>CAUDMG010003098.1:3177500-3330000 GCA_958450375.1 Homarus gammarus | reverse complement strand
TCGGGAGGCCAAGGCTACTGAATTCTCCACACACTCTCCCTCTCGTTATAGATACTATCACCATCCCCCCTCTACTGTCTCCAACAATCCCTCCCCACCCCCCCTTATCTCTACTCCCCTTCCCCTCCCTCCTATCTCTTCCTCCCCCCACCCTTCCCCACACCAGGTATGAATAAAATATGCATATGATTATGTTGAGTGAAATATGCATACAATTACCGAGCATGAAATGGACAATGCACCCCGACTATCCTCATGAATGGTAATTAGGTGCATAAAATGATCCTACACATAACTACCTGAATTATGTATATGTATTTTCACATTCGACGAGCTCTCAACTTTCTACATATGTATTCTCGTCTGGATTCGATGGTTATTGCTGCACACACACACACACACACACACACACACGTATCGCTAATTGTATCCATAAGATTAAAGTAATCATGAGAGCATTAGCCGCGCCGATAACCCCTTCATTACCGACACCTGTGAGGAGGTCATTTATTAATTTACTTTCACATTACCTGTTTTAGACGCCATTATAAAACGAAGCTTAATGACAATCCCTCGAATCAATTCTCGTTCACGTGCTGAGACACAGGGAAATAGGATAATGTTGTCTCCTTTATAATGACGTGTGTGTGTGTGTGTGTGTGTGTGTGTGTGTGTGTGTGTGTGTGTGTGTGCGTGTGCGTGTGTGTGTGTGTGTGTCTTAATATGTGGTGTGATTCTCCTCCTAACGGTGGTGTATGGAACTAAACTTACTCACCATGTGGATTTTTATGAATGGGATTTTTAGTTTTAGTTTTGTCATAATTACTATTTTATTATTATTATTATTATCATTATTATTATTATTATTATTATTATTATTATTATTATTATTTGTCCTGTATATATATAAAACATCATCCACCCAAACACACACACACACACACACACACACTTCACATTCTAATACGTATCGTGAAATTCCTTTGTAGATCGAGATGATGTCACAAACTTTTGATTACAGACTAACAGCTGTTCACCACGGAGGAACAACTTGTGTTTACTGAGACACATTGATTACCAAACCCCGCCGTCACCACTCAGATCTATAGGGCCAGGGTTGTGTTCTTTGAATTGGGTTGTTATTGTTATTTGTTCTTGATGTATGTTGTGTTGAAATAATGATGGAATGTTTTTTTAAGGCTATTTTGTTATATACTAACTAGATCTGACCTGAGCTGACCTGACCTTACATTCTTATCTAATATAATCTAATCTAAATCTAATCTAACCTAACCAAAACCTCACCTCACCTAACCAAACAAAACCAAACTCTATCTGTTACTCAATGAAACATGTCGGGGATCTCTGAGTCGTGGCAGGAAGGGGGCAAAACAATTTTCATGAAAGGATTGTGATAAAAAAAAGATGAATAAATGGTGACACGCGGAACTAAATGGTTAACGTGGACATACAACCAAATTGGACAAAATTGGTTTGTGTGGGGGTTATTCTCTTGACAATGAAATAAATATTATTCACTTTGGGGGGGAAAAAAAATCCCCACTCAAATTAATAGAAAAATCACAATAAAATAGATTGATCAAAATTAAATAAAAGTCAGTCAAGTGAAAACAATAGTTAGTCAAATTAAAACAATAGTCAGTCAAATTAAAACAATAGTCAGTCAAATTAAAACAATAGTCAGTCAAATTTAAACAATAGTCAGTCAAATTAAAACAATAGTCAGTCAAATTAAAACAATAGTCAGTCAAATTAAAACAATAGTCAGTCCAATTTAAACAATAGTCAGTCAAATTAAAACAATAATCAGTCAAATTAAAACAATAAAATCACTCAAAGAAAAGAACAATCACTTACATGAAAATAACAACAATCATTACCCCTGAATTCATCTATAACTTAACAAGACTATAACAATCGTAACTATAATTTAAACAACTATAACTGAACAGAACTATAACTCCCATACAAGTACAATAGTGAGAGCAGCTTACAGGAAAAAAAATACAGTAAACCACACTGTCTTGAAGCTGTGTGTGTGTGTATGTGTGTGTATGTGTGTGTGTGTGTATGTGTGTGTGTGGTCCACCAGGGATAAAGAGAGGCCCCGAGGCAAAACATATGGACTCGTATCTCACTCGTAAAAAATAAAGAAGAAAAACCCCGAAAAAACACTATATTTCAACATTTCCCTAAAACTAACATTACAAAACATTGCTGCAAGTCCCTAACAGTTGATTCTGGTGTGTGTGGTGTTCTCTGTCTGTCTGTCTCTCCCCCCCCCCCCCACACACACCCAGGATGCCAAAACACCATCTCGACCACGCAAGAGCCCACAACATGACCCTGGAATACAGCTCACGTGCCTCTAATTCACCGCCTGACCTGAGCACTGGGTGAGAATGAGCCAGAGGAGTGTTAAGGAGGCGTTGGGTGGTCGTCCTGATGTGTGAGATCTTGTTCATGTTCAACCCTGGCGAGCATCATGCGAGGTGTGACGTCACGGTGTTCATATGGTTCGGCTCTCTTTTTTTTTCTTCTGTTTGTATTTATTTTTTCCCCATGTCTTTATTATTCCTCCTTTTCTTTCCATCATTTTCTCTGTATTCTTCCTCTTTCTCCTTCTCTTTCTTCCTCTTTTTATTTTATTTTTACGCCAGTCTTCCCTCTCTTTTCTCTCCGTTTGTCTTCCTTCTTTCTCTCCCTCCCTCCTTCCCTCTTATCTCTATCTTACTAATTCTTCTTCTTCTTCTTCCTCCCTCCTTCTCCTCCTCATATCACTGTCATCCCGTTCATCAGCCTCTTCCTCCAGTCCTTCCATCCGACACCCTATATCTATCCTTCCCTTCCGCCTCTCAAAGTCTCCTTTCTTCCCTCCCTTCCTTCCTTCCTTCCTTCATCCCGTTCCCTCCCTACCTCCCTCACTTACTTCATCGAAGTTTTTCTCTTCCAAGTTTCCTTACATTTCAAGTCGTCCCCCTCCCCCTCCCCCTCCCCCTCCTCCTCAAGACGTCCCATCCCACCTCCACTGTCAAGTCCCTCCCCCAGTAAGTTATAGACACAAGACCAGCCTCTCCAGCGGCCACCACCAGCTCCGGGAGTCTTGTTAATGTATCAACAATTATCGCCAAGATATAGAGAGTGAAGTACCGAAGTTTACGGGGTAAGTTTTAACATTAACCCTCCTCCTCCTCCTCCTCCTCCTCCTCCTGCTTCCTCCACACGACACCGTCCTACACCCACCTGCTGAGTGTAACTAAAGCGTGACATTTTTACCACTTAATGAGAACATTTACCTTTCGTAAACGTGTGTCCGTGAATACAATTTTGTTTTCTTTGTGGGATTATATTTCAGTGGAGATTTAAATTCCAGTTTAGGGGGATTTTTTATTTTTTATTTTATTTTAATCAGGATACGCGGGAAGACCCGGGGTATGATGGTCAGTAATTCAATATTCGTTTGTTTACGTCGGTTACAACTCGATACAAAAACCTGACAGTTGCTTGTAATCGATCAGTCCCACATATACTGGGGATTAATATTTCCTCACGTGGATCATCTTAAGATATGTATGTATACAAGCCGATATGACCTTTACATCACTCACACACACACACACACACGTGCAGAAGATTACACTAGTAAACACACACACTTGGTCACCCCACCTACATCTCACACCGCCCATCTACACCCCACACCGCCCATCTACACCCCACGCGCCTTCGCCCCTGAACCCAACATTTTACATAAGGTGTCTGGGAGGGCGGCCAACACTCACTTAAGGCACCAAACTATCCTCAAACGATCAAAACAGAGGTGCAGGTGGGTCTTTAGCTCGTTAATGGTGGTTGTATGTATCGTAGCCGTGACTGGTCTGTCGTGCCGCCGCCCCCCCCCCTCCCTCCCTCCCCCACGACAAGCATGACGACAAACGGTTTGAATAAATTAGGGGATTGCGACCTCAAGCGACCTCCCACCTCCTCCTCGAACCCTCCAAAGGACTCCTCCTCCTCCTTCAATAGCCCTCCTGCGACTTCCTCATCTTCCACTAATTCTAATGCGACTACCTCCGCCGCCTGCGGGAGAACTAGCATAACAGGGGAGTGCTCGAGGCGTCTGATGCCGGGAATAAAGAAGAACACGAATAAAAGCAGCTTCAAAACAAGAGGAACAGAGCCGTAGTTAACGTCCCTCGTAACTACAGATGCACCCAACCACCCAATCGTCAGAGACTTATACCTTCAGAGCACGAACATAATATGCTCTCCGTAGCACCGGTTAGTTAAGAGGACGGGCAGAAGAGCCTTGAATCATCGTGAATCCAGACGTTGATTAATTAAAGGGAGATCTTGGGGTGGACGTTCGTTCCTTGTAGTAAACATCACGAGACGGTCAGGCACTTACAGAGGCACAGTGCCACGCAGAATGATGCTATAATTGGTGGATATCTCCCTCCCCCCCCCCCCCCCGCCCCCAGGACACTATCACTAGGAGGGAAAAATCTGTGGTGCAGGGAACGGCGTAGTGAGGGTGGCTGATCCTGACCGGCCATTCATCATGACCCCGTTTACAAAAGCTAAACTTTGCCTGTTAAATTGAACGAAAAGGCCTGCATGTCAGCCTGTCCTCTCCCTCCCTCCCTTTCGCTTTAATTCTCTCTCTCTCTTGCTCTCTCGCTCTCTCTCTACTTGGATGAATACAAAATTACCTTCCTTACAAAACATATTTCAGTATTTCCATAAAACTTTACAAAAAAAGAGGAAATAAAGCGGCAAATGTGGGCCAACACAGTGCTGTTCCCTCCCTCCCCCTCCATAGCTCCCTCCCTCCACTGTTCCCTCCCTCCCCCTCCATAGCTCCATCCCTCCACTGTTCTCTCCCTCTTCCCTCTGCTGCTCCCTCACCTCCCTCCCTCCATTGTTCTCTCCCTCTTCCCTCCGCTGCTTCCTCACCTCCCTCCCTCCGCTGCTCCCCACCTCCCTCCCTCCACTGCTCCCTCACCTCCCTCCCTCCACTGCTCCCTCACCTCCCTCCCTCCGCTGCTCCCTCACCTCCTTCCCCTCACCATCTCTCCACCACCTCCCTCTCCATTGCTCCTTCTCACCCCTTCCACTACCCCCTCTCTCCCCCTCCGTCCATCCTTACATCCACAATCCCCTCCTTCCTCCCTTCACAGCCTCCACTACCCTACACAGGCTAACACACACCACCAGCTACGCAGTTCCCCCTCCCATCCTCTCTCACACACACACACACACTCGTCATTGTGTTGTGGCAACCATTTACCCTCCTCTCCCTCCTCTTACCCCTCCCCCTCTTATCCCCTCACCCTCCTCCACTTCCCCATCCCCTTCTTCCTCCCTCCTCCCTCCTCTTACCTTCCCCTTTGCTTCCTCTTACCTCTCCCTCCCCCAGTAGACAAGAAAGGCATTAAAGTAGACAGAGAAGGCACTGTAGGGGGCAGAAGAGGTATTAATGTAAACATGAGGTATTAAGTAGACATGAGAGGCATTAAAGTAGGCATGGGAGGCATTAAAGTAGACTTGGGAGGCATTAAAGTGGGCATGGGGAATCAAGGTAGACATGAGAGGCATTAAAGTAGACTTGAGAGGCATTAAAGTGGACAAGAAAGTCTCCAGAGGCAGTAAAGTTAACCAAAGTCTCAATTCTTATAAGTTCCTTAGATAAAATTCGCCCTCCCCCTCACCAAAGAGTCTTACGGTAACATGGCCGCCATCTTGGGTCGTCATCCATATAGTGTAGCGTAAAATTAACCTCCAGGGATAAAGGTTATTGTCATTCTCTTAATTACCAGTTACAAAAAAATAATTACCATACGTGTTTATGAAAGGGGGTCCTGTAATTCTTAAATGCCTTAATTACAAGTAAAACAAAATAAAACACCCATCGTAAATGTGTTTCAGAATGAGGTATAAATGTGATGTATTTCTTAAGTCCGTCATTAAAGAGAAGTTAAACTATCTTAAGGGTCTTTGAGAATTAAGTACTAAGGTGTTATAATACATAGATTACAAAGATCAAATAAAATTATCGTACGTGACTCTCTGGTGTGTTTGAAGGGAGAGATCGATCGCCGTGCCGTTGTGAGTATAGTGTACATTCTGGAGGTGGTCATCATGGGGTTTGTTGATGGTCGGGGCGCTGCTGCCTACTGTTGTGGTTCCCGGGAGTTAATCAATGAGATGCATTCCTTCACACACCCGTCTGGTTATCCACGCTTTGCCTTCTTGCCCGCCCCGCCCCACCCCACCCCCAAAACCCCGTCCCGTCTTGCTTTGCTTTGCCCCGTCTCATTCAATTCTAGTCATGTCCATTCCAACCTCGTTTAGTCTAAGTCCCATTTCACACACACACACACACACACACACACACAGACAGACAGACGGGTGAATTGGAAAACTAAAGGACTACTCCGTTGTATTAAACTGAATATACCGACCCCAGGAAAAAAATAAACACAAAACTGGGTGAGACTGTGAGTGCCTTTCACCAGCTGACTAATGGCTCGGGTAATCAAAAAATATATATCGATTTACCTGGATACTCCCGACCGTCCGTCACAACGAGAGGCAAATCTGAAACACTTTCCATTTATCTGTAATACCACATATGAATTCCTCTTTTCATATTTATTTTATTTTATTTTTTTGACATTCCGATAGCCACCGCAAAAACTGTTCACACATCGGGATTAATTATAGTTACTGTTCTGTGTTCCGATTAATTTCTAAATCCTATCGGGTCGGCCCGTTCAGCAATTACAAATTTCGACATTTCTTTGGCGAGTATTTCAAAAGTCCTGATTACTTGACATTTTCTACAATGGTCAATTACTTCTTTTCAATGCCAAGAGACTGACGGTGACTGACTTTTATTGACGTTGATAAATGATCATTCAGGGTTGGTCTTATTTCGTCGCCGTTTCAGGTTTCAGTAATGGACCCTGAAAACTGAGACGGATTAATCAACATTCAGGTGGGAGGAGGGGGGGGGGGGTAAAGGGCTTCCTCAGGTCGATTAAGGCTCCCCTCTACCACCCCTTCTACACCCCCCACCCCTGTAGTCGATGGCCCCGCAGGGTGATCCGTCATCTGTCAAGAGGGCAGGCAAATAACCTCAACTCCGTCAGCTTTGCGAATTCAAGAAGCTTTTCACGTCAAGGTTCGAGGAGGAGGTGGAAGGGTCATTGGAGTTCATACCAGGAGTTGCTTCGAGATTCAAGAAGCTTCGCGTTGTGGATCGAAGGAAGGTCAATCGCATGGAATGTTGACGTTGGTTTGGGATTTAAGAGCCTTCGTGTTGGGTCTCGAGGAGGTTCAGTCACGTCGGGGTTCAAGAAGCTTCAAGTTTAAGGGATTTCGAGGGAAGGCCATGTGTGCTGAAAGTTGACATATACTTTACTTAGAGGTTCAAAAAGCGTCAAAGTAAGGTTCACCGACGAGTTAACCAGAGCACGAGTCCACAAAAACCTCAATTGTAAGTTAGGTCCAGTTTAATGACAGTAAATCTTCGTAATACCGCGTCAGGGGTTCAAAAGGAGAGTCAATTACGCTTCGAGTTGATGTTCACAGACAATTCCCAGTCGTTTTGAAAGTGGTGAGCGAACTCGAGCAATTTTCGCTCCGGGATTGAATGGTTTTCAAGAGTGGTGATCTGAAAGGTTTTGGCTAAGGATTCATGTGGGTTCAGAGGAAAAATTCGTAGGGGGGGGGGTATTGGATGAGACTTCAATAGGTTCAGATAAAAGATTCATGGGGGTTTGGGGTGGGATTTCAAGGGGTTCAGAGGAAAGATTCAGGGTTTAGAAATGAGAATTCAAGAAACTAACCTAACTTAAACCACCCAAACGAAACGAAACGAAACGAAACCTAACCCAACTTACCCGAACCAAAACACCAAGTCACCCAGCCAGTTGTGAGAGAAGGATCTACTCTGAATATTAAGGCGACTCCCTCCACCAACCTGCATCAGTGACTCGATAAATTCTCCCGTAAATGTTGAGTGTTGTTGCTGCTGCTTCTTCACTTCTTTTTTGGGGAATGTTCCTGTACCTACCTCCACCCTGAAACCTGTACCCCCTTCCACCCTCCACCCTGTTCCCACCCTTCAACCTGTACCCCCTTCCACCCTCCACCCTGTTCCCACCCTTCATCCTGTACCCCTCCACCCTTTCCTGCAACTCCCACCCCACCCAACATCTACCACAACCCATCCTCCACCACCTACACCTCCACCCTCCGACCCTCCACCCTTCCTCCATCACCCTCAACCAGTAGAGTATACGCTGATGAAGACAATGCTGAGTTGCTCCATCCCCCCTTAAAGAAAATAAAGAAAAATTATATTGTCTTCTCTCTTCAGTGTGGACGAGAGAGGAAAACTGATTCAGCACAGCCTATGGGAGACCTATTATGTGTTTTTTTACCTCTGATGTGAATTTTTCAGTCGTCTACGTCACCACTATGTAAACAATGCGAGTGATAGTCATTTGTTTTCTTTCTTATACATTTTGTTTTTTTCTCTTTCAATATTAAAAACATCTCTCTCTGTCTCTCTCTCTGTCTCTCTCTCTCTCTCTCTCTTCCTATCATAACTTTTAACATCCCTTCTCTTGTCTCTTCTTTCTCCTGTCTCTTGTTCTCTCCTGTCTCACATCTCCTATCTTCTCTTCCCCATCCCCTACCACCTTGTCTCCCGTCTCGTTTCCTCTCTCTTTTCTCCCCTCTCCTGTCCTTTATCTCTTAGTTTCTATTCCTCTTTCTGTCCCACAATCTGTATTCTCCTCTCCTCTCTCATATTGCCTCCCCATGTCGCTTTCCTCCCCTTCCATCCACTTCTCAATTCGTTTTTCCCTTCCCCTGACCTCCCTACCCCTGACCCCTCTCCTTAATTTCATTCCCCACACTCCCTGACTTCACTCCCTTTCTACCTAACCTCTCTCCTCACTCCCTGACCCTGACCTCTCGCCAACTTTTCTCTCCCTTCTCCCTAAACTCCCTAACCTCTCCCTCCCCACCCATCACTGACCAGGGTCCATCTTTCCTTTTGACACACACACCAACATCCACACACACACATCCACACACACCCACACCCACCCACACACACCAGGCCGTAACAATAAACACTGATGATGCCAATTACCGCTGATAGTTCTCGTGACGTCATCCTGCCATGATAGGAAAGTGGTCATGGTCGTCGTGATCGAATCTGCTTGGCAACCCCCGGAGGTGCGTTGATGTGAAAGCCTTGGCAATCCCGGTGATGCGATGATTCGGAAGGCCTAACGTGTGCCCCCCCCCCATGTTGCTGTGGTATCGAATTTATAACATTTATATCGAGGATTTAAGACCCAATAAATTCAGAGAGTTGAATTCAGATTTTGGATTCAATGGGTTCGAAATAAAGGATTCAGAGTTCATATTCAACGTGGTTCTAATTAATTAAAAACAGGTGTAGCCAAGAAGTAATTTATTCCACTAGTTGATAAACAATTTAAGTCCCTAATTAAAAGAATTCAAGGTCATTAAGGGATTAATTTATGAATGGTGATTTTGGCTTCTAAGAGAAAACACCATCTATTGACTTTGTTGGGTATTCTTGGGTCGAAATGCCTTACTGTTTATCATTGTTTATTTACCTATACAGTCTACATATACTGGAAATTGAATATATGTGTTTGTACTGTAAAATGTATTCTCAACTGTATACTTGCATTGTCTGTATACATATTGAGCTGTATACAGGTTTTGTTTATTTTACATAATAAACTAAATTGTAAACTTGTATGATAATCTTACTGAATTATTATTATTATTATTATTTTTATTATTATTATTATTCACGAGATAATTATACAAAATTCCCTTTCCAAAGTCATCCGTCAGATCAACCCTTTCCAAAGTCATCCGTCAGGTCAACCGTTTCCAAAGTCATCCGTCAGGTCAACCGTTTCCAAAGTCATCCGTCAGGTCAACCGTTTCCAAAGTCATCCGTCAGGTCAACCGTTTCCAAAGTCATCCGTCATGCCAACCCTTTCCAAAGTCATCCGTCTGTGAGCATAAGGCGGCTGTCAGGGGCGCGTGTGATGCATGTCCGGGATGAGGATGATGGATGATGGGCCAAACAGTCGCTGCTTTTTAAAAAATACGACACAAAATGGAGACACATACACACGGTCAAATTCATCCACATATATCCCTGTGTAAGTCATGTGTGTGTAAAAATGCGTAAATTAACTGAAAAATGCGTAAATCAACTGTAAAAATGTGCAAATAGACTGTAAAAAATATGAAAATTAACTGTAAAAATGTGTAAATCAATTGTAAAAAAATATGTAAATCAAATGAAGTGTAAAAAAATATATATATCAATCAAGTGAGTGTAAGAGAACCTCGGGGGTCCTGAACTAATGAGAAAAATTGCATAGCATTAAAGACCAACGACCACCACTGTCACCATAGCTGTCACCATAGCTGTCACGACCTATACCACCACTACCATAGCAGCCCCTACCACCACTATCATCACTACCGCCACCATAGCAGCCCCTACCACCACTATCATCACTACCGCCACCATAGCAACCCCTACCACCACTATCATCACTACCGCCACCATAGCAACCCCTACCACCACTATCATCACTACCGCCACCATAGCAGCCCCTACCACCACTATCATCACTACCGCCACCATAGCAACCCCTACCACCACTATCATCACTACCGCCACCATAGCAACCCCTACCACCACTATCATCACTACCGCCACCATAGCAACCCCTACCACCACTATCATCACTACCGCCACCATAGCAACCCCTACCACCACTATCATCACTACCGCCACCATAGCAACCCCTACCACCAATCATCACTACCGCCACCATAGCAGCCCCTACCACCACTATCATCACTACCGCCACCATAGCAACCCCTACCACCACTATCATCACTACCGCCACCATAGCAACCCCTACCACCACTATCATCACTACCGCCACCATAGCAGCCCCTACCACCACTATCATCACTACCGCCACCATAGCAGCCCCTACCACCACTATCATCACTACCACCACCACCAGCAGCAGGGCGGGTCAAGTGTATGTGCCGCTCCTCCCGTCAGCTTTACATAACGGGGGTTAAAGTAGACATTGCCACCTGCTGTCACCACTCACAAGGCTGTTATGGTGCCGTTATGGTGCCACAATGGTCCATCAAGGCACTGTCACCACTTTCAAGGCTGTTATAGTGCCGTTATGGTATCGATATGGTGCCGTTCTAGTGCTAGTGGTCTTTCATGGCACTGACATTACTCACAAGGCTGTTATAGTGCCGTTATGGTATCGATATGGTGCCATTATGGTGCCAGAGGTCTTTCATGACACTGTCTCCGTTATAATCTTTCAAGTATGGGTGTGTATGTGCGTGTGTGAGTGTATGTAGGCGTGTCTGTGCATATGCATGTATATATGTGTGTATGTACAATATGAGGTATAAAATGACCCAGATTGTAACAGTACTCTACGGTTGACGCCCAAATTAATTTTTATGGTGTAGCAAAGAGAAAGAAACGATAATGTGTAGTGGACCAGCAGTGTGTTGAGGGCAGCTAAGAGTTGTGTGGAGATAAGAGGTGATGATAGTGTGGCTTCACCTGATAACCCGGCCATTAAGGTGATAACCCGCAGGTAATGGCCGCTGCAATTGAAAGTGCCGCAGCCGACACCCTCAACCACGACTGCCATAAACAAGGTGGATTTATCATGTAAGGAACAAGTTTTTTCTATTTTTCTATCGTATACAGGTGTGTGTCAAGGTCAGAGGTTGACTATAGAGGTCACTTACCAGTATAATTAATCTATACGATCCCGATATAATGAGACGAGTATAAACAAATAAACAACAACACGTCGATAAACATGGCCGGCCAAGCTAGCTGGAGAAAGGTCACAGGGTTTCATAACTCAACTGAAAGTACCGAAAAAATCTCACTTTCTCAACTCTAAATTTTCTTAGTTTATCCCGGAAATTGTATAAATTGTGTCTGTCGGTCTGTTTGTCTGTCTGTGCTCTTTCTATCTGCAGTCCGTTAAACCATCGTCCTCACAGGTACCATAATCACACTCACCTGTCCTAATTAGTTCATCCCCAGGTCAGTGTGCCCACGTGATCCAACAGCTGATCGTAAACAACAAAAACAAGAGAACGTTTACTATATATTTTTTTTTCATGGGAGGAAACATTCATCCCAAATAATGGTCTATAAAGGTAACTCGGTGACCATAAACGAGGTGGTAGGGGAAAGACCCGTCTCTCTCTCTCTCTCTCTCTCTCTCTCTCTCTCTCTCTCTCTCTCTCTCCAAGAAATTACTACCCTTTCAAGCTGCAACACCAGAAGCAGACCAACATCAGTCAGTGGTATGGTAAGCTTAAGAAACTCTGTGGTCTAAACAATAACACTCCCCTCCCCTTTCTTAGCCACCTCACCAATAATGACGCAGCTGAACAAGTTAATGATCATTTGGCTGTACTTCCTGCATCTGAGTTCATGGATATTTATACAACATTAAAACTTCATAAATACACCTAAGCTTCCCCTGCCTGGTCTTCTTCCTTAACTACTACACAAAGAGATCATACTGGACCATTATCTCCCCCTCATACACCACACACCAAGAGGCACTCAGTATACTGGCCCTCTCAACTCTTTATAATCACCACCGTGACCTCATCTGTTTGTTTAGGATAAAGTTGCTTCACCATCATCACTACCTGTTACTACCTGTCTGCTAATTACTGTTCGAAACCATAGCCTCATTCAGCCCATACAACCACGTACTGATCACTAGGAGAACAGACCACATTCCAAACCATTGTAATAAGTCATAATTTGTGTGTTAACTCTTTACATATTTTTCCATATCTATTTGTAACTACGCTGAAATCCCTTGTTAACTGGCCCTTTCCCCCGACGTCACTCTATATTATATATTTAGAGGTCAAGTCTTTTGTATAATTCTCAAGTTATGTCTGCTATATATTGTCAATAAAACATACACTCACATACATACATACATACACACACGTCACCCCCCCCCCCTCTCTTCCACGTATACACACACACATAATCACTCCTCCACACGCACCGCCACTACACACAGGTGACGTCTCCATTAACCTGGGATCTGGTTCAAAAAGGTTCGCACGGTGAATATCCCTCATAAATAAAGACATGTGAACGAAGCTAACTGCAAAACTTAAGCTAAAATACACAGCTACCGTCACATAAGTAATATACATCTAGCTTAAGCAAAACAAAAACAGATTCTCTATAGCTGGTAAAATAACATATAGTTTAGGTAGAATCTTTTGGGGGGATGGGGGGGTGTGATGGAGGGGGGTGAAGGAGGGGGGTTGAAGACGGGTGAGGGAGGGAGGGAAGGAGGGAGGGAAGGGTAACTGAGGAGCGAAGGAGGAAAGAGGAAGGGAAGGAGGAAAGAGGAAGGGAAAGGGGAAAGAGGGCGGTAGAAGGTTGAGGTAGGTAGGGAGGAGGAGAAAGACGTGGGAGAGAGAGAGGATTGGAGGAAGCGTTGGGGTTGAAGGAGGGAGGGAGGGAGGGAGGGAGGGAAGGAGGGAGGAAGTGTACTACAATTTAACATAGGTTATATAAGAACACATCATGAATTTAACACATTATGATTTAAATTAACACCAAATTACTATGTTAAATACGATACGAGTTCATATTAAATTACTGTGAACTATAGGTAATTGACATGACTTTTTTTTTTTAATGAAAGGGAATAGTTAATTAACCTGTTAAATAATGGTAACAGGTAAGGGTAGATAACTTTGACCTATATCAAATGCAATTCACTGGATATTTTCTTCAAGGATAAACATAACTGATTTGACCCACTTGAGTTAAATGTTTCTCTATGTAAGGATTATTATTATTTTTATTTATTATTATTATTATTATTATTATTATTATTATTATTATTATTTGTTGATAATACATCTATTTAATCACCATCTCTCCCCCCCCTCTGGACCCCTCACCCCCCTCTGGACCCCTCACCCCCCTCTGGACCCCCTCACCCCCTCTGGACCCCCTCACCCCCTCTGGACCCCTCACTCCCTCTGGACCCCTCACCCCCTCTGGACCCCCCTCACCCCCTCTGGACCCCTCACTCCCTCTGGACCCTCCTCACCCCCTCTGGACCCCCCTCACCCCCTCTGGACCCCTCACCCCCTCTGGACTCCTCACCCCCTCTGGACCCCTCACCCCCTCTGGACCCCCCTCACCCCTCTGGACCCCCCTCACACCCTCTGGACCCCCCTCACCCCCTCTGGACCCCCCTCACCCCCTCTGGACCCCCCTCACCCCCTCTGGACCCCCCTCACCCCCTCTGGACCCCCTCACCCCCTCTGGACCCCTCACCCCCTCTGCACCCCCTCACCCCCTCTGGACCCCTCACCCCCTCTGGACCCCCTCACCCCCTCTGGACCCCTCACTCCCTCTGGACCCCCTCACGTCAACACTTGTTCTGGCGCGTGACTTCCTCAAGAGCTGCCAATATCATCATCTCTTTCCTCCTCTTCCTTCTCCTCTCCTCTTCTATCTCTTCTTCCCTCTCTTCTTCTTCCTCCTTTACCGCCTCTCTTCTCTCTGCTCCCTCTTCTTTCTTCCCCTCTTTCTTCTCTTTTTATTGTACCCCTTCTTCATACTCCGTCTCTTCCTCCTCTCTTATCCACCCAGCATCCGCACAACCCTCTCCACCCACCCACCCACCCACCCACCCTACCGCCCACCTTCGTCCCGCCCCAACATTCCTCTTAGTGGCGTAAGTGCGTCAGTGTTGTCAATAATGGGGCTAGTGGTATCTGTGTTAATGTTACGTGGTGGCAGTGTTGGTGGTACGTGGTGGCAGTGTTGGTGGTACGTGGTGGCAGTGTTGGTGGTACGTGGTGGTGGTACGTGATGGCAGTGTTGGTGGTACGTGGTGGCATGGTTGGTGGTATGTGGTGGCAGTGTTGGTGGTACGTGATAGCAGTGTTGGTGGTACGTGATGGCAGTGTTGGTGGTACGTGGTGGCAGTGTTGGTGGTACGTGATGGCAGTGTTGGTGGTACGTGGTGGCATGGTTGGTGGTATGTGGTGGCAGTGTTGGTGGTACGTGATGGCAGTGTTGGTGGTACGTGGTGGCAGTGTTGGTGGTACGTGGTGGCAGTGTTGTCAGGGGGCATCTGTTCCAGCAGAGAATCACGAACCAGTCAGAAACAGGTCTATCGGTAGTCAGTCCAACAAGAGGCAGTCAGTTGTCAGTCAGTCAGGAATCACTCAAGTAAAAGACAGTCAATCAGAGACCAGTCAGATAGAAACCACTCGAGTAAAACCAGTTAATGAGATATTAATTCATAGAAACCAGGAGAGGTGGGGAGGGGGACAGGGTAAGGGGGGAGGGAGGGGGCAAGGAGGAGGAGGAGGAGGAGGAGGAAGGGGAAATACACAGGTAAGACCTAATTTACACCTGTTCAGAGTAACATAATTAGATCCATTCAGGTAACACTTCATTTACACCTGTTTATCATGAAGCCCATACAGGTAACACATTAATTTACACCTGTTCACTGTACCGTAGTGAGAGCCTGACTTAATCCATACAGGTTTAGTGAATTATAATATAAACTATACGGGCTATAAAGGCTTATTCATCAGATATATAAAATAATACAAACGTCAATTACAATAAAGTACGAATTTCTATTGAGTATTCCTTTATCTACCTAATCCAAGTACACAGGTTAGTTTAGGTTAGGGTTAGGTTTAGGTTAGGTTAGGTTAGGTTAGGTAAGGTTAGGTTAGGTTAGGTTAGGTTAAGGACAATATTCCCTGGACATTAGTGTGGGAATACCTGGCATCCATCTAAAGGTCGTGTAGGTAAAATAAACATTATATTTATTGACTGTGTGTGTGTGTGTGTGTGTGTGTGTGGGTGTATGTGTGTGTGTGTGTGTGTGGGTGTATGTGTGTGTGTGTGTGTATGTGTGTGTGTGTGTGTGTTGTGTCAAGGTCCAACACTGGCACAAATCACAGATATATTAACCAAGAAAGTGATATTATAAAACCATGGTAATGGAAGCTTATTGTTTCTCTGGTACTGAAAGCTTATTACCATGGAAGTAAAAGCTTATAACACCATGGTAGTAACAGTTTATAACACCATGGTAGGAACAGCTTACAATACCATGGTAGGAACAGCTTATAACACCATGGTAGGAACAGCTTATAACACCATGGTAGTAACAGTCTATAACACCATGGTAGGAACAGCTTACAATACCATGGTAGTAACAGCTTATAACACCATGGTAGTAACAGCTTATAACACCATGGTAGGAACTGCTTATAACACCATGGTAGTAACAGCTTATAACACCATGGTAGGAACAGCTTATAACACCATGGTAGGAACAGCTTATAACACCATGGTAGGAACAGCTTATAACACCATGGTAGGAACAGCTTATAACACCATGGTAGGAACAGCTTATAACACCATGGTAGGAACAGCTTATAACACCATGGTAGGAACAGCTTATAACACCATGGTAGGAACAGCTTATAACACCATGGTAGTAACAGCTTATAACACCATGGTAGGAACAGCTTATAACACCATGGTAGGAACAGCTTATAACTCCAGTTGAATTCGTACCCATTCGCCCCTTAGTTATAAAAAAGAAAACTTTGAACTTGAACACACCGCATAATAAGCCATAGGGGAGAGAGGGAATGAGTGGGAGGAGAGGGCAGGGAGGGAAGAAGAGGGGGAGGAGGAGAGGGCAGGGAGGGAAGAAGAGGGGGAGGAGGAGAGGGGGAAGGAAGGGGGAGAGAGGAGGAAAGGAGGATAGGGAAGGTGAGTAGGGGAGGCGAAGGGAGAGAGAGGGGGAAGAGGAAAGGGGGAAGAGGAGAAGGGAGGGAGAGGAGAAGGGAGGGAGAGGAGAGGAGAAAGAAGGGAGAGGAGAAGGGAGGGAGAGGGAGGGAGGAAGAGGAGAAGGGAGGGAGAGGGATAGAGGGTAGCGCCAACCACAACAAAAACACACGCCGGGTTTGTTTACATGTGTCGTGCCTAACAGGTGACGGTGGTCGCTGCCACATGGGGGCCCCTTATGTGTTTTTGCGAACACACGTTCCAGCCAGGCATTTTTCCAGGAACTACGCAAGCTAGCAGATACTTCGTAGAATAAACAAGGCAGCAAACATTACCTTGGGACGAAAAACACCAGCAGACACTTCCCTGGAACAATGAAAGCCAGCAGAGACTTCCCTGGGACAAAGAAAGCCAGCATACATTCCCTAACATCAAGACTATAAAGCCACTAAGCCATCCCATCCACTCCACAACACCCAGCGCCTGACCCAACACACTCCCCGCTGTCTCGTCGTGATGCACCAGAGCCGTGAGCTGTACAGTACACACACACACACACACGACCTGGCCCTGGGGTGTGTACTGGCCTATAGTGTAAACATTAAGTCTACAAGTGTCTAAACAAAACCCCAATGGAACAAAGGCCTATAATCTATTGTTAATTAACGTTTTAGGCTTTTTTCTTCTTTTTTTCATTTGTTTTAATAATTTTAGGTTATGAAAATAAAAGTTGTTTTAAAGGAGAGAAATTATGATTTTTTTTTTTACTCATATTGAGCTCATAGTCACTGCCAATCTTTACTCGTGTTGTGTTGAACTAAAATACAACACCAAAATTGTTGAGAGTGATACAGGAAAGGTTGCAGAGTGTGTAGTTTGGCCACTTGTTGATATAATGATAAAACACTATATGGGCCACACTTAACTCTTGTTATTAAAACCTTCCAATTCCCTCTGAACTTTCCTTACACATTTTCCCCCTCTTGTGACGTAAACACTTCCAGCCTTTATTTTATTGTTCTATATTTCTTAGAATTTTTCTCATATTGTTTCACTCCAGAACTTTTATATGTGTTCATCTTAGTTAGTTATTTTTGGCTTCTTGGTTCTCAAATGAAATAAACTTCATGTATATAGGTAAACATATTCTCAAGGATGGAGTCTCCTTCGCCCGTGTCAAATCCTTCACTTCATCCTCTACTCTCACTGCCCCCCCCCCCCTCTGACCCTCCCCTCAATAGGAAGCCCCTGGTGGTCAAGACGCCCAGCGGGACAAAGGATGACCCGGCCGGCCTATACTCCTCCTCCACCTCCCTCAGATCAAGTCAGGAACAGATTCTAATTAACAGTCAATTAATCCATCAATTACTGCCGGCTTTCACTGTCTGCCACCAAGACGCCAGTGTGTTCCCTCGTGTCCCCCGCCCAGGCTGGCAGGAGACTGTCACCCCTACACGCTCCTTCAGGATGGACGATCCTTCACACCCGTAGCCCGGACTACGATATCCCGCTCAGGATTATTATATCATCACCTGCTGCTCCATGATGGCGGGACGATACAGGTGAGGTATACAGCACGCCGCCCCTCACTTTATGACGTAATAACAGTGCCGGAACACTGGTGGTGTCATTACAACACACTACATACACCTAACTTTCTCCCAAACACTCACATACAATATATTATTATCACGCACGTAAACCAAGACCAGAAGAATGGTTTAGAAGACTATGGTGTATCATGTACTAAGTTTTCTTATACATTAATGGCAACAACTACAGACTAATATAAAACATCTGAAAAAGAAAGTGATTATCTTAAAATACAATCAAAAGATTATAAGTGAGATATTATTCATGCAGGACACAATGCTGGTAAGATATATACACAGTGGGTTGACTACATGAGGACAACTACTCTACTGAGGGCTGAGTGAGGGTCATAACATGGTGGGCTGCCTCATAACACCGGCGGGATGCGCCACCACTCACGTTTATTCTTGTGGTGTCAAAAAGTCTTAAGTAACCATTGGAGAACAACACCATAAAGACCCGGTACAAAACAGTGAGAATTTGAAAACAGTTCAAGCCAGTGAAAAATTATTAAAACATGGCCATAAAAATGGGATTTGTTTAAAAAACTTACCAATTTGTATAGATTATGCAATCCCATCTTGGACCAAATGACGTCGACTTTTCAGGACTATTTAACCAAAAGTCTTGCGGGGGTTTGGGGGGGTGGCAGTGCGTGCTACCTGGTCCAGTGTGATATACACAAATATGTAGCTATGTGTTTATACATATGTATTCATACACATTTACTTGTGTATATATACATACATACATATATATATATATATATATATATATATATATATATATATATATATATATATATATATAAACACATGCAGTATAATGTATGTACGTATATATGTATACACACTATATATATATATATATATATATATATATATATATATATATATATATATATATATAATGTATTGTATATTCGTGTATATCAATTAAGCTACGAGTTATTTGGACATTAAACTAAAATGCAAAATAATACAAACTATAAAACAGAACTACACTACACCTGGGCAGAACTAAATCCACAAACACCAACAGAAATAATATTCATAATAATAATAATAATGATAATAATAATAATAATAATAATAATAATAATAATAATAATAATAATAATAATATTAACGCACAAGAACGCTAAGGACAGCGGGTGACTAGGGAGGCGTCGTGAGCTGGTCTTGCTACACTAGGCTACAGTGGCACCCAACGTGTACTCTCGTGATGGCACCCACTAAATATTGGACCTATTTATTTATTTATTTTTTGTACAGATGTTTACCTCGTGTAGGATTAAGTTCCACAACCGGGTTCAATAATATCTATGCCTTGCGTCACACCTTAACAGTTTATCAAGAGTCTTGGTAATACCTTTTGCAACCAGAGTCGCTCGCGGATCTAAACACCACTTTGTAAGAGTTCACGACAGCGATTGAACACAAAACAAAAACTCTTAAATTTATTTTCCCTCTGATTATTTTCAAGTTGTTTCTGCCACTTACTGTTTCCACGAGAGAAACAGCTTACGGACGCGAGTTGGAAATAACAAAAGGACAATGAAGCAGTCGTTAAAACAAGCCAACATATAAAGAGAAATGACACCCGGACAGGGGTATTGTTTAAAAAAGCTTTTCAAGAAGTTAAAAGCCTCAATGTGAAATGGAGAGAGAGATTCAGCTGAGTGAATCTGCGGGGGGGCGCGGAGGAGGGAGAGAGAGCGCGCGGCGGCGAGTGTAAGTGTTGCTGGTGCGGCGGTACGTGAGTGACTGGTGCCTGCCCGCCAGCCCGCCCAGCCCGTCCCAGGCCAACCCTCCCTCCTTCCCTCACCTACCACCACACAACCCCCTCACCCTCCCTCTCTCTCTCTTCTTCTTCTCTCTCTCTTTCTCTTCCTGTTCTTTTTCTCTCTTTCCTATTCCCCTTCCCCCCTTCTCTCTCTCCTTCTCTCTTTCCATCCTCCTCGTCCTCTATATCCCTTTTCCTGTTAATTTGTTTACTTTCCATCCCCCTTCCCCTTTTCTCTCTCCCTCTGTCCTCTTTCCCATCTCTCTCTCTCTCTCTCTCTCTCTCTCTCTCTCTCTCTCTCTCCCTCCCCCCTCTCTCTCTGCCCCACCCACCTAAGGCCTTCCTCCCCCCTCACTGCTACAACGCCGCCGCACACCAGCACAGCAAGGGCGGCTATGCCCCTCATTGCAAGACTCAACTTCACTAATAACAACACCCTTGGGCCGTTAGTTACCTGTCCGTCTGTCTGTCTGTCTGTTTCTCTGTCTGCCTGTTTGTGTTATGCCTGGTTACCTGTATTTTTCTTTGTGTGTTGGGGTCGTTAGTTACCTGTCTGTGTCTGCGTGTCTATCTGTCTGTCTGTGGGGTAAGCCTGCCTCATTAATAATGGCTCGGGGGGGATCTAAGTGCTTAATAATATATATCTAACCTTAGGCTAGACTAGATTTAGCTATATTAGGTTAGGATAAGCTAAGTTAGGTTCGACTAGGTGGTTAGGTTAGGTGAGGTGAGGTGAGGTAAATGACAGGGTGGTTAATTATAAGGTGAAAGTAACTGGGGTGGAGCTGATCTTCATGTGATCCAAACCTACGTCATCTCCTATAGTATTCAGTAAGTCGTATACAGGATCATGCATACTATCGCACTCATAGGCGGTCTTACCTGGTGGGTTGGGGGAAGGGGGGGTGGGAGAGGGGGTAGGGGAAGGGAGAGGGGGGAGAGGGGGGTGTAGGAGGTAAGGGAGAGAGGGGGGAGACAAACGTCCTTGCTAAGTTTCAAGAGCCTCCGTGTACTCCTCAGTTATCACGGTGAATGGGAAGGACAGACCTCAGATGGGGCAAGACCGCGCCAGATAATAGGGATCTTGCAAATGATTTCGGACATTAAATTACACCTGGCGTAGTAATAGCGCTGCTTTATGGGG
Organism: Homarus gammarus; assembly: GCA_958450375.1. Taxonomy (NCBI): domain Eukaryota; kingdom Metazoa; phylum Arthropoda; class Malacostraca; order Decapoda; family Nephropidae; genus Homarus; species Homarus gammarus. The sequence goes on along the minus strand of CAUDMG010003098.1, from coordinate 3,308,488 downwards.
GGGGGGGGGGGATGCACTCGTTTACAAAGTGAGTTACCAATTGGGATTATGAACACCTGTGGTTCACTTGGGGTCATTATTAACACCTTTGATTCACTTTGGGTTATCATGAACACCTGTGATGCACTTGGGGTCATCATGAACACCTGTGATTCATTTGAGGTCATCATGAACACCTGTGATTCATTTGGGGTCATCACAAACATATTTGATGCACTTGGGGTCATCATGAACACCTGTGATTCATTTGAGGTCATCATGAACACCTGTGATTCATTTGGGGTCATCACAAACATATTTGATTCACTTGGGGTCATCATGAACACCAGTGATTCTTTTGGGATCATCATGAATACCTGTGATTGATTTGGGGTCATGAACACCTGTGATTCTTTGGGGTCATCATAAACATCTGTGATTCACTTGGAGGGGGGGGGGGGGGCATCATAAACACCTGTGATGGTACAACTTGCCTCAACATTATGGGTAGTCGTAGTAATGTGAGTGTGTGCCCTGAGGGAGACCTTCCATCAACCTTGGTTTTGCCTTGAAACTCTGGATTGTGTCTGCACGTAAGGGGAATATATCTCTGGCAAAACTAGTCCAAAAGTATCATTCCTTAACTAACTATACGCCTGATCTCATTGGTGATCGTCTTTACCAAGGTTGATGCGAATATGTTTTTGTTGTTTAAAGATGAAGGCGAGAAAACTGGACGGACGGACAACGCCATCATATAATCCGCCTCGTTGGACATGAACACATAAAGAAAGTAATACAAAAGTAATAAGAGACAAAAACACGACAAGAGGCTCTTTAATAAATATCTCGGGCGGACTACAAACATTAATTTTGGGGAAGGTCTAAGCGGGAAGGAAAAAAGAGAAAGAAGAAAAAGTTTGGTGCTAGTTTTTATTACTTGTTGGAATCCATCGGCAAGAGCCTTGGTGGGGAGGGGTGTAGGGGGGTGGGGAGGGGTGTAGGGGGGTGGGGAGGGGTGTAGGGGGGTGGGGAGGGGTGTAGGGGGGTGTTGGGGTGGAGGGGGTGTTGGGGTGGAGGGGGGTGTTGGGGTGGAGGGGGGTGTTGGGGTGGAGGGGGGTGTTGGGGTGGAGGGGGGTGTTGGGGTGGAGGGGGGTGTTGGGGTGGTGGGTGTGGGTGTGGAGGGTGTGTGTGTGTGTGTGTGTGTGTGAGTGTGTGTGTGTGTGTGTGTGTGTGTGTGCGAGAGAGAGAGAGAGTAGAGGTGAAGAGTGTAATTAGGACTACCAGGTGTGTCTCAAAGTATTCATCTTCAACAACAGTATGACTCTACTTGGTGGGAGGGGTGGTGGGGGGTAGGGGGTGGTGGGGGGGGGTAAAAGGTGAAACACAACAGTAAAACAGATAATTAATTAGACTAGCATAGAACTAGATAAGAGATAAATGAATATACTGAAGACATGGTATAAAGATGGTCATATCACCTCAGAAGGGAGAGATATCATGAGGTGTCAGATGTTAAGAGATAAGAAAACATCTATTAGTCTATAAAAGATAAAAAGACCTCATCCTTATCTAATATCTAAACATCCTAAGATAAAAAAACAACAACGAAATTCAGCATAAAGAGAAGATTTTTCCAAGAAGTGAGTTTCCTGAGGGAGGTTAAGAAAGGTCAAAGGTTAACCAGGTAAAAAAAATCAATTATCCAACACCAATCGAGAATAAACAAGGAGAAATATTTTAACCTCGTGTGAATAGGTTAATGATCATTATTTTTTTGTGAGGGGTGAGGGGGGGGTTGGTGGGGGGGGGTTGGTGAGGGGGGGGGTTGGTGAGGGGGGGGGTTGGTGAGGGGGGGTGAGGGGGGGGGATATTCTCAACTATTTCATGAACCATTGAATGTTGACTTGAGGTTCGCGGATACAGCATTGTCTCTCTACAAGACATATACGATACGCGTGTATGGGCAGTGGGGTGATATGATGTGTAGTATAAGGTGGTTGATGTGTAGTATAAGGTGGGTGATGTGTAGTATAAGGTGGGTGATGTGTAGTATAAGGTGGGTGATGTGTAGTATAAGGTGGGTGATGTGTAGTATAAGGTGGTTGATGTGTAGTATAAGGTGGGTGATGTGTAGTATAAGATGGGTGATGTGAAGTATAAGGTGGTTGATGTGTTGTATAAGGTGGGTGATGTGTGGTATAAGGTGGGTGATGTGTGGTATAAGGTGGGTGATGCATAGTATAAGGTGGGTGATGTGTAGTATAAGGTGGTTGATGTGTAGTATATGGTGGTTGATGTGTAGTATAAGGTGGGTGATGTGTAATATAAGGTGGTTGATGTGTGGTATAAGGTGGTTGATGTGTGGTATAAGGTGGGTGATGTGTGGTATAAGGTGGTTGATGTGTGGTATAAGGTGGGTGATGTGTAGTATAAGGTGGGTGATGTGTAGTATAAGGTGGGTGATGTGTAGTATAAGGTGGTTGATGTGTAGTATAAGGTGGGTGATGTGTGGTATAAGGTGGTTGATGTGTGGTATAAGGTGGGTGATGTGTAGTATAAGGTGGGTGATGTGTAGTATAAGGTGGGTGATGTGTAGTATAAGGTGGGTGATGTGTAGTATAAGGTAGGTGATGTGTAGTATAAGGTAGGTGATGTGTAGTTTAGTCTACTTCGTCTCTCTATATTGTACAGATGAATACAAAATTCCCTCGACACGTATGATATCTATTTTTGAAGGCTTTGTAGGAATGGGGAGGGGATTTAGGGATTTTAACACACTCTTCACGCTATATATCAAACTCTAATCTTCACTCACTCTACCACACTCTAATCTTCACTCCCAGTCTGATGTTTTGCACGTTTCGCAGTGAAGGTTTATCAAAATATCAATCCCCGATACTAGACTAGAAAAATGACCACCCCCTTCCCCTCCCCTCCCCCCACACCCCTCTCCCCTCCCCTCCCATCCCCCCCACGTCCCTTCCCCTCCCTCTTCCGTCCCCTGGTGTATAGTTTTTACATGGGAAAGAACAGCAGGTTATGTTCAGGGTCACGCGAATGCCAAGGTCACACAACTGTCTATGGTGCGATAGTAGAGGTGGTGATGGTGTTAGTAGTGGTGGTGATGATGGTGTTAGTGGTGGTGGTGGCGATGGTGTTAGTAGTGGTGGTGATGATGGTGTTAGTGGTGGTGGTGGCGATGGTGTTAGTGGTGGTGGTGGCGATGGTGTTAGTAGTGGTGGTGATGATGGTGTTAGTGGTGGTGGTGATGATGGTGTTAGTGGTGGTGGTGGTGGTGGTGGTGATGATGGTGTTAGTAGTGGTGGTGGCGATGGTGTTAGTGGTGGCCATGGTGTTAGTGGTGGTGGTGATGATGGTGTTAGCAGTGGTGGTGATGATGGTGTTAGTGGTGGTGGTGTTAGTGGTGGTGATGGTGTTAGTAGTGGTGGTGGTGATGGTGTTAGTAGTGGTGGTGGTGATGGTGTTAGTGGTGGTGGTGATGATGGTGTTAGTAGTGGTTTGTGGTGTTGGTGGTGGTGCTACATCTCCTACCATTACCTCCTCCTACCTCCGTCCTGAGGCCAAAATATACTTGATGGAGACGGACTACGCTATTTCTTAACCATTACGGCCTAGCAGATTTATCTCAATATTACTTGTGCGTTGCTTTTGGCTCTCTGGCACGCACACACACACACACACACACACACACACACATACATACATACATACATACATACACACACGCACATCCTTCACCCCTTGATAACTTGGGTCAATCTTTTCAAAACGTTTAACATTTGACTCCTTTCCTCCATTACTTCCCTCCTCCAAAGCCACACCATCATCCCTCATACTATCCCTCCTCAAACACACACACAGTATCCCACCCCCATACACCATCCCCATTCACCCACACATCAACAGTCACTTCCCCAACAAATCACCCATCACACCTCCTCCTCCCCCCCCCCCCCCCGCCCATCATTCTCTCCCTACATTGCCCATCATTTCCCCCTAAATCTGTCATTAATGGTACACACCCATCCCCTCCCCTTCCCTTCCCTCCTCATGTTTTATGCTGACAAGGGTGTGTCATGGCTTGAGTTAATGATGTTTTATCTCTCTCTCTCTCTCTCTCTCTGATCTGTCTGTCTGTCTGTCTGTCTGTCTGTCTGTCCGTCTGTCCATCGATCTGACTGTTAAAGATGTAGTTTTTTTTTTGTTAAAGTCGTAGTTATTTAGTCCGTCCATCAGTTATAGCTTATGTCAGGTGATAAATTAAGCCCCAGGTTATTTCACGTGAATGATTAATCCCCTCCTCTTCACCTCAGCTTATTTTACACGAGCTTATCCCCCCATCCCCAAGCTTATTTAAGATGAAAGATTAATTATTTCCCGTATAACCTCTGTGACATGACCCCATGACCCACCCCAAAAAATGACCTTTCACGGCAATTATCTGCTGGAGGGTACAATATGGTCTCCTGATGGGGGGAGGGGAGGGGAGGGGGGGGGGGGTCAAGTAGCCTCCCCCACACTGGTAACTGGTGGTTGATCGCTCCCTGGCCGGTGATGTACTTGTTAAAAACGAATCTCCATTATGTCTTAAAGGGAGAGAGGGGCGGACCTGACCAATTATTATGACTTTTGCTTTTGTGGGATTTTGCTATTGTGGGATTTTGCTATTGTGGGATTTTGCTATTGGGATATAGTATATAATCTTCAGTAAAATATCCCTTAAAAAAATTACAAAAATAAGAAAAATCAAACCGACAAAAATATGACTGGAAATTCAACTTAGATCCTAAAACCATTTCATAAACCCATCCCATACACCATCCCACAAAATACATTCCATAAGCCCATTCCATAAAACCATTCCATACACCAGATTGTATATGTATTTTACAAGAATATTAAAACACAATATTAAAACATATATAAAACCCAGATTGGAAAAAATTGGTTTTAAGGTTATGATGATTTCTTAAAAGCTCTTCTCTAATGTATAAACCGAGACTCACTGAAACACTTTAAACATTAGCAAAAATAAATAAACAAATAATTAAATAAACAAGGAAATAAACAAGCAAACAAAAACAAAAATAAATAAATAAATAAATAAATAAATAGAAAAATGAATGAATAAATAAATAAATAAATAAATAAATAACAATAAATGAATGAAAGAATAAATAAATAAATAAATAAATAAATAAATACAATAAAAATAATTGAATGAATGAATAAATAGATAATATGAATAAATATAAGGACACATTTTAAGGGAAGTAAAACGGGTACGTATTTACATTATATTTCCCAGCGTATCCCACATTAATGTCAACAACCACACTCCTTCCCACTCCATTACTAATATTAGCAACCCACTCCTTCCCACTCCATTACTAATATTAGCAACTCACTCCTTCCCACTCAAATACTTAAATAAGCACCCCACTCCATTACTAATATTAGCAACCCACTCCTTCCCACTCCATTACTAATATTAGCAACCCACTCCTTCCCACTCCATTACTAATATTAGCAACCCACTCCTTCCCACTCAAATACTTAAATAAGCACCCCACTCCACTACTAATATCAGCACCACACTCCTTCCCACTCCATTACTAATATTAGCAACCCACTCCTTTATTTATATCAGTGCCTCATTCCTTGTCACTCCCTTATCATTACTCCACTCCTTCCCATTCCATTGCTAGTATCAGCACTCCACTCCTTCCCACTCCATTACTAATATTAGCATCCCACTCCTTCCCACTCAAATACTTAAATAAGCACCCCACTCCACTACTAATATCAGCATCCCACTCCTTCCCACTCCATTACTAATATCAGCACCCCACTCCTTCCCACTCCATCACTAATATCAGCACCCCACTCCTTCCCACTCCATTACTAATATCAGCACCCCACTCCACTACTAATATCAGCACCCCACTCCATCCCACTCCATTACTAATATCAGCACCCCACACCATTACTAATATCAGCACCCCACTCCTTCCCACTCCATTACTAATATCAGCACCCCACTCCTTTACTAACAACAACATAAACTTTCGGAAAGGAAACTTTTAATATGAAAAAAAAATCGACAGAAAATGGGTCATGAATTAGCATTTAGACGCAGAAAGTTGTTGACAAAATTGGTCTTCGGTGTAGGAGTTATGTAGAAGAAAGTACTACCATTAAATTACTTTCCTAAATAACAAGAGAAAGTATTATTCTGTAGGTAATATTCGGGTAATACTGAGAGGTAAGTACTAAATAATATCGATATGCCGCGAGAAAGTTCAACATAATGGTATTGATATGTAGCGAGTGAAAGTTTAGGAGAAAAAGTTCCCGATTATACTTATATTACCATTAACTTGTCCCATGAGAAACAGACAGACTCAAGTGACAGATGCCATGGGCTTAATATCTCCCGCAAGGAACGACAGATAGATGAACTACTCCGTGTCTGTCTGCACAGTACATAAGGATTAAGAGGTACACATTTAGGCATGGATAACATACCATTTAAGCCTTTGAGTAATTAAGGGTCATGTTAGGTCAGTGACTGGCTACCAAACACACACACGCACGCACGCACACACCAGTTGGATCATCATTCGTCTCTCTTTGGGGCTTCCCTCCTTCCCACCCGCCTTCGCTCTCCTTGACATCCTTAACTCCCTCTCTCCCTCCTGCTCTCCCTCCCTTCAGCCCCTCCCTCCCTCCAGCCATCTCTCCCGCCCTCCCCCCCTCCCTCCCTCCCCCCTCCTTCCCCCCTCCCTCCAGCCATCCCTCCCTCCCCCCTCCCTCCAGCCATCCCTCCCTCCCTCCCTCCTTCCCCCGCTCCCTCCAGCCATCCCTCCCTCCTTCCCCTCCCTCCCTCCCCCCTCCCTCTCTCCCTCCCCCTCCTTCCCCCCTCCCTCCAGCCATCCCTCCCTCCTTCCCCCCTCCCTCCAGCCATCCCTCCCTCCCTCCCCCTCCCTTCCCCCCCTCCCCCCTCCCTCTCTCTTGTCTGCAACTAGATCTTGCTAAAGCCTTTTATTATCTACATTAACACAGTTTCCTCATAGTGTAGAGTCCACTTAGTGTCTTGGGTGGGTTGGTGGGTGGGTGGGTTGGTGGGTGGGTTGGTGGGTTGATGAGTGGATTGGTGGGTGGGTGGGTTGATGGGTGGGTTGGTGGGTTGATGAGTGGGTTGGTGGGTGGGTTGGTGGGTGGGTGGGTTGGTGGGTGGGTGGGTGGGTGGGTTGATGGGTGGGTTGATGGGTGGGTTGGTGGGTTGATGAGTGGATTGGTGGGTGGGTGGGTGGGTTGATGAGTGGGTTGATGGGTGGGTTGGTGGGTTGTTATATGAGGGGTTGGTAGCTAGATAGGTAAAGAGAGGATAGGTGAAGGATGGGTGGGTGAAAGAGGGTGAGTGGGTGGGTAGATAGGTAGAAGGGGAGAGAACGAATGGGAGGGGAGGTGAATGGAAGTGAGTGGGCGAAAGTAATAGTATGAAGGGAAGGTAAAGGAGAGGGAGTGGGAGAAGTCAGAGGAGTGTTGGTGGGGTGAGGGGAGTGATGGCAGAGAAGTGATGGGGAGAGGGGAGGGGAGGGAAGGGGAGGGGAAAGAGACACAAGGCGGACAGGTGGAATGAAAGAGGCAAGAAAAGTGGGTAAGAGTGAAGGGGAGGGAGGTGGAGTGGGGAGGAAGGGGGAGAGAGTGGGGAAGGGGAGAAAGGAGGGAAGGGGAGAAAGGAGGGAAGGGGAGAGAGGAGGGAGGGGGAAGAGGAGTGTAAGGGCAAGGAGAGTAGAGGGAAGGAATAATTAGGGTAAAAAGAAAAGAACGGACAGCAAGACTAACGAGAAGGAGACACCAACAAGGAGGAGGTGGGAGGGAGTGAGAGGGAGGAGAGGGAAGAGGGGAATCGTGAGAGGGAGGAGATAGAAGAGGGGGGTCGTGTGAGGGAGTGAGAGGGAGGAGAGGGAAAAGGGGGATCGTGTGAGGGAGTAAGAGGGAGGAGAGGGAAGAGGGGGATCGTGCGAGGGAGTGAATGGGAGGAGAGGGAAGAGGGGGATCGTGTGAGGGAGTAAGAGGGAGGAGAGGGAAGAGGGGGATCGTGCGAGGGAGTGAGTGGGAGGAGAGGGAAGAGGGGGATCGTGTGAGGGAGTGAGAGGGAGGAGAGGGAAGAGGGGGATCGTGCGAGGGAGTGAGTGGGAGGAGAGGGAAGAGGTGGATCGTGTGAGGGAGTGAGAGGGAGGAGAGGGAAGAGAGGGATCGTGTGAGGGAGTGAGAGGGAGGAGAGGGAAGAGGGGGATCGTGTGAGGGAGTGAGAGGGAGGAGAGGGAAGAGGGGGATCGTGTGAAGGAGTGAGAGGAGGAGAGACTCACAGAACAAGCAGCGCGTCACGACAATCAATACAAGGTAGAACACAGTGGTCGCGTGGGCCAGTGATCACTCAATGAGCCGCGTGTACGTTCACCCCCCCCCCCCCACCCCACCGACACCCACCCTCAACTCCACCCCAACCCACCCTCAAGCTCATCAATCCACTGCTACCCACCTTCCACCCCCATCAATCCACTGCCACTACCCCATGATCAACCACAACTACTAACCTCTTCTAACCTCATTACCAGTCTTTTATTACCACCACAACTACACCCCCCCCCCATCCTTACCACCCTTTCAACTCGAGCATATAACGCACACACACACACACACACACACACACACACACGAATCATCTGAGAGCAAAAATAAAGAAAGATAAACACAATAACAAACTTGGCTACTGACATACACACAGAGAAGATATATTTACAGCTCACCCTCTCATCATATCAGTAAAATTAAGGATTTGAATAGATCTAAAAACTCTTCCTAATTACAATTTAATTAAAACTTTAGATCAGGGAGTAAAAGTTAGTGGTGTATAGAGAGGGGGGGGGGGGGAGGTGACCACCCAAAGAGCCACAACTACCCTATCAATCATCAGCCCACGAAGTAAATAACACTAATTGTAACCTAACCTGACCTGACCTGACCTGACCTGACCTGACCTAACCTATGTATGTATGTATGTATGTGTGTGTGTATCTGTGTGTACGTGTGTGTGTATGTATGTGTGTGTACGTATGTGTGTGTGTGTGTATGTGTGTGTGTATCTGTGTACGTATGTGTGTGTGTGTATCTGTGTGTACGTATGTGTGCATGTATGTGTGTGCGTATGTGTGTGTACGTATGTGTGTGTGTGTATGTGTGTGTGTGTGTGTGTGTGGCATCAACAGCTTGGCTTCGTTCACCTCGCCATGAAATATTAGCTCGTAAGTCTTGTTAACTTGTAGCATTAGCATCTTGTAGTCTCTGGAAGAAAAGTCGGCACGGGAGGTGGGGGGGGGGGGTGAGAGACAGGGAGGAGGAGGAAAAGAGGAGAGGGAGAGAAGAAGGGACGGAGGGGGACGAAACGGCGAGAGAGAGGGGGAAGGGGAAGAAAAAGATGAAAGAGGGGTAAAGAAGAGGAAAAGGAGAGATGGGAGGAGGAGGAAAAGGTGAGAGGGAGGGAAGGTGAAGGAAAACAGAGAGGGCAGAAGGAGGAAAAGGTGAGAGGGAGGGAAAGGAGGAGGAAAAGGAGAGAGGAAAGTGGGGAAAAAGGTGAGAGGGAGGGAAGGAGGAGAAAAATGAGAGAAGTAAGGAGGAAAATGAGTGGAAGAAAATGATAAAGATCGAGAGGAAGAGGGAAGGTGAGGAAATAACCCCGTGGAGGAAAGGGAAAAGGGGAAAGGAGAGGAAGAGAAACAGACAGGTAGGGTACGGTTAACTTTGGTTAGGCTAAGACGCGAGGTTAACGTTTGGTTAGGTAAAGTTAAGTTAGGTTAAGGTGGGCTAGGATAAGGTTAGCTTAGGTTAGGTTCTCGCCACCAGCAGGAGAAGGCTAGGTTGTGTTAGGTTAGGTTCTCGCCACCAGCAGGAGAAGGCTAGGTTGTGTTAGGTTAGGTTCTCGCCACCAGCAGGAGAAGGTTAGGTTGTGTTTGGTTAGGTTCTCGCCACCAGCAGGAGAAGGCTAGGTTGTGTTAGGTTAGGTTCTCGCCACCAGCAGGAGAAGGCTAGGTTGTGTTAGGTTAGGTTCTCGCCACCAGCAGGAGAAGGTTAGGTTGTGTTAGGTTAGGTTCTCGCCACCAGCAGGAGAAGGCTAGGTTGTGTTAGGTTAGGTTCTCGCCACCAGCAGGAGAAGGCTAGGTTGTGTTAGGTTAGGTTCTCGCCACCAGTAGGAGAAGGCTAGGTTGTGTTAGGTTAGGTTCTCGCCACCAGCAGGAGAAGGCTAGGTTGTGTTAGGTTAGGTTCTCGCCACCAGCAGGAGAAGGCTAGGTTGTGTTAGGTTAGGTTCTCGCCACCAGCAGGAGAAGGCTAGGTTGTGCTAGGTTAGGTCCTCGCCACCAGCAGGAGAAGGCTAGGTTGTGTTAGGTTAGGTTCTCGCCACCAGCAGAAGAAGGCTAGGTTGTGTTAGGTTAGGTTCTCGCCACCAGCAGGAGAAGGCTAGGTTGTGTTAGGTTAGGTTCTCGCCACCAGTAGGAGAAGGCTAGGTTGTGCTAGGTTAGGTTCTCGCCACCAGCAGGAGAAGGTTAGGTTCTCGCCACCAGCAGGAGAAGGCTAGGTTGTGCTAGGTTAGGTTCTCGCCACCAGCAGAAGAAGGCTAGGTTGTGTTAGGTTAGGTTCTCACCGCCAGCAGGAGAAGGTTAGGTTCTCGCCACCAGCAGGAGAAGGCTAGGTTGTGTTAGGTTAGGTTCTCGCCACCAGCAGAAGAAGGCTAGGTTGTGTTAGGTTAGGTTCTCACCGCCAGCAGGAGAAGGTTAGGTTCTCGCCACCAGCAGGAGAAGGCTAGGTTGTGCTAGGTTAGGTTCTCACCGCCAGCAGGAGAAGGTTGGGTTCTCGCCACCAGCAGGAGAAGGTTGGGTTCTCGCCACCAGCAGCAGAAGGTTAGGTTGTGTTAGGTTAGGTTCTCGCCGCCTGCAGGAGAAGGCTCATCAACGCCGTCCTCAGCGCTTTTTAACAATTATCTCCCTAATCAAGAAGCTGCTGACATGAATCTTAAAGCGGCCATTAGCGACTCCAGCGCTGACTGTATTTACATTAAACTAAAGAAAAAGTGGTAATAATTTTCCCTGGCGTTAAATACATGGGCAGACTACACATACTAATACAGTTTAGGGACCCATGAAATCACACACACACACACACACACACACACACACACACACACACACATCATACATAAAGTGTGTGGCGAGGAGTGACAGTAGCTGGGGATGATACACAAGCCAACCACATACATGTAAACCCACTCAGTGCCCTCACCATAACACACACACACACACCTGACTACGTACATGTCAAAACTTAATGATAACAAACATACACAACACGTACACGGCATGACCCATATTCTTCAAGGGGTGAGAGAGAAGGAAGTGCTATCGCCAAAATGTTATCATCAAATATTAAAAATAAACCAAAAAATAAGAAAAAATAAGGAAAAAATAGAGAAACAAATTGGAACGACGAGGGTGGCAACATTTTTACGGGATGAATTTGTTTACCAGGACACAAAACTTTACTTAGAAATATGTTATATGAATATTTTTCTAATCATCTGTACTCAAAGGTCAATTGTAGTCCCGTATATTTGTGTATTATTGCCGATACTTTCTATAAAACGAAAAAAAAAAAAAAATTCGTTAGATTTAGTTTTGAAATAAATTCGTGTAAAACAAACAACAATAACTCATTCTACACCTCGACCTCTTAGTGATGACGTCAACACGAGGGTCGCGGCGCCCACACTCCTCAGATCCATACTAATTAAAACAACTCCTAAAGTGGCTTATACATAATTTAAAGTTAAACCTGAAATTAACCTACTTCATACGACGTAAATTTATGTGGGATTTTAACAATACAGTAAACTACCCACATGCATCCACTCTGACAGACGAGTTGGTACTGACCCTCCCTCACCTCCGCGGCCTAATATATATATACAGTATATCATCCCATCCAATATCACGTAAGCAACTAATTTTACCAAAACATAATATTTAACTGGAAGGTCATACATTAATTACTCCAATTCATTAACATTATATACACCGTTGCTCTTAATTTAGGTAATATGTTTTATAATTATATGTAACGACTAGAGACGCAGATTACATGGTTATGACGTAATTGAAGGTTTAAAGGTCTTATTGATATCGTTGTTTTCCTTGATCATACCTGTAGTGACGTCACGGTTGGAATCATGATGAGGGGTGATATTGGAGGACCATTTAAAGCGTACATGCGAAAACACACGCACACACTCTCTCTCTCTCTCCACCAGGCAGCACCAACTCATTACATAATTGGCGTTTTTCAATCAAATCACAGCCAAGTTTAAATCCTCATAAATTGCTTGTTACGAAATGGCAGTGATTAATTCAACTGTGTCCCGGATGTTCGTTCTACCCAGCTTTACTTCAAAACAAAAGCAAAAACACTCCTGGGGAATTATTTATTTTTATTTATTTTAGGTACTTATATTTTTCTGACTATTTTCTGTGTAAATTTTATCTATTTTCGAAAATTTCTCCGGTTAATTTCTAAGTTTTAGTTTTGGGTATTTCTTAAGCAATTATTTCTGGCTACTTGCAGTCACTCTTTTCTTGCAATAATAACGACTGTGTGTGTGTGTGTGTATGTATTTGTTTGAGTGTGTGTGTAAATGCCAATGAGGTGCACATTGTGTTTATAGACCTATTTAGTTATAAAACTCATGTGAACACCTAACCTACCCCAACGGACAACTTACTAAAAAAGGGTGTCTCAGAAAAATGTATACACATTGTCCTATAGATTTTCACTAAGTCAATAAGGCAACGTGTATACATTTTATCGAGACACCCTAGAGCGTCGCAAAACTCTACGGTGTTTGCTACCCATGTTTCACTACCTCTGGCCACTCCCGGGGAGCTGAGGGTGACTGTATTAAACGTTCTCATGTTACTCTTTCGTGTGTTTGTGATGGTTATACATGCTTGTTATGGCTGCAATATAATGAATAGTTGTAAATACTTGCAATTGTTGTAATGCTTGTAAATATTTGAAGGTTGTAATAATTGTACATACTTAATAAAGGTTGTGTTATTTGTTCACACATGTGTTGGTTGAAATACTTGTAAATGATTGTACAAATTTGTAATGATTCTAATGCGTGATATTGTTGTACATACTTGTAATGACTATGCAAAGTTGTGTTGGTTGTGCAAACAATATCTATACAAACAAGGAATGATTATACAAAAGTACTATTCATGGTACAAACACATGACGGCTGTACGTATAACAATTGTATAAACAAAGAATGGTTGTACATATACAGGTCGTACATGTAAAGGCTGTACATATTACGGTTTTACATAAAATAATTGTACATAAAACCACCTTACTTTTCACAGTTGTACCTAAAACACCTGTACATATAACGACAGCCGTACATAAACAAAACTGTACATATCACAAGTTTACATGAGTCTAGTGACGCTGGAGGCAGACAAGGTATGTACACAGAGGAGGAGGTGGTGGGGGGGGAAGACTATACAAACAAGGTTAGGGGCCAACAGGTAGGAAAACCTTTGTGAGTAAGGCCGGAAACACGGTCAAAGGGCCAAGCTTTGTTGTGCTTACGACAATAACACGTATACGGGACTATATTTGAATCTAAGTATGTTTACGTATGAGTGAGTGAGTGAGTGAGTGAGTGAGTGAGTGAGTAACCTATATCCCTGAATTTCCATTTAGTATGATTTCATATATCTCCCTCTTATTCCTCTTTTTGTTAAAAAACATTGTATTTTTTTACTCTCCTATTTTTCTCGATCTACTGGAGGGGGAACAGACATAACAGATCAGAATCATATCTATAGATGTATATATATATAATACTCTCTCTCTCTCTCTCTCTCTCTCTCTCTCTCTCTCTCTCTCATCTTCTCATATCCTCCTCCATCATCTCCCATAACTTTCCCATCATCCATAAGGCTACCATAATACTTCTCCATCACGCTGTTCCCTCATGCCCACACCCCCATTACTACTAACCCTACCCACCTTGCCCATGACCCAATCACTCACTTCCCCCACATACCCATAACCCATCATTCAATACCCCTTTTGTCCACGCCCCCATCACACACTACCCCCATACCCACCACCCATCACTCAATTCCCCCATGCCCACCCACACAGCATAATTAGGCCAGACACTGAAGAACTTCCCGGATATAACGATTTTCATTTGAGTTTAATTACGGGTCGACCCGGATGTGTCTGCGGGCGCCTCACACCTCGTCCATTACCTCTCCACCACAACATTAAGAAGAAAAATACCTGAATGAAAAATAGGAAGAAATTCGAATCGGGGGGAAAAAAGTTTATATAAACGACCGGACGTAAAATTTCTTCTGTTATTTACGATAGCACGTATTTTTTTTTTTTGTATATGGCAGTGAGTTAGTGTTTAAGTTAACGAAAGTACCTTAAATGTGTATATTTATGAAAGTGCGTACAAGTTTCTATATTTACGACAATATTGGAAAAAAAATAGTTGGGACAATACATTTAAAAGTATAATTACATCGTTTATATATGGGGAAAAATGAGCTGTGTACATAAACAACTGAAACAAGATACAGGCAGAGATAATAAGAAGAATGCAGAGAACGATTGTTTATTATTATTTCCTTCACGTAAGAGTCAAGATATATCTCAAGACATACGAGTGCCAATCAGCCAGACGACGTGTCCTGCCAACCTGAGTAACACAACACATAAGGAAGAGCTCAAGTTGCTGGGTAAAAGTGAATTGCAATATGTGGAGGTGTGTGTGTGTGTGTGTGTGTGTGTGAGTGTGTGTGTGTGTGTGTGTGTGTGTGTGTTCTCTTTTTTGACCTAGAACAACAGCCGACATTCCTGAACATCGTAAAGGCCGGTCCCCACACCGTCCAGTAGCACCCGTACACCACCAGTACCTCACACCACTACAACACACCAACCCGTGATGAGAAAAATACAAATACATTGGATCTTCGACGCCAAGGACAAGTTTCCATCTACACACTGAAACCTGTTCCAACACCGAGAAAATTCTGGGTTTTTTTTTCCAGATACAGTGATGCCCCGGCAGACCCTTACCTTCAACATCCGTCCCCAGCTGGCGGCATCCTCAAAAATATGACCAAAAAGCATTCCTCAAATCCCAAAGTTTCCTTCTTTCCCATCACCAGGAATTTTGAAAAAGTCCGACAGACTTCAAAGAATTCCTGGGTAAAACCCTGACACACACACACACATATATGTGTGTGTGTGTCGAATACTTCTATTGAATTTTATGTTTATGGTAAACAACAAAGATAAACAATGACATAATTTTCAAATCAAAACTCTTAACATGGAAACTTTAATCAGCTTCTATAAGACTACAACAACACACTGTGGTGGAGCACCTCACAGTTCGACCAGCAGAGGAACACTGTCTTACCTGTGACACACTTACCTGTGACCTCCCACCATACAATAGATATATTCTCAACAAAGGTAACGACAAATATACATAGTCCTCACTAACAGCCTACACTGTACACCTCCAAACTGTCTCGGTGTAAACAATCAGTCCGGATTATCGTCAATATATCATAGTATTTATAATATGATATTTTTGACCGATTTTTGGGAGAAGGGATTTCCATAGAGAGATTTATACGAGCACTACCTTTTATTGCGTCTTACATTAAAGGGGGATTTATACTTGACATTAAAGAGGAACTGATCGCTCTATCCAGGTGTTAATACTGTACCTTAAAACAGTTTCGTCGGTGCCATATAAACAATTTTCCCAAGTAAAATATTTTAACAATTATATTAAAATATTTTCCAAAAAAACTTTAACTCCTAATTCTACGAAGGAATTGTATCCATTTAGTACAGTGAATTATCAAAGAGAAAGCTAGTACTAAACCGGTGTTATATACTGTACACTTAGGAGTTTTATGTTGAATTTACGGGGAAAAACCTAAATACACTTATGAAGGCAGACATTCATATCAACCCCATGGTAAGAAACGTTGATATATATATATATTAAAAAAAAAAACTGGACATAAACAGACCTTAATGAAGTACTTTGTCAGAGAACATTGTAACAGGATAGTGATGGTTATCTCCCGTAAAGGAAACATTACTGAGACCAAGGTTATGTTCACCAACGAGTCTCTCTCTGTTCCAAAAGTTAATTATTAAAAAAAATCTGATTAAAACACCTGATGCGATTTTCAAGTTAGGTTCTGGGGGGATGAATCTCTGAAGGATTTACTGACGGAGGGACGAAATGAGTAGGGCGGACGACCAGACGGAGTAAAAGACAGACGAATTGAACGGGATAATCACGGACGAATAGGGGAAAAATACGTACAGATAGAAAGAACCTATCCCCCCCATCTCCCTTCCTAACTTCAACGTTCGGGAGATAAAAACATCAGAGCCAACTTGTGTCTAATATATGACCACCGTCGAGAAGGTTGTCAAGCAGGTAAGGTAACAACAGCAGTACTCACCTGGGCCTTGACGGCGGAGAGGTGGACCTGTGCCACCCGAAGGTCGAAGCGCTTCATGCTGACGTCCTCCTGCAGCTCGTTGGCCTTGTTAAACACCGACGACTCGATGCTCCTGAGGGAGACGCAGAAAGTGTTTAGTTGGGAGAATTAGTTTCCTGACAGGAAGGAGACTTGATGAGGAGAGGGTAAGGGAGAGGAGTGAGGGGGTAGGGAAAAGAAGGGAAGGGAAGGGAAGGGAAGGGAAGGGAAGGGAACAGATACAGGTGCATACATAGGTAGAGGGGGGTACAGGTACGGGTGTGGAGGTTACAGAAACAAGAAAAAATAACTCATATACAGGGACAGCTTACAGTACAAGTGAAAGAATAAGTACAGGTATGTGACTACAGATACAGGAACAAAAAAACCTACATAAATTGGAATAGGTACAAATACAGTCAGAGTGAGAGGTACAGGTAGACACAGGTACACGCTCGTAAACATTAAGGTAAACACGATTAATTAACATTGCTCGTCTCATGGTATTGCACATCACTATAAAATACACACAACATTACGATTCATTGCCTGCCTCCTGTACCAGTCACCGGTAACTATGCTAATTACTGGCCAGGTAAGTAGGGCAACAGAGGTCAGAGTGTAGTAGGCCGGTGATAGACGCACAGGTAGGTTGAAGAAGGTCAAATGAATCGTCTATGAGGCGGTTTGTATTTAGTTCAACATGGATAGAATTATAAACTTTTTTTTAGGCTGTGTAAGAAATTCCCTCCCCTCACCCCCCCCCCCCTCACTACATAGAGAAAAACTTACCTCTCCCTCACAGCGTCCCCTCACTACTACCCCTCACAACATCTCTGTCTCCTGCGTTCTCTCTCACGTCTAATATATACACACACTCTCTCTCTCTCTCTCTCTCTCTCTCTCTCTCTCTCTCTCTCTCTCTCTCTCAAATCACCATCAACTCTTGACAGCTACAAAGAGGAAATTATGTCTCTTGTCATTACCTGTCACTCTACTGTCACTCCTCCACATATCTGAGTGAGATCAGGTCCACGTTTTATTCAGGTGATATAATAACGGAGACTAAACCATTATCTGAGTTACCTGGTCATAAAACTACATCATTGTAAGGTAATATTATTATTTTTTTTTATGGAGATTTGACGGAACCTAAACTTAACCTAACCCCAACTTAGTCTAACTTAATCTTACTCCTACATGGTATAACATAACCTAACGTAATCTAACCAAAACCCAACGTAGTATAACTTAACCCAAACCTAGTCAAATTAAACCCCAACCTAATCTAACTTAACCTAATCGAATTTAACGTAATTTAATCTAATATAACCTAACCCCCATCCTAGTCTACCTTAACCTAACCCCAATCTAATCTAACTTAACCTAACCTGATCTGATCTAACCTAACCTAACCTAACCTAACTTAACCAAACCTAATCTAACTTAGCCCCAACCTGATCAAACCTAACCTAACCTAACCTAACTTAACCTAACCTAACTTAACCTAAACCAACCATGAACACAAACATCAATAATAAAAGTTCCACACAAGTTTTCTCAGTGAGTTTAATTAAAGTTTCACCATAATATAATTTTTCTAGGCAGGTTATCAAAGAGAATTATTAATAACTTGTATATAACTTGGGGATTAAAGCGTCTCATAAGCACCGTTAATATACTGTACCTGTTTTCTGTCAGAGTACCGTGGGAATTAAACTAACCCCACTTACCTTGATTCACAGACACTTAAAGAGAGAGGTGTTAGGTTAAATCTAACTCACTTAATCTCCGACAAACCTATTCATATATTACTTTTAAAGATGGCGTCGAAATTGCCTGAAGACTCCATCAAGTACCACAACTAGACACGACTTCTTACGGAATAAAAAATAGAAGTTCAAAATGGCGTCTAACCTACCCTGAGACTCTAGTAAGTAACATGAGTAAACGTGTTATTTATTGTATATATAAATTCTTGAATATCAGGTCGCGAGGGAAGTGAGAACGAGGGCTAGTCGTCATAGCAACGGGAGAACCGCCACCTGTGCTGTATTAACTAAGATAAATGGATATTCAGGTGTGGGGGAGCATAATGGCCACGCCCAGGGAAGATGACTAGATGTTACGATGACTGGGGAGGGGAGGGTGTTGGGGAGGGAAGGGTGTTGGGGAGGGAAGGGTGTTGGGAGGGAAGGGTGTTGGGGAGGGAAGGGTGTTGGGGAGGGAAGGGTGTTGGGGAGGGAAGGGCGTTGGGAGGGAAGGGTGTTGGGAGGGAAGGGTGTTGGGGAGGGGAGGGTGTTGGGAGGGAAGGGTGTTGGGAGGGAAAGGTGTTGGGGAGGGGAGGGTGTTGGGAGGGGAGGGTGTTGGGAGGGGAGGGTGTTGGGAGGGGAGGGGAGGGTGTTAGGGAGGGTGTTGGAGAGAGAAGGGTGCTGGGGCAGCTGAGAGAGAGAGAGAGAGAGAGAGAGAGAGATAATAAAACAACAATTCTCTCACGCATACACAGAGGCAAGAACAAGATCCTGGGACAATGGGGAAGGATTAGGCTGGATCCTCCACAACGCGGTCGGGAATCCTTTCTCAGATCCTCCCACCTGAACACTTGCTGGCCACCCCTTGCTCTTTCCCAGGTCCCCCTCAACACCTGCAGCCACCCCTTGTTCGTCCTCAGGTCCCCCTCAACACCTGCAGCCACCCCTTGTTCGTCCTCAGGTCCCCCTCAACACCTGCTGGCCACCCCTTGGTCGTTCCCATGTCCCCCTCAACACCTGCATCCACCCCTTGCTCGTCCTCAGGTCCCCCTCAACACCTGCTGGCCACCCCATGTTCGTATCCAGCCTGTCATTTGCTGTATACATGAGTGAATTATATCAATGAATGACAACAAATGCCAACATATCATAGACGTAACATTTTTTTTCCTATAATGTCTGTCTGTCCGCCTACAGGTCTGTGTTCCTAATTCCCTGTGTGTTTTAGAGAGAGTGTGTGTGTGTTTGTGTGTACATGTTGTGAGAGAGAGAGAGAGAGAGAGAGAGAGAGAGAGAGAGAGAGAGAGAGAGAGAGAGAGAGAGAGAGAGAGAGAGAGAGAGAGAGAGAGAGAGAGAATATGGCACGATCACAAAAAAGACACTCGGCTTCACAGGTACTCAATAATTCACCTCCACACAACAATCCGTCGCTCAGTTAAGACCCAGTCAGTGTTCAAGGGCACAGGTCACCCCCTAAACCCACCCCCCTCTGATCCCCCCTTACCAACTCCGACCCACCCCAGACCTCACCACCCCAGACCCCCCCCCCCACCCCCAATCCATCCCAGTCTGAACACCACCAGAGACCTTTACGTAAAGTTCAATAAAAGTTCACCATCTCTTGTTTTTCCGGCTTCAACTGCGGTCCAGCACACACACACACACACTACCTGCCCCATTAACTTACCTATTGTTAATATTTTACACACTGGCGGAGATTCTACCTTGATTACGGTGTCATTTTTATCGTCAGTGAGGGAGTAGAGAAGCGAGTAGGGCATGGGGATTGGGGATGGGGATGGGGAGGGGATTGGGGATGGGGATGGGGATTGGGATTGGGGATGGGGAGGGGATTGGGGATGGGGATGGGGATTAGGAATGGTGATGGGGGGACTCTGGGTAAACTGGTTACTCCTGAATTCAAAACAGAGTCCAATGAACGAGAGAGAGAGAGAGAGAGAGAGAGAGAGAGAGAGTATACCACAAAAAGACCACCGGCATTTTTTCATCCTCCAGCTGGCCATCAGGGAGACAATCAGTCACTCGCCTCACAAGTCCACCTACTCATAAGACCTATTCTCCCTGTCTCTACCAAGATGACACCCAACCTAAACGTCCATGTGGCTTAACTCTCTATAACCCCTTCGATATCAGCTGTGTTTGTTTATTATTATTTTCCCGGATTTATGAAACACGTGGTTTTGTTTACATGTTGCAAACGTCAACAAATCGGCCGAAATCTATCGTGTTTTTTTTCTGTAGGGGTGAAATCTGCGTAATGTTGCGGGAAATAAGGATATACAAGTTTCATAGAGGTTTAATAATAAAAAAAAATAGTTATGATATATAGTGGGAAAGGTGGGAGGGGTAATATGTGGAGTGGAATGCTAAGAAGGAATGAGGTGATGTAGACAGAGGTGTGAGGTGTAGAGGAATGTAATGTGTGGTGCAGGTTGTAGCACAAGGAAGGAAGAATGGAAGGAAGGAAGACAGGAAGGATGGAAGGAATGAAGGAATGAAGGATGGAAGGAAAGAAGAATCCCCAAACCTCAACCTATTAACACGTCATCAACTTCAACCTTAAACAAAACACGACACACCTATAACACCTCCCCCCCCCCCCCACCAACACGCTATCGATTCTCTCTCTCTCTCTCTCTCGTTAAAGCAACCTAACGTAAATGAACCAACACACCTGTTCTTGGGTAATCAAACACCTAAACACCTGCATAAACAAATAACAAATCCTCCTGCCAGGTGATTTGCCCCGACACATTTAGGAAGGATTTTTTTTTTATAATCATGTTGGAGTTTGAAGGATGCGCAATAGGAGTGTTTGAGAGATCCTGTGATTAGGTTAGGCCATTAAGGCATGACTTGTTTTTTCTTGAGTCTCTCCTAATCTTTAAAATATTTGATTGTAATCTTTCTTGCTAATCGTTACGTAATCTTTATTGATAATTTCCCTTATATAATATGGCATTACATAGTCTAAGCCTCTTTCCTCCCCTCTCTCGTCTACCCTCTCCTCTTTCCTCCCCTCTCTCGTCTACCCTCTCCTCTTTCCTCCCCTCTCTCGTCTACCCTCTCCTCTTTCCTCCCCCTCTCATTTTTCCTCCTCTCAACCTGTTCGCCCTCTCCTCTTTCTTCCCCTCTCTCGTCTACCCTCTCCTCTTTCCTCCCCTCTCTAGTCTACCCTCTCCTCTTTCCTCCCCCTCTCATTTTTCCTCCTCTCAACCTGTTCGCCCTCTCCTCTTTCCTCCCCTCTCTCGTCTACCCTCTCCTCTTTCCTCCCCCTCTCTTTTTTCCTCCTCTCAACCTGTTCACCTTCTCCTCTCCCTCTTGTCTCAAAATCTCAAATGGGCTATTTTAAGGATTTCGTTTTCTCTTCCATTTTTTATCGCTCTTTTTACTGTATCACGCGAGTCTAGTTCCCCTATTTATCCTTATCTCTCTATACATCATCTTTATTGTATGTTATGGTGTTATTATTCTTTTATAGGGTGAGAAGAGAGAGAGAGAGAGAGAGAGAGAGAGAGAGAGAGAGAGAGAGAGAGAGAGAGAGAGAGAGAGAGAGAGAGAGAGAGCGAAACCCTTTAGGACTGCCACAAAGAAATACCACAACCTGGAATATACCCTCCCCCCCCCCCCCCCACACACACAGAGGGACGGGACACGTCAATACGATCACCAGTCCCATGAATCTGTTCTTGAGAAGCGGAAAATCATACGACAAGCATGCTCTCTCTCTCTCTCTCTCTCTCTCTCTCTCTCTCTCTCTCTCTCTCTCTCTCGTTTGGCGCGTCAATCAGGCCCACACACTTAGCAGCTGTACATATAAAAAGTCCGTGAGTGTGTGGGTGTGTGTGTGTGTGTGTGTGTGTGTGTGTGTGTGTGGGAGGAAAGTTCGTGATGTGGAATCTGGCTAATTGTAGGTAATGGTTTGTGTGTGTGTGTTTGGGTGTAGAGACTGTGTGGGTGTTACTGTGAAGTGTGTAAATATTAGGATGTAGTGGGTATGTGTGGGTGGCCTAGTGTGGGTGTAGGCGGGTATTGTAGGTGGATATTTTGAAGTTGCGATCCTGTCTAGCCAGTTGTTCTTATCTTTTGTGGAGTTGGTACTAGGAATGACACCAAGCCGTAAGATTTCACATCAACCTAACCTAACCTAACCTAACCTAACCTAATCTAACCTAACCTATACACATAGACAATGGTTGGAAAACATTGCTGGTGACGATGTGTGAGTGTAGGTGTTGCTGAAGTGTGTGTGTGTGTGTGTGTTGGTTGCATGTATGTATGTATGTATGTATGTAGGACGACATAGAAACAGTCAGGTCAACTCACCTCCACCTCCTTGACCTCCACTCTCTCATTTCTTACAAACTCTCCATGACACAAGCTTATTACACGGAGGAGAAGCAGAAGAAGAAGAAGAACCATCCACCTTCAATACATTATTATTAGCTCTCAATGGCCCCATCAGGTATTCAGTCAGCCTCATTAATACTAAGCAGGTGCGATGATATTAAATGGTGAGAAGTGAGGAAGTTTAGACTCTGGTAATCTCTCTCTCTCTCTCTCTCTCTCTCTCTGGTCAATAACTTCCAATCAGTGGCTGTCATAACTACTAATCCATTCTAATCCTTCCGTGATAAAGGTCAATCATCTAAACAACCGTCGAATCGTCAGCCTTACACCAACTAATCCTCTCCTGCAATCCATTTTCACCAACTCCATTACCCAATCTTTTATGTTTGTAATCCACTTTTTGGGTGATTATTACCAATCCCTAATCTCTTATATTATTTTTGTTTTCTTACAATTTTATATCTTTTTTTTTCTCCTCCTTTATTCGCTTTCAGTTTCTTCGACGCTCCTCACCACCTCCTCACCCACCTACACATCCTCCTCCCCCACCCACACATCCACCTCACCCACCTCCCCCACCCACACATCCTTATCTCACCCAATCCCTCAGGACCCCTCAGCTTCTCCCTCTGCCAGATTAATATCAAGACAAAAACTCACTGACGCCAACAGGGAGAAAAAACTGAGCTATTATAGTGATTGATCATAGCCAGGGTGAGATGCTTCATAAGGGAGGGTAGGAGGGAGGGTAGGAGGGAGGGAGGGAGGGAGGGAGGGAGGGAGGGAGGGAGGGAGGAGCGAGTTGGAAATAAGAGAGATAGAGAAAGAGACAATATGGAAGAGGGAGGAAGAGATAAAGAGAGGAAGTGTATGGGAGAGGGAAGGAAGGAAGGTCAAGAGCCAAGAGAGTAGAAAAGTGTTAGATGTGAGATCGAGTAGTGATAAAAAAATTCTAAGCCAATCTAACAGACTAAAGAAGCTTCCTTCCCTTCCCACTCCCCAGTCAGCCAATGAATCGAAGCTTGAAGGCATCCGTAAGAAAATAACTAAAAATATCACACAATATCTTTTACACCCGAACAATAGCAGGATCCAGTGGCCACTACTGTAATGTGTTGAGGTGATAATACGGGAGGAGTAATCTGAGCTACACGACCCTTTAAAACAGGCAGTGGGAAGCAACAGGTCCCCACGACGACCCTCTCCTTCTGATATGTTGGTTTAGAGAGCCAGTGTCCACTACCTCCCTCCTGCCTTCTTCACCTACACCAGCAGGAAGAGGGGGTCATAACCTCCCCTTCACCTACAACAGCAGGAGTAGGTCGTCACTCACCTCTGCTGGATCCTGAGCAGTGTGTCCTGAGCCTCCTGCAGCTGGGAGATCTGTCGCTCCAGGTCGGCCGACTCCTTCCTGAGGGCGTCATACCGGTTCCTGGAGGAGAGCGCCGCCAAGCGGTCGAGGATGAGCTCGTTCTTGAGAGGCGTCGGCGGGGGCGGGTCCTGGGGAAGCGAGGAGATTATAGTATATGTACAGTATGGTGTAAGTACAGTACACATGTGATGGTTGTACAAGTTTTACCTTCACTCACTTTGGAATGTCATACTTAACATTGAACAATAGTTCAAGTTCAAAACAATAATGAGACAATAATACAGGTAGACGGACTCCTACCTGTCTCAGCGTCTGTGTTAGTGACGTATATATTGACCTTCATATACATGACACAACAACCCGTCTCTGGTCCCGAGCTTCACAACAACAGAACCAGACAAACATATTTAATAAAATAAATGAATAAAAAAAGCTTTAATCTGATTCTACTCCCGAGACAGGTGAGGTAGTGGGCCTAGCATCTCATAACACAGCTCTTTTGTTTCCCTTCACAACAGTGGCAGTAAACAGGTGAGGTGAAGGACGGGAGAATCTTAATTAGGTGAGGAGTCTGTGATGTAAGCGCTGGCAACAGGAATGTGGCCGGGGAGGTGAGCGAATTCCAATAACAATTTAATTTTAATGGGAGTCAGCCAGCGAGGTGCGTGAGGGGAGCGACTCCAATAATATATCTAATTCTTGAGTGATCTACATAAAGGCAGGGGGAGCCACCCAGGCCGATGTTTGTGAGGATGTTTTTTGGGTTGACGTACACGAGGGGTGACCATGTGTACTGCCACAGTCCAGCTTTACTTAGGTATTAAAATATTTACTTATAATACGGTAGTTGAGACAGGCCTCTGAACTTATAAATGTCCTACTGCCGTAAGAGTTATGTTGTCTCAGGCATAATAAACTGACGCTAATTGTGGAATAAATATAAACAAGGAACAATATTAAAACAACTACGACTACTCTAATCATAACCAGAGATACTGTATGTTTACTTCTTGACACCATAATATATAACTGTGTGGATGAGTTACTAATAATATCTTTATGTAAAAAGTGATGATGTAAAGCGAGGCAACACTACAGGGTGAGAGGATCAGTTACTCGCGCCACAGGATGATAACCTCACAAATAAACCGACGATAATATTACACTGATCAAGCCATAAACATTGGCCTGACAGGTACCTGGCGCCTAGCTGAATTAAAATTATCGCCAACCGAACCATGAAAATCACCCTCGCCTGCCACACCGTACTGGAAAATTTATATATATATATATATATATATATATATATATATATATATATATATATATATATATATATATATATATATATATAACTTAATAAGATCAAGAAAGTATCCCGAGTACTAGTGAGGTACCTCCCTCCTTCAGGAGGGAGGTACCTCACCAGGACCTGTAGGATGAGTGAAACTTTGTTGACACTCCTGTTATTACTCTTCCCTCCCTCCCTCAGTAGCAGTACGGGTGAGGGAGCACCTCCCAACCCCTCCTCTTCCACTTCCATTATCACACTATTTAGGTTCCCGCTGTGGGCTTCAGGGGGTCGGCCTTAATGAATAGGTTGGTCAGGATTGCTTGTGTCCCAAGTGGCGACTAAAAGGGTGAGAGAAAGGATGGTTCAGGACCCACCCGTCACCGATAAATAGTCCCTAGTGGAAAAGATGAAAGCCTGGCCCCGTGAGGCCACGGCCACTTCTACCATCCATCACACAGGCCGAGGTGAATGGTGTTAAACACAGACCAACTGGTGACTGGATTCACACTCTACTCTTTAATATTTATTGTCATTAACCTGGTTTACATAACCTTCATTTACACGCATAACAGTTCACTAATATGAACAATAAACAATTACAAATCATTATACTGTTTGGCCGGGGTAATCGTCCTCATGTGATTCTCTTCATTAATATGGAAATTTTCAGATCACATGAAACACCAGTTGTTGATTACTTCCGCATGTTGTTGTGCAGGTGACGACACACGCACAGCAGAGTTGGGTCAAGTTTCAGCAGCAGACAATGGCAGTATTCGTGGTGAGTACACAGGCGCTCTTCAACCTTGTGTACTCATCAATATAATGTCTACAGTATCTGGTGTACATGTTACTGATGAGAGTATAGTAACCTTTTGATGTACTAGAGACACTGCCAGGGATGCCAACACTACGGAGAGAACCCAACCAGCCGCTGCAAACAAAGAGTATCGAACCCGTGACCACTAATGTAAAAAACGACGACCTTACCATTAAACTACGGGGCTCCCAACCATGTAATAAAACATACCGTGAATAATAATTATTTTTTTATCAACAACTTGTTTCAGTGACACAAACGAGATTTAAATTGCAAAACATTCATGAACATCAAGTGAGTGAGACACGTGAGTCGCCTGGTGCAAGAGTCTAGCTAGGTGAGAAGGCTGTCAACGAGGCTCCAGGTCCTCTATTGTTGCTGCATATAACCCGGATGGCAGCTCACGAACGGCATGGAAAAACAAACAAACAAACAAACAAGAGAACATGAACAAACAAATAAGTACATAAATCAAAATCCAGGTGCATCTATGAATAATTAATAACTAATATGAAATACATACAAATTGGTCTAACTCCTTTGTCTAGTGTAGAGTATTACCATTAGGCCGAGTCACAATGAAAGCATTTACACCCTTCCCACAGACAAGGTTGAGTAAAGCCATGAGTGTAGATGGTCTCTGTGAGGTTGGCGGTGTGGTGGTGGTGATAAGGCGTGTGTAGAGTTAGTCGTTTAGGCGGGTACGTGGGCGTTGTGATGTGGATGAGAACTGTCCATCAGGGTGGCAGGAAGTGAAGTTGTGTCTCACCTTTATACAGATCGTCGTCTAGTTCACAAGGGGGGGAAGAGAATGAAGTGGAGGAGAGGGAGACACAGTGAAGAAGGAAAGGAATGGAGAAGGAAGGTAATTGGGAAGGGGAGAAAGAGAGTGGAAAGGAGAAGAGAAAGAGAGTGGAGAGGAAAAGAAGACAGAGAATAACGGGGACGGAGATGAGGGGAGTGGAAGAGAAAGAGAATGGAGAGGAGAGGAGTGACAAGCGAGTGGAAAAGAGGAGGAGGAATGGGCAATGAGAGGGAGTGTCCTGTAAAGCTGAAGATGAGGGAAGTGTACACACACACACACACACACACACACACAGTGATACAGGAGGTCGTTAGTGTTAGCAGCAGTAGGAGGAGGAGGAGGAGGAGGAGCGAGTGTGGCAGTGTGGGGGAGGGGAGGGTGGTGCTCCTCCAGCTGCTCGTTAACCAAGATTGGCTGGTGGGGCGTGGCGACCCGACCTGCACCTACCACGCCCACCATCACCTTCCCGCGCCTCCTACTAAGATCCCGCACTTTCCACCACGCCCTCTACTACCCCGCGACTCCCACCACACCCACACCCACCATAACTTCCCACCCCACACCACCACACGCCTCCTGCATACTGTGGCCTCCAACTCCGCCCCACCTGCGACAAACCCCCTCCCTTCCATCACACCCCCTCCCTTCCATCACACCCTCTCCCTCCCAACACACCCCCTCCCTCCCATCACACCCCCCTCCCTCCCATCACACCCCCTCCCTCCCATCACACCCTCTCCCTCCCATCACTCATCTGGAAAACTCCGATTATCTTCAGTTCGCAAATTACATCTTTTCTCGTACGATTCATTTTACGATTGAATATAGTGAAATGGGCGGAATCAGCCGTAAGGAGGAGGAGAAGGGTATTAACTTTGCTTCTTATTTGTGAGTGAAATTGACTGAATGGATAGCTATGAGACGTCTCTTCTTTACTTCCATTTAGTGAGGTGAGGTGAGGTGAGGTGAGGTTGGGATAGGTGAGGTGAGGTAAGGTGAGATGAGGTGAGGTTGGGATAGATGAGGTGGAGTGAAATAACGAAATAAATTGGGGTGTCTAATATTCACGTGGTTCCTCCCTTCTTCTACTTAATTAACCTGTTTATAGTTATATCCAGTGCGGTGTTAAGTGTGTCAAGACCAACATTAAAGGAAACACACACACACACACAACCGAAATAAGAGTCACGTACAAGACTCGTATAAAAGGACTCGTACGTGTTTATTTCCATGTAGTTCGACCCCTTAGAAAATGTGTCCAGTTATAGCAGAGTCTCGGTGCAATATTGACACCATTTTGTCCACCACCTGCGTAACCTAGACAACCTCTCACTTAATTGTTTAATGGAGGAAATTGAAACCTTGAAGCCCCGAGAATTATATCCCAAGTTGTGGATTTTTAAAGATAAATAATTGTATTTTTTTCTACAGACTGAGAAAAAAACTGACATAAAATCGATTCTAAAATTAACTCCCATGTGTAATTAATCTGCCGTGTTTATTATTGCACCTGTGTTATGGTAGTTATGAGCAGTATTGAAGTTTTAGTTACGGTAGAAAAAGGATTTAAGTTAGGGTATAGGTGAGTTAGGTGCATTACTGAAGCTTGAGTTACGGTTAAAGTTGGCAGAAGTTACGGAGGAGGTGGGTGAGGTTACAGACACTCCTCACCTCAACCCATAAGAGCCACACGCGTGAGTCAACATTGCCGAAACGTGAGTAAACCAGCCAGTGACACCCTTCTTGATGGTGTGTCCCCCACCCACTCCTTTCCTTCCTTCCTTCCTCCCTCCTTCCCCGTGTCTTCCATCCTTCCCTCCATCTATCCACCATCCCTCCACTCTCTTCTTCAACCGTGTCATCCATCCTTCCACTCCCTCCAGCCAGCCGTGTCCCCCATCCATACCTCTCATCCTAAAGTTCTCCCTCTCCCTTCTTCCCATCCGGCATTTTTCTCTACCCTTCTTCTTCTCCCCTCCCTTAATCCATCTTCTGTCATCCTTCTTCATTCTTCCCTCAACCCTTTATCTCCCTTCCTCAACCCTTTATCTCCCTTCATCCTTCCCTCAACCCTCCCTTCTCCTCCTTAACCCTCCCTCACCCTGACAAATGTGGTGGTCAGCCGGGCCTCCTTGTCACTATAGCGACTTCTGACTTATAACTGGTCATCGCCACCACCACGAGCCCGCCTTCATGGCTCTAAGGCGGCCAGAAGGAGGGTGGGTGGTCTGGTGGGTGGCTGGGGGTGGTATGGTGGGTGGCAGGAATAGTGGATATTTGGGGTGGCGGGTAGCTGGTGGAGTTCTTATCTGGGGACGAGGTGGTGGGTGGCTGTGGTGGGTGGGTGGTTGGAGGAGGCGAATGGCTGGTCGCGAAACTTTCCGTGACCAGAAATTCTTTAGTATAAAAAAAATATATATCCGTATCGAAAGTCTCAAACTAAATTTAGTTAAAAGTTAAATTAACCCAACTTAACCCAACACCAAAACTACCTCACTTTTTTCCTTACTCTCAATTACACTTGTCCTGTTCCTCCCCCCCCCCCCCCATTATATCTTACCCAGCAGTACCAAATGAACTTAAACTATCACAGTTCTGATTTTCTTGTAACGACAATGGCTTAACTTCTGCCATAATGGTTCATGTCTTTCCATCACCCACAATCATTCTGGTCCTTAATTACTCCTAACTATATCAGGTAACAGGTAGGAAAGAATTTGTACACCTTATATCCACACCAACAAGTCAAGCCAGTCTCTCTCCCTCTCTCTCTCTCTCTCTCTCTCTCTCTCTCTCTCTCTCTCTCTCTCTAAGTCCATAATCTCATTTTTTCCTTATTTATTTTCCCCTATACTTACAACCTGTAGATTTTCATTATTGTTATTGTTGTGTTTGTTGTTATTGTTGTGCTTATTGTTATTGTTGTTGTTATTATATGCATCTATACACTGATCTCCTAAAATGTGATTGGTCAAGGAACGAGTATGTGTAGAGTAGGGCTACGCTTATGTTGTCATAGGCCTACACATGTTACAATTGCAGCAGCTTACAAAAAACAAACATTCTACGACACGGAATTGCCCAGTCGTTAAGGAGCGCTAAACCTGATGACCTCATTACACTTCTCACTCACCGGGTCATCATTACCACTAAAAAAATTATTAACTTTTTCCTTCATATTAATAAAATAAAAGTAATTCATTTAGTTTTCCTCCCACCCTTTTCCCTCTTCATTAACCCACTACTTAGTCCCCCATCATCATCATCATCATCATCATCACACATCCACTCTTTATTCCCTCGACCCTCCTCCATCAGGCCGTGTGTGGGAGGAGGGGGGGGGGAGCCAGGTGGTCTCTCGTGTAGGCAGCGTGGCAGAATAAGTGGCACTTCAGACGACTCGCTCTGCCCGGTGTTGTGGCCTTCCTCAGGCCATCCCGATATTTCCACCTGACGGGAAATACGGTTCCTTCTCCTCCTCCTCCTCCTGCTGCTGCTGCCACAACCACCACGATCTCCTCCTCTACTACAACCACCCCCCTTCTCTTCTTCCTCCTCCACCATCACTACCCATCCCGATATAGCATTTCCCTTCCCCCATCTCTCATACCGTATCCCTGTGACTCATCTATTTTTATCAATCTTCCGTTTCCAATTTCCCTCCCCCCCTCCAATGAACCATCCCACTGTAGTCACCTCTCCTTCCCACGCTCCTTCCATCTCCACAAGGACTTCGTAAACCAGTGTAGGTCCTCCTCGGGGTCCTTAATCACCTTACATAGTGGCCCCCCTCAAATCACACCCTTCTTCCAGTCTCCACTTTATTCTCCAGACGACACTCCCACCTTAACTAATTCTCCTGTGGGGATTTTGTTTCCATGTTTACCTGCCTCACATGTATTACTACCTGGTGAGTCTCCTTGGCTCACCAGGTACTCATAAAAGACAATAACACTTTTTATTTTTTGGTTTACTCGATTACCATTATTAATTTCGATTACCTTCATTCCCTCTTCCCGTACATAAATGTTATGGGGAAACTTGAGTAATTAAGGTTAGGTTAGGTTAGGTTAAAGGTGATTATAAAACTTACCTTAACAATAACAACACCTGTCCACAACTTTAACCCCCACCATAGTCAACACCTGTCCACACCTTTAACCCCCACCATAACCCCCACCATAGTCAACACCTGTCCACACCTTTAACCCCCACCATAGTCAACACCTGTCCACACCTTTAACCCCCACCATAACAACACCTGTCCACACCTTTAACCCCCACCATAATCAACACCTGTCCACACCTTTAACCCCCACCATAACAACACCTGTCCACACCTTTAACCCCCACCATAACAACACCTGTCCACACCTTTAACCCCCACCATAACAACACCTGTCCACACCTTTAACCCCCACCATAATCAACACCTGTCCACACCTTTAACCCCCACCATAACAATACCTGTCTACACCTTTAACCCTCTCAACCCAGATATTCTTTCCCTGCCAATCACGCTAGAATTTATGACCCGAGAGAGGGTGGTTAGAGGTCAAGGTCAAGTTCAAATTGGATGACCTCGCTCTTGGCAACTGTAATTTAGGGATCCTGTCTTTACTTCTCGTCAAAATTTTTATACAGATTGAAGACTGAAGAGAAATTTTCGTTCTGTTTCCGATTTATTTCCGAGTAATGACCCATCGTTATGCGCTCTCTCTCTCTCTCTCTCTCTCTCTCTCTCTCTCTCACAATCCACAGCGAGAGTGACTGACAGGTTGGCATATATCTCAACCTTTTTTACCACAACCACCACTACCAACCACAACCACCACTCACTGCCATCAATACTACCACCACTCACAACCATAACCCTTTCACCACCACAACCACCCCTGAATGACTAACCATGCGCCCAGCCATATCTAAAATTAACCGAGTACACACACACACACACACACACATATTAAACGATTGTGTAGTTGGTCCATGTAATGTTTCCCTTAATACAACTATATTTTGGTTGTGTGGTTCAGTTGGTAGTTTATTGTTGATGTTGTTCCCGTACATTGTTTTATTAATACGGGTGGTCATAGGAAAAAAATAAAGAATAATTAATTGTTACTGGAAATTTAACTCTGCTTGTTTTGGGCTGATATCGTTGACCCTATTTTTAGCTGAACCCATTTTTAATTGACCCCGTTTCTGATTGACTCCATTTCTGACTGACCCCATTTTAACTGACCCATATTTCTGGCTGACCCCTTTTTTAACTTACCCCATTTTTAACTGATCTCATTTCTAACTGACCCCATTTTTACCTGATCCCATTTTTACCTGACCCCATTTTTACCTGACCCCATTTCTGACTGAATCACATTTGACTGCTGATCCTCAAGTACAATCGGGGTCAAAAGTTTATTCTCGCCCAAAATGAAGCAGTGTCGACCCCAAACGAGATACAACCGACAGTGTAAATCAGTTCGGAGACTCATTCCCCTGACTCAGCTTCACCACGGGGGTCGAACTTTTGACTTCGACTCTACATCATCCACCTAACCTAACCTAAAATTCAAAACCGAAATATATGACACTAAAATATACAATCATGGTGATAGTGTATATGTATAGTGGTTGGATGATACAGGTAATAGTTGGATGACACAGGTGGTTGATCAGAGTCTAGTTATTGGATGACACTTGAAGATAATATTAGAGCCAGCTTTGCAAAAATCTTCATAATGCGAGGAAGTTTATGCAGCTTAACATGACACAGTTCCCCCTCCGGCTATGGCTAATTACCAAGGGAAGGGGAAAATATAGAGGGAAACACGAGGGAAATATTGAATTAAATGCGACGCCTCAAGACCCTTAAATTAAGCCCTATGTACTCTTAGCAAAAGGTAAATGATACGATGGAGATATTAATATACATACAGATACACATATACACACACAGATGTACGCAAACAAGCACACAGACTACCATTTCACTCTCACCCCACCTCCCACTCCTACACACACACACACACACACACACACATTCCTGGCATTCCATTCGGACGGCAAGACAAACGCCGTCTCTTTCCTCCCTCACCCCCCCCCCCCCACTCCCTGACAAAGAGCTCTACCCTCTCACCTCCCCTCACTTCTTCTTGGCCATAAGAGCACATCCCTTCCCTCCCTCACCCACCTAACCCCCCTTCCTCTACCATTCCAACCCTCCCCCTCTCATCACCCTCCCACACCACTCACCACCCCCTTACCCCCTTCCTATCTTCTACCCATCTCTATCCCTTCCCCCCCATCAACACCCCCCCTTCTTACCCTCCCACACCCCTCCCTCCCCATAACTCCTCCTACCCCTTCCTCCACAATCACCTCCTCCTCCTCCCACCACCCCTTAACCTCCCCATCACCCCATAATAAGATAGCTCCCCCACCCTAATCCCTTGTTTCTCCCCACTAACACGATCTAACACGGAAACTCCCTGAAGCTACATTCCATTTGGCTCACTTGGCTAAAGTCCGTCTTTTTTTATTGGATCTTCTGCGCCTCGTTCCTCCTCCTTTCCCTGATTTGCCACTTGATTTTTCCCTATTTTTTCTTGATTTCTCGATTTTTTCCTGATTTTTCCTAGTTTTTCTTGATTTTGTCGGATTTTATTCCCTTTCCCGATTTACTCTTTTTCCTGGTGTTATTTCCTTCTGATATTGCCCTTAATTTTTTTCGGATTTGTCCTTGATTTTTCCCTAACCCAATTATTATCTTTTTTCCTGTTGCATTTTTTAACCTATTTACATTTTCTTTACCTAGAATACCTAGATCTTTCCCTGATATTTTCTTGGTTCTATTTGATTTTTATGACAAATTTCCTTATATAATACATCGCATTTTCTCCGTAATTTCCTTAATAATAACCAATTTTCCTCAGCATTACTTTTAATTTTCCTTATTTTTCGTATTTTTTTAACTAATTCATAATTTTTTCCATAGTTTCATTGATTTTTTTCCTTAGTTCCCCCAATTTCACTCACCAATTATAACGTCCAATTTTACAAGCACCTAAAACAGCTGACAATTTACACGACCATAAAACAGTGACTAACTTTACACCCCATTGAAATAGTGTCCAACTTCACGCGTGGTTAAATGTTTCCCAATTTCACAAGCAATAAACCACACACCAACACTACCACTACCAATTAAACCAGTGATTTACATTAACATAACGATAAACCAATTACACTGACAGCCAATTCTACAACCCCGATAAACCAATTACACTTATCGCCATTTCTACAACCCCTCTCACCACCACTTAATCCCTCTCACCACCACTACTACTTCCCTCTTTCTCTCACCACCACTACCACTTGCCCCCTCTCACCACCACTACTTCCCCCTCTCACTACCACCAGCACCACCAATTCCCCACTCACTACCACTTCACATCACAATTCTTCCTCTCATTCCCACTCGCCCCTCTCACCACCACTCGCCCTACTGGTCTTGAATTTATCTCTATCTCTTCCCAAATCGCCAAAGACTGCGGCCATTTTGCCTCTTATGAATAGGTTCATTTAAGGGAGGGGGGGGGGGGCGAGGAAAGGGGTGGAGAGGGAAAGGAAGAGGGGAGGAAGGGGTAAGTGAAGAGGGTTGGAGATGAGAAGGTGGATAGGGAAGGGAGGGAGAAGAGAGCAAGGGGGAAGGAAGTGAGGAAGAGTCAGTGAAAGAGCAAAGAGATGATTTGGGAAAAGGGGAAGATGGTAGTACTGAAGAGAGAGAGAGAGAGAGAGAGAGAGAGAGAGAGAGAGAGAGAGAGAGAGAGAGCAGGTAGGTGATGAAGGTAAGCAGACTACCACCAGCTGTGAAAGGCGTCTCCGTACATTAGGGAGATAAGATCCACAAGGCAGCGATGTTTAATTTCATATAACAGCAAGCTGGAAAAATTGTACACCGTGTGCCTTCTCTCCACCTGAGCCCGGCCGGAAGTGACGGTAAAACGCTATTAAACCCAACCATTGTAGGCGGAACACACTAAGGATATACTATGAGGGGATAAACATAATGATACTAAACACTAAGAATTAAGGGGGAAAACCACTCGGTGTGTGTGTATGTGTGTGTGTGTATGTGTGTGTAGACTTTTGATTCTGTGACTTGGCCTTGACTGGTAATGGTGATGATTAATTGGTAATCCAGTATAAAATTAATCCAGACAGACAGACAGACAAACAGACAGACAGGCAAGACAGACTCGATATGGCTTTGACGACTATACTCCTCAGCTAACAGTGAACGAGAGGTAAAAGTGGCGAGCAACGTGTACAGCGACGGAGTTGTGTGAACAAGTCATCTGCGACGACCAGAATCCTACGTCCGGTTTCTCAATGATTCGTATGTTAATGTCTTTTCCCTTAATGGACCCGAGAGAACGCAGCCAATTACCAAGGAATCCCTGAAAAATACTTGAGCGTCATTCTGGCTGCCACCTCTGTCTTAGGTTAAGTGAGGAAGCCCCCACCCTCACAGCTCCTCACCCCTCACCCTTCCAGCCCCTCACCACTCAGAAGGAACCACAGTGTACGGAACTTTGCAAATCTCGGCCTTTACCCAGAGAAACGTTGAGTCCGAAACAATGGTCAGTATATTCGCGTGGACTCGCCTCCCCTAACTCAAGCGTCAGCCACGTGTGTGAAGTGTTAGTGAGTCACTTGTGTGAAGTGTTAAAGAGTCAGCCACATGTATGAAGTGCTATAATCAGCCACATGTGTGAAGTGCTATAGTCAAGCACATGTGTGAAGTGCTAGAGTCAGCCACATGTGTGAAGTGCTTGAGTCAGCCACATGTGTGAAGTGCTTGAGTCAGCCACAGGTGAACACCGCCAGCAAGTGCTCAGAGGCAGCTGCAATACCCGACATAAACAATGGTCTTCACATTAGCGGAGTGCGCGAGGGAGCCTGGCCTGATAAAGGAACATTATCACGATTAGTCCTCTTCACTCAGTCCACGGAGAGCGGTAAGAGGCCCTATGAGAGGAGAATGGTGAACCTCGAGGACGACGTCGTTGAGGGTGATGGTGTGACGACCAGCACACTTACCAAGGATCACCCTCCACCCGCACCTAGTACACGGCTCCACTGTACACCATCACCACCACCACCTCCACCTAGTACACGGCTCCACTGTACACCATCACCACCACCACCTCCACCTAGTACACGGCTCCACTGTACACCACCACCACCTAGTGCACGGCTTCTCTGTACACCATCACCACCACCACCTAGTACACGGCTTCACTGTACACCATCACCACCACCTCCACCTAGTACACGGCTCCACTATACACCATCACCACCACCTCCACCTAGTACACGGCTGCACTACACACCATCACCACCACCACCACCTAGTACACGGCTGCACTACACACCATCACCACCACCACCACCTAGTACACGGCTTCACTGTACACCATCACCAACACCTCCACCTAGTACACGGCTGCACTACACACCATCACCATCACCACCACCTAGTACACGGCTCCACTACACACCACCACCCACACCCCGTAATACAGCAAGACTTCCACGGTTCTCACCTTGTGTTTGCGATCGCCTCCAGGTATTTGCTGTATATTGGTAAAAGCTTAACTCAAAAGCTGTCATATCCCATTTCATACAAGAGGGACCTGTCTCCACCTCCCGTATGGCAGATTGGCTCTTTGGAATAGCAAGGACACGGATATGGTGACCTCTTCTCTCCATTACCTGTTGCTGTAACTTAAGGCTGTGTGGTAGTATAGGTGACATGACCCAAGAGCGGCTTTATGTAACGTGTCTCTAGGTGCAGCCACGCCGACCTAAGATGACCTTGACGGAGAGGATGCCCAGATAGTGTCTCTCTCTCTCTCTCTCTCTCTCTCTCTCTCTACCCAAACCGTAAACAACAGAAGGTAATAGATAAACTACTAACAAGAGAAACACACAATAAACAAGGAAACGAGAGAACAACAGCTGCCCAGACGACCAACACAACCACGAGAAGAAATATATTTTTAGGAAAGAGAAGTTAAATATTTGTATTGTCTTATTGTAAAGGATATGGAGGAAATACGTAAAGGGAAATACAAAACAATATACACAGAAGCTGACTGAATATGTATGGTTATTATTTGATATAGTAAGAGACGTTTTATGGTAAATATAGTAATAATCATGAAATAGTTATATAGTAATTATGGTGAAATTAAAACATTAGCTATATCAATAAGGTAATCAAAATAATGTTAATATCAGGAGAAATTTTCAATGATATAATAAAAAAAATAAAAATATATATAAATAATAAAAACAGACAGACAACAATAAAATAACAATAATAATAATAATAATAATAATAATAATAATAATAATAATACTAATAATAATAATTGAAAGAAGAAAGAAAATAAATAAAAAACTTCTAAGAAAAAATAATAACTTCACTTTAACGAGGCATAAAAGCTGTTTGAATCACTTGGAACGTGAAAGATGGGTGAATGAACCTGGACATAAAATATGGTTGGGCTGGTTGAGTGTTGGCGGCGTGACAACCGCTTCCGGCAACTGTGAGGGAAGGGGAGGCTGGGAGTGCCACAATATCCACACAACACCACTACACTACCATTACTACACTACACTCACACTCCATTACAAGCCACACCACCCAGGCGTCCACACCACACCATTCAGACCAACCTAACCTAACCTAACCATTTCGTTCATCCTCCTACACATCCACCTTGACCTAACTTCTTCAAGGAAATGCCAATCCAGTGTTTTCTTCTCTCTTTAAAAAAAAAATTGGCTAATTTTTGTAAGATTTCTCCAAACTTAGAATTTCTATTTTTTACACAACTTAACTTTCCTCAATTTGCCTCAACATCAAGTTTTATATGTATATTTTTTTTTTTTGGGGGGGGGGGGGAGGGGGTGGTGACGTCAGACGTTTTCTTTACCCAGGTATAATTTTTTTACAATTATATTTTTTTTCTCCAAGTTCTTACCCCCAAAAATTAAATAAACAAAAAAATATTTACAGTTACCATCTATAAGTCTGGTACATACATACATACATACATACATACATACATACATAGCAACGAATTCCTGACGACGTTGCTGGTAAGTAAATAAATATATAAATGGCAGCTGGAGCTGACAATAGATGGGGCTGGCGATATATACCAACACACACACACACACACAACAACAAGAACAAGTGAACAAAGAACACAACAGATACGTTTAAACAAAGAACACAAAGAGAACAATAACATTCAGGACATTGCAACGACATAGGTGCACCAGCAGAGAGCAACAACGAAAGAGAAGAGAAGAGAAGGGGAGGTGGGGGAAGGGGGGTAGAGGTAGGGGAAGGAGGGTACAGGTAAGGGAAGGAGGGTACAGGTAAGGGAAGGAGGGTAGGGGAAGGAGGGTAGGGGCAGGAGGGTAAGGGAAGGGGGAAGGGAAAGAGAAAGGGAGGTGGAGGAAGAGAAGGTGGGGGAGGGGAGGGGGCAGTATAAGTAGCGGCTGGCTCTTGGGGCGAGGAATTATGCAGTAAAACGTAAGAAATTTCCCACTTTTGGCAGGTTACGCAGCTTCTTACCCACTACACACACACACACACGCACATACACGCACACACACACGCGCACACACGCACATACACGCACACACACACACACACGCACACCCGCACGCGCACACACACACACCCACGGACTATTTCGCCCTATAAACCAATAGATAAAGACTACAGGTGGAAAAAATAGGGCATCCCAAGGTCACTAAACTGCAATACGACATGAACCAATCCTGGCGCTCGGGGAAGAAATTCTGAGGAACGCGATGAACTAACTTCCCTAGGGATGGGGGAAATCTAGGCCAGGCAGCAGTTAATGCAGACCCACACTAAATTCATTCATACCCCCACCCCCCCTCTCCTGCCTCCCCCTCCCAGCCTTCCCCTCACCCTCCCTTGCCTCTCCCTCCCCTGCCTCCTTCCCTCACCATCCCCTCCCTCCGACCACGACAGTTTCTCCCCCACGTAACTCTTTTTTTCCCTTTCGGCCATCACCTCACGGGCGATGTGAAGGAGCGAGACGTCATAAAGCCGGGTTAAGGAGAGCAACCCTCGTTCACAGCTGCCGTAAGTGGTGCTTGCTTGCTCACAGGCTGCGGGAGTAGGAAGCCTGGCTCGGGTTATTTAATGTGCTCCTCAGATTATTAAATGATATTATTTGAGAGTAATTTTCTTCCTCCCCTTCTTCCACCTCCTCCTCCCCCTCCTTCTCCTCTTCTTTCCCGACGGTTAATAGGTTCAGCTGATTAGGTCCACGAGTATCACTGTTGAGGCTTATTTAATACAAGTGTACTTACATCCTATGTGTGTGTGTGTGTGTGTGTGTGTGTACCATTATCATCGTGATGATATTCTACGTAATGGTACAGCTCGTGACACCAAAAGATAACGGTACACCTCGTGACATCACTGGCAGGGAAGGTACAGCGAGAGCCTAAGAAAGCCATCTTGTGGCAGGACCACAACAGTCAACAGCGTCTGGAGTGGATCTGCTACACCCATTACGTCTTTATAGCGTTCCACTTGCCTGTACCGACAATTTCTACGACATGCTGACTTGGCAGATTTGCGTGCCGCGCCCTTGTTGTCACTTTGCCCACGCTCAAGTGGCGCTGACCTAAGCACAGCTATGGACTACATGACCACTATGACCAAGCACATGGCTCTCGTGAATAAGTTTCTTTCTATTATGGATATCTGGTAATAAAAGGTAAGAGCCTTAATGTGTGCATCACAGCCCTTAGTCAGACACACAAAGAACACAACAAAGTCACAGGAGACAGGTAGTACCAGGTAGCCCAGGACGGGGCTACCCGTCACCGCCAAACAAATTGGAATAACTTCAGCATCACAAGAATCTCAGAATCATGTCAAGAGACCTGGAAGGTGACGCAGGTGAAAGTTAAACATCTGCTTGGAGAGAAGTTTGGCATGCAAAGCATCTCTATTGACCGCCCCCCCCCCCCCACCACCCCCTCAGGCATTAAGAGCAGTCAGCCAAACCCTCGACCAATTTTCGCAAAGTTTACTCATTTCTGAGACTGAGAAGCAGTTCGTCGTGATGTAAAGGAGGTTAAAGGCACCGACATCCACGTCAGCGGTGACCTTTGCCTGGAAAGTGTTCATAGTCGAGAACTGCAGACGAGGAGACTGGCGAAAAAATGAAGCAGGAATAACCGGGGACGCTCATCCAACACTCAAGAAAGACACTTCAAAGATTTTGCAAATACGAGCGCCGTGCCACTCTCCCCTCCGACAGGATCTACAAGAGGCAGCGAGATGCCATCAGCAGCGGCACCCTTGATGCTTGAATTATATTCCTTGTCACCGAGAACACAGAGGAGGGTCAGGGAGGCTGCAGGGAAGACGCCAGAGCCAGCCAGGGAAGAGTCTGACCCATCCGCTGCTAACCTGGTAATTGCTGCCACCTCATCTTCCTCCCCTTCCCCTTCCTCCTCTAACATATCCGTCCCTGGCAGTGGTCACTTGGCAACGTCTACTCCACCATTCACTCTCCGCCGTGACCTTTACAACACCCACCACCTCAACAGTACATCAAGGGAAAACAACAACAGCAAAACGCCAACAGAATGAACAGCCTGTTTAACTAAATCTTACCAAAACAGTGATAATATTTCGTTAATAACACAGACAATATATATTAAAATGATGAAACAGAACTCGTATTGTTACCTGTTAATCAACTAGACACATTCATCCTACCAACAATTATACAACACTGAGTAACTCTACCTACAGCTGACCTAACACACATCTATTATTCACACCCAGAGACCATCAACACAACAACTCTCATCAGGAAAAAACAAGAATAATAATGACTTAAGGAATTTCACCCAACAGAAACAGACTAGTCCCCCAGCGGCGTGGTGGGTGACTGGTGGGTGTATGGGAGCACAGCATGACCAAGAACTGTTTATATGTTGTTGGTCTCATCATAGTGTGTTTAGTTCGGTATATACACTTAGTTTTACCACACAATGACGTACGTGTGTGTGTGTGTAAGAGAGGTGGTGTCAGGGAGTGCCAGTATAAGTGCCATATAAATTACCGATTTTGATGCTTACTTAACCACGCTTCTTCCCTCTCTCTTCCGTCCCTCTCTCCCACTCCTCTCTATCTCAGTTCATTTTACCCCTCATCACTCACTCACTCACTCACTCATCACTCATCACTCACTCACTCACTCATCACTCACTCACTCATCACTCACTCATCACTCACTCACAGCCATTTTTGTTATTGCCCTATTCCTCACCTCCCCTCTCACTTACTCTCACTTAACTTCCCCCTCGCTCACTTGCCCTCTCATTCATTCGCCCTCTCACTATCACTATAACATCATCATCACCGCAACATCGCCAGTCACCACAACATCCATCATAACTACCTTATCAATTCAGGCCACGCCCACCAACAACCCTCCCCACCACGCCCACCATCAATCCTCTCCACCACGCCCACGCCTGTATGAAGGTGACAGCTGTAGGAAGGGCTGGGAATTGACCACGTGAAGGTGGGCGTGTCGTCACCCTTCTGACAGTGACGCGGTGGTGATGCTGTAGTGGCTCTCTCTCTCTCTCTCTCTCTCTCTCTCTCTCTCTCTCTCTAAAACTCCACCGTTCTCTCGCCACCTTTGCTCTCTTATCCTCTTTCTCTCCCCCCCCTCTCGCTCTTTCTTTCTAACACAACCATTGCTCTCTCTCATCTACCCCCCCCTCACTCTATCACTTTTCTACTCTCTCTCTCTCTCTCTCTCGCAATCTTTCATTCTCTCCCTCTTCCCACCATCATGCCTCCACACCACCAGGAGGAGGAGAAAGAGGAGGAAGAGCAAAAATAAGAAGGAAGAGGAAGAACAAGAAAGAGGAAGAAAAAGGAGGGAGAGAAAGAGGAGGAGAGAATAAGAATAAGAAAGAAACAGAAAGTGAAAGGTGAGAGAAATAAATTAAGTGAATATAATTAAGAATGTGGTAGCGGTAGGTACAGGTAAGAGAGAGTCTCAGGTAATGTGGCTACTAATGGCAGAACAAGTTGAGGCACCTGGGAACAATTGTCAAGAAACAAACCCAAATCAACGAGAGAACAAGAGTGGCGATTTGAACAATAAAATAAAGAATAAAACACAGGAAGAATAATAAAAATATAAATAAAGAAAGAAAGAATTAGAGAAAGTAATAAAGAAAAGAAAGAAAGAAAGAAAATAAAGGAATGAAGGAAGAAAAACAATAATGAACAATAAAAAAGAACAAAATCAAATTGAAGAACATTTATAACTCGCGTGTGTGTGTGTGTGTGTGTGTGTAAGAGATGGACAGCGACAGTGAATGAGCCGCGGAGGACCAAGGCAGTTTAGTGAGGTTGTGGAGGTGGATAGATGTTGTATTTATACAGTATACAACACCTGGTGAAGAGGATGTTGATGATATAATGTATTAGTACGCTTTTAGGTGTAGGGAGGGAGGTGAGGATGTAAGAGGGAGGAGGTGGGATAGGAGAGGGAGGGGAGGGGTTGGTGTAGGGAGGGGATATGGTGAAGGGGGAGGGAGGTATGGTGTAGGGAGGGGATATGGTGAAGGGGGAGGGAGGTATGGTGAAGGGGGAGGGAAGGGCGTAGGAAGGAGTTGAGGGTATAAGAGGGAAGGGTAGGGGATGCAGGGGGGGGGGGGTGGAGGTGAGGATGTAGGAGGGAGGTGCAAGAGTAGGAGGCGAGGTAGCGGTGTGTAATCCTAATGGTAAGGAAAGCGATCACTAGTCCAGCCACACACCACCACACGGAAATAGATAGGAGAGACGATAACGATAACAAACGAGTACAAAATGAAACGTAATGGAAAGTTAATGAAGGTACATTAACACTAACTCAGAAGAAGGTAATCATCTCTATACCATAAAGATTTTTTTTACGTTAGGAGAAAAATTTAACCCGAAGTAATAAAAAAAAAATTTCGATGATAAAATATAACTGTCGAAGCGATTAGGTAAAAGTTGTGATGAT
This sequence comes from Homarus gammarus, assembly GCA_958450375.1. Lineage (NCBI taxonomy): Eukaryota > Metazoa > Arthropoda > Malacostraca > Decapoda > Nephropidae > Homarus > Homarus gammarus. Next base: position 3,265,266 of record CAUDMG010003098.1, on the reverse strand, counting down.
CTTAACAAGGTGATGAGAGTTTGATCAATAGTTCGAGGTAATGAGAAGAAAATTGAGCCTACAATTAGCGGGGAAGTGAAAAAAAAAATATAATACCCCCAAATTCTTTACGTTATAAATCAGGAGTTGTTCGCTCTCTTACGTATCATTAGGGAGGAGTATTAGCGGAGTAAGAGGCGATGACTGTACTCACTCCTAACTCCACCACCATGACACGTAACACACAGTGGAGTACTTATAAACTCATTACCACCCCCCCCCTCAAAAATATACTGTATACACCTAAACACTGAAATATAAAAAGGGTGTGTAAGTATTTAGTAGGGGTAGGGGGTGATAGGGGGGGTACGGGAGGGTAGAGGAGAGAGGGTAGAGGAGAGAGGGAGAGAAGGAGGGAGGGAAGGAGGGAGGGGTGGGGGAGAGAGGGGTAGACACTGAACACGACTAAGAACTAATTGGGGAGTTAACTGCGTGCTGGGCTGCCATGATTACGACACACACACACACACACAGTTAACCCAACATTTTCGTGACTGTATTTTGGGGTGAGAGGAGACGTGAGGAGAGTGGAGAAGCGGAGGATATGAATAGAAGGGAGGTGGATAATGATGGGGGGAAGAGGGGAGTGAGAGAGATAATGAGAGAGAAGGAGGAAGAGGATTAAGAGGTGGAGGAATGAGAGAAGGGGGAAGAGGATATGAAGGAGGAGGAGTAGGACTAGTATGGGAAGGAAGAGTAGTAAGAGGAAGAGGAGGAGGAGGAGGAAAGGGAGAGGTAGGGTGAAGAGAATTAAGGAAGAGGAGGATGAAGAGAAGGATTAAGGGATTAAGAGGAGGAGGACAACGAGAATGAGAATAAATGTTAGGGAAGAAATTATGAAAAAAGAAGAAGATAAACTCGTATCCTACTTGGTTGCACCCTAGTTCATCATGGCCTTGGGTCCTTGTGGCCATGGATCCTGGTGGCCACACACACACACACACACACACACACACCCTCGATTCTCCACTAAACCTTTAAATGGAGCAAAATATAAACAGACGGACAGACGGACGGACATAGACGGACAGACTGACGGGCAAAGACGGTCACGGACAGACGGACAGCTACCAATGATAGACCAAGCTGTAATTCGCTCAACGGCATCACAAACTTAGCAGACTGTGAGCGCTGAAAAAACTTCCCCGTACCCAGATGAAAATGATTCAATTTCTGTCGTATGGAGATCGTGGAGGATGAGGAGGACGAGGAGGAGGAGGAGGAAGTGGAGGAGGGGAAGAGGAGGAGGAAGGAAGAAGGAAGAAAGAAGAGGAGGATAAGAAACAGACACACACTACTGTATGTCTGTTACTCTGGATGGCAGCCAACACCCATCACGTCTCCCTCACATGTAAAACTCACATATAGCATAGGTAAGGTAAGGTTAGGTTAGGTTAGGTTAGGTAAGGTAAGGTAAGGTAAGGTAAGGTAAGGATAATTCACCAACTACTTCTATCACAGTAATTATACGGTACTACGACAGTGAAGCAAGACAGATAAAAAAAGGTTAGAGGTTAAGTTATACACACCATCTTATGTTCCTCTGAGACGACTGTGTGTATAATGGCAGGCAAAACAAAACACCTCGTCATCAAGATAGGCGTGTGTGGACGTCCCGGTACCAAATAACTCACATGGAACCTCGTCAAGGGCCTGTTAAGACATGTAAACAACCACAATCTAGCCTCCCATAAGGACTAACTGGGATCCAACTCGATACTATGAATGGGATATGTATGTATGTATGTATGTATGTATGTATGTGAACGGCCTCACCAACACATACACACACACACACCTTCACTTGCTGTCCATTGTGTGTTGTGATCTCCCCCTACCACCATCACTACCACCACTATCACTACCACCCTCACCACCACCACTACTATCACCATCACCACCAGCATAAGGTTTATCCCTGGCGTTCATTACAACACACTAACATACATTAAGGAGTCAACACATACATACATACATACATAGATACATACACACACACACACACACACATACATACATACATACATACATACTAAACAGCTATATTTATACACGTATATTATATCCAGCCCACCACAACAATCTCCACCCCTCTCCTCTTCACCACCCTCACCCTATGCCATGGCCTCCGGGGGTGGACCGGGTCATATTTTGGGCCAGGATGTAGCTGGCCTTGCCGTGTGTATCCCGATTTCGTATTTATTATGGCACTGGTATTTTCCGATCTGCCTCAAGGAAACCTCCACGGTAAATAGGTTTTTCCTGTGGGTGGGTGGCTGCCTGGCCTCGCTGGCGGCCTCTGATAAACAGCCGTGTGCTTCCACTACCTCCTGGCCCTTAGAACCAATAGTGGCCCCAGCTCCTGCACTGATACCTGGCCACAAGAACAACAATCACGAGAGATAGAGCCGCCTGCCCCCCTGAGTCTACGAGATTTTGTGAAATTTTCCACCTACCTGGACGCATAAGAGGATGAATCAACAGTAACTTGCTCACTTAACTAAAGATACAAAAATAGATGCCAAGAGGATTTCAAAATGTCGCTGCTACTGAGCTATAAGCACTTACCTTCCCTGACCTTCAGTTGAGGGAAAAATACTGTGATAATGTTTGAGAGTCAGCAGTCAGCAGAGCCGCCCCTGACCTCCCACTTCCACGTTATTTGTTGGCTGTAACTACACTCTAGGATTTATAACCCCGCCCCGCCCCCGCCCCTGCCCCCGCCCCTGCCCCCGCCCCTGCCCCTGCCCCCGCTCATGTGTTTATTCACGTTATGTTCGTTTATATTGTTCACGTCTCGTACAACAGACCAAACACCTACAAACACCAATTAAATTAAGTATGCATATATATTTAATACACTATACATACATTTTTCCGATTATATGGTAGGTTTTACACCGATTTTATCAAAGATTTGCAAAGTGGCACAAAAATCCTTCCTCTTCAAGTGTTCTCCGTTGCCCTCCAGGGGTTGAGAAGACAACGATGATGCGACCTTACCTGTGCCCAACACACTGCAGGAACCACAAAATATACCCGTTCAATTTTAATAAATTTGGGAGGAGTGTCAATTAGTGCTGCATTTCCATCATCTCTCTCCAGAACCTCGAGCGAACAGTGAAGGAAGAGGAGGAGGAGGAGGAGGAGGAGGAGGAGGAGGGTCGTGGTGGGCGGGCAAGAGGCTGGGTGAGTGAGTGGCTTAGTAGTGGAAGGTATCACCATTTGTCAAGGAAGATTACTAACTAATATGATGCGGTGTACACTGGCTTACTGCAGCTCACTGTCTGATTCCTTGTGTGTGTGTGTGTGTTTGAGTGTGTGTGTGTGAGGTCTGTACTATATAGAGAACTAGCGGAGGTATTTAGGAGATAGGCCACCCGCACCTCCCTACCATATTTCAGCTTTATATCGCCCAAACTGTAGAAATACATAATGAACGTACACAAGCAATTCCCCGGCTTGTGGTGTAGTGGTGGTGTGTGTGAGAGTTATTGTGTGACGTAATGAAACCTTTAGTGGGGAGCCTTGTGTTAATACCTTCCACACTTAACACACAGACGTTGATCACTGCCAACCACACGAGAGACTCAGCAGGTACGGTAGTTCATCTGTGTTCCTCAATGTTCGTGTCATTTAACTCCTCAGGCGGTGACTTCAAGGGGTGGAGAGGCGAGGACTGCCACTCCGTCTAGCGTCTTTAATGGTGGTCTGGACAGCTTCAATTACGTACACCATACAGCCACGGTCTCTCGGGTCATGTCTGTACACCCTACCAGGTTACGAGATGAATTTCTGTTGTTATAAAAAAAATCCTTAATAAATTATAAACTTCGGAAAGTGACTAATTTTCCAAGTCTGTCGATACTTTAAGGTGGTTACTGCGCTTGTCTTATGTAACAGCAGATGTCAAAGGTCTATCTGTAATGTTACTGTCGGCTGCTTCAAGACTTCAATCCTAGTAAAAAAAAAAAGGTATTTCAAACAAAAACATCTATCCATCAGAGGAAAAATATATCAGTGACACACGTATACCTTCTCTCCTCATCGAGTTGAAAATTTTATGAACCCTGGAAACTTTTGCAACAAGGAATTCCAGGTGGAGGAATTGAGTGCACCTGTACGTACCTGCCAGGCTGAAGGGGAGCAACACCACCACTACCACCACACCCCTCCCTTACACCTACCTCACACTCTCACCTCCCCTGTCATACTGACCACTGTACATACACTCACACATGACACTGTACACACACACATCACCACACTACACATAATCATACTTCATGACACTATAATGGTTGCCCCTCGTGTAACGAGGATGGCCGGCCCAAGGGCCATCTTGGCGTGAGTCTGTTTAAGGTGTAGAAGCTGTCGCCAACACAACAACCACACTCTGAGTTAACGAGTTACCTGATTCAGTGTCAAGGAATAGTCCAAGAAGACCGGACAACTCGCCAACTGCACTGGATAACCATTACCCCAGAATACACACATCACCACACTGTACACACACATCACCACACTGTACACACACACACATCACCACACTGTACACACACATCACCACACTGTACACACACACACATCACCACACTGTACACACACACACATCACCACACTGTACACACACACACATCACCACACTGTACACACACACACATCACCACACTGTACACACACACACACATCACCACCTCACCCTACCCATCCCTCTCTCTTTCCTATCCTACACATTCCTCTCTTCTCCTCTTCCATTCCCTCCTCTCCCGTTCCTCTTCATGCTTTCTTCTTGTGGCAAAGAGGGCAAAAGGTCAACAGAGGAGGGGGAGGAGAATGAAACAGAAGAAGAGGAGGGGAGGGGAGGTGGGGTGGGGGGGGGGAGGGAAGGGGGAGGGGGGCTTTATGTAAACAAGACCCCTGATTACACTAACCTGTAGAATGAACCGATTTTGTATAATTGCCAGATCTTTTAAGTCTGTCTGTCTGTCTGTCTGTCTGTCTGTCTGTTTCTTCCTGTGTCTGTCTATCTATCTCTTTCTCTCTGTCTTCCTTTGTCTGTCTGTCTCTCTCTCATCATCATCATCATCACCTATCATCATCACCATCAAATTTCATCACCATCGCCACAACCGTACACTCTCACCCTATCATTTATTCCTTCCATTGTAACCATCAACAGCCAAATCCCCCAAAATCCCCGTTAAATCCAACCAGTTACATTAATCCCCTTAGCTGCATAAATCTTCTTGGTTATATAAATCCTCCTCCCCTAGTAAGGATATTAATCCCTTCCTTACATAGCACATTAATTCCGCCTCTCTCTGCAGTATATTAATCCACCCACCAACACATTAATCTCCTCCTCAGCAGCACATTAATCTCCCCAGCAGCACATTAATCCCCCCAGCAGCACATTAATCCCCCCAGCAGCACATTAATCTCCCCAGCAGCACATTAATCCCCCCAGCAGCACATTAATCTCCCCAGCAGCACATTAATCCCCCCAGCAGCACATTAATCTCCCCAGCAGCACATTAATCTCCCCAGCAGCACATTAATCCCCCCAGCAGCACATTAATCTCCCCAGCAGCACATTAATCCCCCCAGCAGCACATTAATCCCCCAGCAGAGCGGAAGCGGTAGCAGGCAACGTCGGGCAGGTCACTGTCATGCAGCGCAGCAACCTTGTGTACTATTGATTTTTACCTCAGTTGTGTCATGCCGGGTGAGTGGTGTCATGCAGTAGTCAGGGGTGTCATGAGGGAATCAGTGGTGTCATGCGGTAGTCAGGGGTGTCATGCGGTAGTCAGTGGTGTCATGCGGTAGTCAGTGGTGACATGCGGTAGTCAGTGGTGGCATATGGTAGTTAGGGGTGTCATGAGGGAATCAGTGATGTCATGAGGTAGTCAGGGGTGTCATGAAGGAATCAATGGTGTCACACGGTAGTCAGGAGTGTCATGCCGGGTGAGTGGTGTCATACCAGGTGTGTGGTGTCATGCGGCAGTCAGGGGTGCCATAAAGAAATCATTGGTGTCATGCCGGGTGAGTGGTGTCATGCGGTGGTCAGGGGTATCATAAGGAAATCAGTGGTGTCATGCGGTGGTCAGGGGTGTCATGCGGTGGTCAGGTACACCCCCCCCCCTCCACACACACACTAACAACATTTAAACAAAGGAGCCGCTGCCAACATACAACACTTCATAGCCTTAATGTATATTCCGTTACCAGTTAATCTATTTTTCACAGTAGCAGAAACTTTCCAGGTGGTGATAGGTGGTGCCGGGTGGTGATTGGTTGTGCTTGGTGGTGATAGGTTGTGCTTGGTGGTGATAGGTTGTGCTTGGTGGTGATAGGTGGTGCCTGGTGGTGATAGGTAGTGTCGCAAATTTTATTCCAAGATCGCCAGATTTATTCTCATGATAGACAATTTCATTCTTTATATATTGGCAGTTGTTTTTAAGACACCCAATAGTCATATTCACCACTAACACCATCACCACCACACACACCACCAACACCATCACCACCACACACACACACCACCAACACCATCGCCACAAGCATCACCACCACCAGGAATATCACCCCCATCACTAACATCACCACCCTCACCACAAACATCACCACCCTCACCATAAACATCACCACCCTCACCACAAACATCACCACCCTCACCACAAACATCACCACCCTCACCACAACTATCACCACCACCCTCTCACCCATACATAACAAAGGTGACCAGATAATCATTATAAGCTGCCTTAGTGAGTGAATCGGTCAGTCAAGATTAAGTAGTCCCGGATCAGTCTGACCTAACTGAAATCTATCTGGCCAAGGGGAGGGGAAAAATACCTGGACACCTGAATAATAAATCACTCCAATTTATTTTTACCTGATGATTAAACACCCTAATGCTACCTGGGGGGGGGGGTTAGGTTAGTGTGACGCTGGTTACTCAATGTCACGTCATCAAAACAACCTATGCGGCGGACTGTGGGCCTAAAACAGCAAGGGAAGCTCCCATGGCCGAGGAAAACTGCGACCATCACTTAGTTCGAATCTCTCATTAAACCTGACATGTTATACAGGTAATCACAGGACCAACACGACTTACACACGAGTAGTTTATATTTATCTAAGCAATCAACGATTGACGCTCACAATAACCCGAGAAGGAAAGTAAGATTCTTTCCCCCCCGCAGTGTTGAAATGACCAGCAATTACCGTATAGTTTAGCTCGTAATCCCACCGTAAATCTTAATACTGATTATTTACACTGTGCTTTAGTTTACCTAACCCCGGAGATTTCTTTTACAGGTAAAAGTTTACACCACGACCCATTATCCGGTCGTTCATTTACTTGAGGTGACTGGGAGAGAAGTGGTGGAGACACTCACCTGTCACCTCGGTAAAGATAAGTGTGAGGAGAAGTAAGTTGTTATGGCCTCTGGCTAGTAGGTGGCGGTAAACAGTGTAAGTTAGTGGTCAGCTGGAGGGAGGTGGTGATGACTCCACAGCCTAAGAGGTGGCACCAGCACCTCCAGCCAGCGGTTGGGGGGGGGGGGGGGTAGAGGAGACCCCCTGACCAGGAGGTGGCACCAACACCTCCAGTTAGTGGCCAGCCGGGGATTGGCACGCGAGGTGTTGCTCCATCCCCTTTATCATGCTCACCACCTCCTCTGTAACGCCTCCCTCCATCCCCCTCCAGACCTCCCTCCCTCCCTCCCTCACTCCCTCCCTCCCTCCAATGCCTGCTGCTGCCCTCCTCCTCCTCCTCCTCCTGCTTCTCATGCTGTTTCTATTCTACCATCACCTTCCACCTCTCCTCTCCTTTTCCTCATTCTTCTCTCCTGCCTTTCAAGTTACTTCTTGTGCTGGTGTTGCTGTACATTATTACTACACTGTACTACAACTACAAAAACACCTGACACTACTACTGCTACTAACTTCTACAGCATCTACTACTAACAATACTGCTCTTACGTGTGGTGTAGTTCTTGGCTCTGTTAACACTACCGCCGCTACAGCTTAAGCGCTACAGAGAACATATCTTCTTACTGGTGGCTGTAAATAACGTCACTTGGGGAGTTGGGTGGTGTTGGAGGGAACTCGTATTATTGTTGGTGACGGTGATGGTGTTGGTGATGGTGTTGGTGACGGCGATGGTGTTGGTGACGGCGATGGTGTTGGTGACGGCGATGGTGTTGGTGACGGCGATGGTGTTGGTGACGGTGATGGTGTTGGTGACGGCGATGGTGTTGGTGACGGTGATGGTGTTGGTGACGGCGATGGTGTTGGTGACGGCGATGGTGTTGGTGACGGCGATGGTGTTGGTGACGGCGATGGTGTTGGTGACGGTGATGGTGTTGGTGACGGCGATGGTGTTGGTGACGGGGTTATTATTGGTCTGAAGGTTGTTGGTGCTGCTGTTGGTGACGAAGCCTTTAATACTGTGGGTGATTGTACAGTATTTGTGATGGTAGTGTTGTGTTGGTGTAGTACAAGGGGAGTATTCGTAGCATTGTGTTCGTTGTGGAGATGGCGACACTGCTACTACACTACAACAACAACTACTACTACTACAACTACTACTACTACTATTACTACTACAACAACTAATACTACTACAGCAACTACTACTACCACTACAGCAAATACAACAACAACAACAACACTATAAGAACAACAAAAACTACAGCAACAACAACAACTACTACTACTACTGCTACTACTACTACTACTACTACTACCACTACTGTCGGCGGCACACGTGGTAAGGACGGTAAGAAGCGCAATAACGTGTGAGTGAGGTAAATAACTATGACACAATTTCCACAAACTGTTGCTGGTGATAGAGGTGATGGTGATAGTGTCTGCTGTGGTGATGGTGTTTGTCGTGGTGATGGTGATAGTGTCTGCTGTGGTGATGGTGTTTGTCGTGGTGATGGTGATAGTGTCTGCTGTGGTGATTGTGTTTGTCGTGGTGATGGTGATAGTGTCTGCTGTGGTGATGGTGTTTGTCGTGGTGATAGTGTCTGCTGTGGTGATGGTGTTTGTCGTGGTGATGGTGATAGTGTCTGCTGTGGTGATGGTGTTTGTCGTGGTGATGGTGATAGTGTCTGCTGTGGTGATGGTGTTTGTGGTGGTGATGGTGATGATAATGGTGTTTGATTCTGTCGTGTTGATGGTGTATGTTGTGATGATGGCGTCTGTCATGGTGTTGGTGATGATGGTGTCTGTCGTGGTGTTGGTGATGGTAATGGTGTTTGCCTGTCTTGGTGATGGAGTCTGTCGTGGTGATGGTGTCTGATGTGATGTACTTTCCTGTACAAATATTCCAGCTATATCATTGAACAGACTCCTCGCGGCACACAGCCAATAGTCAACGCCCACCACGGGAGAACTGCGTAGTATTGTTTGTGTGTGTGTGTGTGTGTGTGTGTGTGTGTGACGGAGCCAACAACATGTGAGAATAAACCTCGGCCTCTCTCCCCTCATGAAGCCTCAGGAGAAATACTTACCTGCGTCAGATGTGTCACACGGGGTGTCTCCAGGGGAGGAGGTGGCCCTATAGGGACTTGGGGCTCCCTGTTCGAATACGACTCTGGAGATGAGGAGGTCCAAGCGTGACCTGGATACCTGCTGGTCGGGGGGGAGGGGGGGGGACATAGAGAGACTTAAGCTCCCTATTAAATGCCTCTGGTAGCGGAGCTGTCTTAGAACCACTTAGGGTACCTGGTTATCTCTCCTGGGAAGTGGGGACAACCTAGAGAGTATTAGGCTCTCAAATGGTTACCTAAACATACATAAGTATCGTAGAAAGGACTTACCTGAGGCAGTGGCTCCCCGTTGGGCGCCTCTGGAGGGGGTAGCGGCTGGGGCGGGGAGTAGCGGTGGAGGGGCGGGCGGGCGGCCTGGCCGGTGGGCACATCAAGGGAGCGCACCAGAGAAGTGATGTCATTGCGGCCCTCGGAAGAGCGGCACATGGTGCACAGGGAGTCGTACCTCCGACTCTGCTCCAGTGCCTGGTGGTGGAGGGCAGTAGGTGAGTCAGTGGCGGGGATGGAGGGCAGTAGGTGAGCCAGAGGTGGTAATGGGGAGTAGAAGTTAGTGGAGGGTAGGGTAGGAGGTGGTGGAGGGAAGCAGGTAAAACACACGTAGACAGGCAAGGTTGACAAGAGAGGTGAAGGGGTTTGTAATATGAAACTTTGAGTAAGAGTTGAGAAACATACTCCCTTTCTCTCACCTCACTTTATCTCTCGCTCTTTATTACGCTCAATATAGCGGGAAACACACTAAATAGGGGTACAGTAGTCCACATTGAAATATGTGGTCCATCCTCCCTGGAAATATTCGATTTTTATATTTACTTTTAAAAAAGAACCTTATAACACGGAGACCCTTCTGAGGTTGTAGCCTTTTACTGCCAGCTCGCTGTTGTCGTGTGGCCCCCTACTTCCCCACACTCCAGGACTAACTCCAGATTGACACTCTACAGGTGGAGGTCACCGTCGGGGACACCGCCCAGGTGGAGGTCACCGACGGGGACACTGCCCAGGTGGAGGTCACCGTCGGGGACACCACCCAGGTGGAGGTCACCGTCGGGGACACTGCCCAGGTAGAGGTCACCGACGGGGACACTGCCCAGGTGGAGGTCACCGTCGGGGACACTGCCCAGGTAGAGGTCACAGTCGTAAGAACACGGAAGAGGGTTGAGGACCCCCAAAGACTGCCGCCAACAGCTCCTCGTCATGGATCATGTTGGCCGCGTGAAGAATGTTAAAACAATGGAAGTGATGGTTGAATGTTAATTTGTTTTATTCTTCAGTAAACTAAAAATAAAACTTATTCTCTTATTATTTACATAATTACTCCACAAAAATGTTTATAAAAGAACTCTTGCATACAACTCTAACTGCACTTACTTATATCACATATATTGTGGACTTCTGACACCTGGGTACAACACTTTAGCCACAAAGGAAAGAACTGGGCCGTGGAGGAGCTAAGTACCCTACCGGGGCCTAGACGAAGGAGGAGGGAGAAGGAAACAAGACCAAAGGAACAACAGCGAACGATCCCCCATCACCATCATCATCCACTACTAGAGAAGAGTCTCTCTCTCTCTCTCTCTCTCGTTTACCATTCAGGCTTCGCTCAACCACTAGTCCTTCGAGTTGAGCAGATCAAGATGGGACAAGGGAAGGGAGAGAAGAAATGGCGAGAAAGGTGAGGAAGGAGGGTGAGAAGGGGGAGAAGGAGGGTGAGAAGGGGGAGAAGGAGGGTGAGAAGGGGAGAAGGAGGGTGAGAAGGGGGAAAGGAGAAAGTGAGGGGAAAAAGGAATGGAGAAAGTGAAGGGGAAGGAGGGAAAAATGACTAAGGGGTAAACGAAGTGGAAAGAAAAGAGGGAAAGGGGAAAAGAAAGAACGGGGGGAAGAGGAGGAAAAGGGGAGGGACACATCATAGTCAAAGGGGGGGGGGGTGTGGTCGCAACTACCACAAGGCATCGTAGCGACAGTGACAGGAGGGTAACCACGTCACCTTTATATATATATATATATATATATATATATATATATATATATATATATATATATATATATATATATATATATATATATATGCTGATAACCACCAGGAAAGAAGAAAACACGAAGTTCCCAAGCGCTTTCGTGTTTTCTTCTTTCCTGGTGGTTATCAGCATATACCTAGATCACGCGCACCTACAGTGATTTACTTGCATATATATATATATATATATATATATATATATATATATATATATATATATATATATATATATATATATATATATATATATATATCCGAGGGAGTCGTAATGCGAATACGGATCATTAAACAGTTAAGGCGTCGTTGGTATGCTGGGTCGTTCGCTAAACAGTGGGAGGTCGTTGGTGGGTCGTTTGTTTAATAGTGAGGCGTGGGCTGGGTCGTTCGTTAATCAGTGAAGTGTCTTGGATCTTTCGTTAAAAAGTGAGGTTTCGTTAGCTCTTAAATGTGCTCAGGTCGTTATATGTGACCAGGTGGTTGCTATATAAGGTCAGGTGGTTATAAGGCCGGATGGTTGATATGTGAGAACAGGTGGTTGGCATGATAGTTCTACACAGGCTGATCATTAAACAGTAAAGGTGGATGTAGATGAACTGATATAGATAAGAGGGTGACGGGAGAGGTGGTGGGTGGGTGTGGGTGGGTGGGTGTCGGTGGGTGTGGGTTGGTGGGTGGGAGGGAGTGGGTGGGTGTGGGCGGGAGGTGGATAGAGACAGGCTAAGTCAATACCATGTGTCACAAAGGGGTGGAAGGTGGAGGAGAACACACACACATCAACATCCACATCAAATATTGCAACATCTACGACCTTACATCTCTGGGGTTACATCCATATCTTGACACCTTCACGTAAAAAAAAAAAAATCCCCCAGAAAACATATTGCAAGAAAGTTAATACTTAATATATAGCCGGAAAATAGTAGCTAGTATTAAGGTGGTTAGGTGTAGAAGAGGTATTGGGGCTGTGAAAAGGACAAAGAAGGTGTACAGACAGCAGTAGGTGGGTAGCCATTGCAGAGCGGTTGGAGGTAACACAGCAGATCTGTTGAGCATATCGCCTTTATATCTGCGTTGCGGGTCAGGGGAGCATCACACGGCCTCGACACGTCACTGATACCTCCTATTAGCCTAATGATTCAATATACAGTATAATATTTTTTGATAGGGAGGTATTGTTAGCCATTAAGCACCATCCTAGATATATGGTGTAATCCCCCCCCTTAAAAAAGAGTGACTGACTTTTAAGATATCGTTATCACAATCAACCAGGCAGACGGTTTGGGAAAATTTACCCAATACGTTTTCTCTTGATTGGTAAAATGTTTCGGTAAGGTTTCGAAGTAATAAACAAAGAGAATGAATTATTACGTATTATATGAAATCGAAAGTTGAGGTGGTGTGTGGTGCGCAATAGAGCCAACAGCTTCCCCCAGCTAAGGTGACAACAGAAAACCTCGGTCACTAGAGAAAACGAACTAGAGTGAATGGTAACCTTAACCAAACGATGAATCCCTCGACTCTGGGGCGGCCGGGAGGACAGGGGGGGGGGGGGGGGGAAGGGGTGGGGGGGAATAGCGTTTTCTAAATACTCTCCAAGTTAAAGGAATAACTAGTGGAGATAGTCCCTTGGAGGAGATAGTCCCTTGGAGGAGATAGTCTCTTAGGGGAGATAGTCTCTTAGTGGATACAGTCTACTAACCCCTTGTGTATGGGGTCTCCTCTGAGTTGAATAAAATCGTCTTCCGCTCACCAAATTAAATAATAAAGTGGCGTCCTTATAGTGAAAGAGTCAATTTAGTATTGCCTAACTTTTTTCAGTATTTTTCATTAACTCTTTATACACTTGCAAATTCTACACTATTATTCATCACACTTTGAACTTTATGTTTTATGATAATTTGATTTAATACTACAGTATATCATTAACCTGTAATACACCTTGTACTGACCTTGGCAGCAACGATGTCAGCGCCTTGTAAGACACAGTCGCTCACGATATTGCTCACGTCCAGGTACACCATCTCCAGCTCCTGTAGGGGGAGGAACACTTATTAACGACCAGGTACACCATCTCTAGCTCCTGTAGGGGGAGGAACACTTATTAACGACCAGGTACACCATCTCTAGCTCCTGTAGGGGGAGGAACACTTATTAACGACCAGGTACACCATCTCCAGCTCCTGTAGGGGGAGGAACACTTATTAACGACCAGGTACATAAAGAGGAGGATCGTTTCAGCAAAATATTCGAAAGTGAAACACACACACACACACACACACACAGAAGTGAGAGGCAGACAGACACACAGCTCACAACATGTCCACCACAACCTTCACACAGAACAGCCGGGTGGGGCCTCTCTCTCCTCCTTATCTCACTGTGCTACTCTTACTCGAGCAGGACACAAGGGTTCTATTCTTACAAGGTCATACTTTCTCTCTCTCTCTCTCTCTCTCTCTCTCTCTCTCTCTCTCTCTCTCTAAGCAATTACTCCTGTTCCATCTTATTTACCTCTTCCTCCTTCCTCGACGTCTTCATCCTGTCCCTCTTCCTTCCTTCCCTCTTCTCTCCTTTTCCTCCTCTCATTTGATCAACTTTTTTATGACTTGAGGAACAGAGAGGACAGATCACTGGAGTAGCCCCTACCTCACACAAGCACTACATCACCGCCTAGTATATGAAATGTGGGTGGTGATGACCGTAGAGTTTTATATCACTATAATTCTTAACAGTTCAATGTTCTCATCAACATAACATACGGTTCGTTATCAATAATCTATGGATGATGACGCCCGCACAGACAGACAGACAGACAGACACGCGATAAAAATATATTAATAACCCCCCAAATTAATCTGTCTTAAATAGGTCCTCTTAAGCCCCTCGTAACTCATCCGTCAATCCCTCGTAACTCATCCAACTACCTTAACAAAAAATCTATATTGTCCTCCTCCAAGTCCTTCACCACCACAACCACCATCCCCACCTCTCTCTCTCTCTCACAACCCTCTACTCTCTCCCAGCTTTTACCCTTAATCCCTGACCACACATTTCAATTAACTATTTTTTCCCTTTCTGCCACATTTTCCTCTTCATTTCCTCTCCCACGACCCCAATTACACTCATAAAACTCATCTATTACAAATCCTAAGACTCCCTCCCCCCACTCCCCCTCCCCTCCCCACCCCTCACCTGGTTCCGTCCCATTAAGGTCCCCAATACCCACAGGTAACCTTATCAACCTAGACTCACCTTTAGTTGATTATTCTTACCTGTAATTTATGAGGAAAGGTGTCAACACTTCCAGTACTGTACCGTGATGTGTGTGATGTTAATGAGATGATCTGGTATTCCGACACACACACACACACACACACACACACACAAGCTCTCAGACTGTTATTTCTCCACCAATAACACTAATACTTGTACTGGGCAGTGTATGTGTGTGTGTGTGTGTGTGTCTTTCACCACTCAAGACGTCATTATTCAATTATCTCTTCTTCTTCACTTTCCACCGTCGTCTTGTCTTACCCTATTCATTACCTGTGTTAATTATTCCTTATCTCAGGTGACCCCTCATTCATTCTCCCTCATCGCTTCAGTCTTTCTCCTCTTCTTACTTCACACATCATTTATTAATCCCTTCCTAATTCCCTTTTTACTTCCAGTTATTTAGCATCTTAGACTAGTCTTTGTTTCTCCTTGTAATTCCTCGTTTATTTTAATTTCTCTTTTATTATCTTGTATTTTCGTCTCCTCGTGTTCTAAGTCAAGTGTTATTCATCTTCCCTTTGTTGTCCTCTACGTCAAAGAAACTCTCTCTCTCTCTCTCTCTCTCTCTCTCTCTCTCTCTCTCTCTCTGTGACCTCCACTCACCCTCCATCTTGGGTCACTCCTCATAATCCTCCTCAATGCCTTCCTACGTCTCCACTCCACCTCAAAGAAGAAGATTTTCCGCAATGAGATATTCACTCCCACCTCCTCCTCTTCTCCCCCTCCCCCCCCCGCTCCTTCTTCTCCTCGTATGCCTCTCCTCCTCTTATTATCCCTCAGCTCAACATACTTACCCTTTTAATGCATCCCTTCAACATATCATCATTAGGCATTAGTCCCCCCCCCTCCTCCACCTACTCCTTTAGCTAATCTCCGTTTTCTGTCTTAACTTCGCTTGGAAATTACTTAACGTGAGGATCGAGACGACGCTTTCAAGTCCTTTAGTTTATTTCATGTTTTTTATTTCTGTCAATGGCTCTTTTGTTTCATATATATACTATTATCTTCATTGTTTTATGCTATCTATGTCCTCTCTTTATTTGCCAGTTGCATATATGTACAAATTATCCCTTTCACGGTAACTCCATTTTCTACCGAACTTTTTTTCTTATTTTCCATATATTTTCCCCCCTTCCTTCCTCCCCCTTTCTTTCCTACATACTCTTCATCCCTCCGTCACTCCCTTCCCTCTCCATACCTCTCCCATACACCGACATAGTTTCCACCTGCCCCCTTCATCCACCCCCTTTCCTTCTCTCCTTCATACACCCACACACATCCACACCTTCTCTATCACCTTCTGCACCACACCCATCCACACTTCTCCACCTTTCCTCCTCTTTGACGCCCAAGGACCCTCACCACCCTGACCTCCTCTCTCTCTCTCTCTCTTTCTCTCCGTCCATCGTAATGGCTAAATCACGTCTTCTGGCCGCTAATATGAAAGCCTTTGAATCCATCTCCTCGGAAGGTCAAGAGGCTGTTGTTTCCTCAGCGGGGAAGTCGAGTCCTAAAATTGCAACGTTCAAGGTATCTGGGTGGGTGGGTGGGTGGGTGGGTGGGAGAGGGAGGGAGGCAGGGAGAGAGGACAGGGAGGGAGGACAGGGAGAGAGGATGGTAAGCAGGAAGGGTGGGGGAGGGAGGGAGAGAGAAGAGAGGGGGAGGGAGGGAGGGCGGGAAGAATGCTTGTTCTGTCGATCGTGTTTGAAGTTGAAGGGATCAAAAAGATGTCTCTTTTAATCTTTTGTTACGTCAGCTAATACCTACTGTTTGATTTCTTTTTGCGTCTGTCGTGTGTGTGTGTGTGTGTGTGTAATTAGACGTGATGACAGATGTGCGACGATATACTGTAAGTACAGGAGAAAACAGATGTGCAACCTCTACCCTTGCTTACTCCTTGACCAGAGACGATATTACGTACACAAGAGGTAAATAAAGCAGTTATCCCTAGAACAATAAATCAACGTTTTCTATGATACAAACTTTAGCGTGTGTTGAATTTCTATCAGAGTATAAACTATTATATTACTTCTCGTGTCCTGGATATTAAAAACATAACCATGTATACTACTTAAGTAAATACTGACGATAATAGTCCATTTAAAATAGCATAATTGGTTGATGCATCCGATTTTAATGTCAGTTTAACAATTGTTTAAGAAGAAGAGGAAAGAGTAAAGAAGAAGAAGAGGAAAGAGTAAAGAAGAAGAAGATGAAAGAGTAAAGAAGAAGAAGAACAAGGACAAGAGGAAGAACAACTTTAGCTCTCCGTCTTACCTGTGTCAATATAAGTCATAGGATAACCAGGTAACCTTAACACTGACTTCATTAAGGCCAGACAACGTACAGGTGAGATTAGGTTAATAACACCTCTATGGTTAATCCCTCCAGGTGAAGAAGGTATTTAACAGACTTTTTTTTTCTTTTAACAAATATAAACAGAATTTTCTTATCTAATTATAAACAGACAATCTTTTTAACCCAGTATAAACACAGTCACTCTCTTGATTGGGATATAAAAAAAAAAACAATATTCCTTAATCACTTCCACTACAGTTCAGAAATTATTACATCCGATATATTCTCTGTGGTAATTAATTATCATAAAACAAAAACAAATCATTCATCTTAATTATTTAAAATTCACTTAAATTCCTCCCCCCCCCCCTAACACAAAAACACTTATTCATATTGTGTTTACTTCTCCCGTCGTAATCAAAAGTAATGAATTATTTACTGGAGCTAATTAGTGGGCACGGTGGAGCTCTTCTTACTATTTAGAGACGAAAATTATCATGCCATTGTAGCTATTTGCTTTTAATTGTTTATCTAATGAAAGATATCAATTACAGCGAGGGATAATCGGGTTCGGCAGCAGGAACATGGGATAGAGGATTGCAGATAAGGGGGTTATTTATTATGTTAAACCATATGAATATCGTCCCTACCAGCATGGGGAGTTATGAGCCTGTGTTATGGGGGAGACTAGGAGAGGGGGTGTCATGTGATGGTCCTAAATAGCATCCAGTCTGGCTATTAGTTTGAGTGTTGGTGGATGTTGTTGTTTGGTGTTCCTATTACTACCTGATCCGTAATGACTATAGGGATCAATTATCATGTAACAAGGTAGGTAATTAAACTAATCCATCAAGAAATACAAATCATGAGACACAAACTATGCTGTATATAAGCAACACAGTTTCCCAAAACGCTACATCAACCAACTTCAAACACTTTATCTTGTGACAGTTTAGTTTAAATTCCGTCTTGAAGTCTTCCAGGGTCACCACACTTGCCCGTGGCCACCCGGGAACATGTGACAGCCAGAGAGAGGCAGTGTGTACGGCCAGCCACCTCCACCACTCCATTCTGGTATCACTGTTACCGGAGACAAGTCACTATATCCGGCTAATGTCTCGGCACCAGTGCAGTAAGTCACCCTCCAGCTATTTATCACCGGTCAAGACGTGTCCTTTGTAAGCTCGCAAGTCGCTTGATTAATCGCCAATGTGCCAGAGGTTACCATCTTGTTGCACATACATTCGAAGCCTAAGTTAACCACACAAGGGGAGGGGGGGGGGGGTAATTTCTGGATGGTTCTCTGGCTGTGGAGCTCAAGTGTAATGTTACCCCTAATGGGAGATGACCAGGAGGGTGCCACCAGTAATACAGTGACTCAATCTAAACCATACCCGGACAGTTCATTAATCTGACGTTAAGAGCTACTTCCTCGGCACAGTTACTCTGACGGCGGTACTCCCCCTCCCTCACGTCCCCTCTCCCCAACCCCTTCCACTTGCACCTCCTCCGAAAATGTCACCTGTCACCACCCATGAAATATAGACTAACAAACTCGAGACCCGCATCTTAATCCTGGTTGTGGAAGAAGGGAGAGTGAGTGAGTCAGGACCTGTAGCTGGTGTTGGTGGCTGGGACACATCCATGCGTCTTACACCTCCCGAGAGTTACCCAGATGCTGTTCTATGTGCATTTTATATAATTCAGATAACAATGCTTCCTTGTTTTGTGACTTTGACGGTAAATATTCTTCATTTCAAACTTTTTTCCACACATATCTTGAATGTTAATGTTTGCATGGAGTTAAACCTTACAAACATTAAATTCAGCATTAATGTGAGGCATAACTCGGTATTCTTGACAGTTATATATGAATTTATTTGATATGTCAATATTAATCGAACATTCGTATCAACCAATGAGCTGGAAGGAGGGGGGAAGGGGGGAAGGGGGGGGGGGGATTTCTTAGTCTATCACCGCCAGGTAAAAAAGAATGACTATAGTAACGTTAACTTAATACAAACATACTGCTAATAAACCAATTTAACCTTCACTTACTGTTATAGGTAAAGACTGTCTAACTACCCCTTCTAATATGGTACTTGGAGAACGTTTACACTCTTGATCTCAAATACTAGTACAAATGAAGTACTATTATCAACATCACATACTAGGGAGGTGTCCTAGTATTAGTCAGGTACTTGTAATACACCAGGTGCAATTTCAGTATTCAATCTTATTCAAATAATCAGGATATTAGAGTCAAATTCAACCCATCTATTATACAGTACTGGAGAAACGTAACACTGAGCATATATACTGACCTCGAGGAGCGTGGGGAGCGTGGTGTTGTTGAACTCCAGTAACATGCCGTTGGTGGCGTGCAGCTGCTGGACATAGGTGTTGTGAGAATCGAAGTAGGAGGCGAGGGAGGCATTACTCTGGGTACGGCAGTGAGTCTGGTAGGCGTCACTGTAGTCCCTCCGACACTGTCAACAACACAGTATGTAAATCTCTGTAACTCTCTGATAACTACGACGGCTTATTCTAATACAGTAAAATACAGATTACAAATGCGGATTATATCTCAAAAGTAATGAATATAAACTAAAATACAAGATTAATTATTAATATCTATTGTGATTCTATTTTAATGCTATAATACACAGAGAGAGAGAGAGAGAGAGAGAGAGAGAGAGAGAGAGAGAGAGAGAACGTTCCTAGTAAACATCCACACATCAATATTTCATGATAGCAGCACTCGTAAACACGCCACACCGTCCTAACATTAAAAACATGAGTTATTTGGCTATGTTTGTGTAGCAAAATTCTGGGTGTTGACCAGTACAAAAGCGTACCAGCTAAAAGGAGTAAAAAATATTAATAATTTGTAAAAGTAATTGTTGTTGTTTTTAATAATAATAATGACAAAAATAACGCCAGCACGAGCAATCAAGTGCCTGGTGAAGATGACGATCCCCCATACCTCACAAGGACAGGTAAGAGGAAGAAGCTACGCCAGACCAGACGAAGGTTCGCCCACTTTCTGCCAGCGCAAGAGCTAACTACAGTGTTTTTAATTAATTACATTTGTATTTGTTCAGCCAGACGGTGATTGGATCTTTTGCTGGGTGAAGGGCTGGGTGGACGGAGGGTGGAGGGCTGGGTGGAAGGAGAAGTGGTGGTTGAAGGGCATGGAAAAAAGGGCTGGGTGGTGGGGATGGTGCAGGGGAGGGTAGAGAGTGAAGGAAAAGAGGAGGGAAGAAGGGGGGGTGGAGTGTAGAGGGTGAAGGTGAGGTTGTACGGGAGGGTGGAGAGAAGAGTCGAGCGTGTAGGCTGTAGCAAAGAGTGAAGCGTGTAGTCTTTAGTGCGTTGTGGAGAGTGTTGGTAGGCTGTAGGGTGGAGAGGAGCTTGGAATAGGAGAGTGTAGGTTACAGCGAGGAGCGGAGAGTGAAGGCTGGAGAGTGTGCAGTGAAACAAGGTAGCATAATGAGGTCTCCGTGTTCACAGTATTTACAGAGACGGGCAAGGTAAATATACGACCAGACGAGGAGGCGTATAGGACCTGTGTTTGTGTGTGTGTGTGTGTGTGTGTGTGTGTGTGTATGGTTGGGTGTGTGTGTTTATATATTGATTTATAAGTGATGACATTTTACCAAGAGGAAAATGACCAAGGAAACGTTTTATCAGAGCGGCAACATTTGACACACACATAAGTTGAGTTAATGTCAACACAAGAGGAGCCAACGCGAACTTCTTCTCATTATTATTATTAAGTCAACATGAAACATCACTGAATCCAAATCCTCAATAAAACGTAAAACTATGTACGGGTAATAGAAGAGAGCAACAGGAGACGTTTACAGAAAGGAGCAACAGGAGAGGGGTTACAAATGTCTACAACAGGTTGGGGGGGGGGATGTCAAGAGCCGTCAAACGGTAGTGGAGGTCGACAAACATAAACAGGTAAGGAGTGAACTGAGACACTAGCAACAGGTAAGCGACGGAAGGCTTCTAACAGGTAGCACAAGTGATGGGGACCCCGGCAACAGGTGGTGTAGGTGTGGGAGCAACAGGTGGTAATGGAGAGCGTCAACACCATGCCAGGTAAGATAACAGGTCAGGTATGGAGGCCAGGTAAGATAACAGGTCAGGTATGGAGGCCAGGTAAGATAACAGGTCAGGTATGGAGACTAGGTAAGATAACAGGTCAGGTATGGAGGCCAGGTAAGATAACAGGTCAGGTATGGAGGCCAGGTAAGATAACAGGTCAGGTATGGAGGCCAGGTAAGATAACAGGTCAGGTATGGAGGCCAGGTAAGATAACAGGTCAGGTATGGAGGCCAAGTAAGATAACAGGTCCGGTATGGAGACTAGGTAAGATAGCAGATCAGGTAAGATAACAGGTCAAGTAAGATAGCAGACTAGGTAAGATAACAGGCCAGGTCAGATAGCAGGTCGGGTATGGGGGTCAGATAAGGTAACAGGTCAGGTATGGAGGCCAGGTAAGATAGCAGACCAGGTAAGATAACAGGTGAGGAAAAAGAGTACCGTATATCACCTGATAGCGTAGGACCCCACCCAAAACCACACACGTCAAATTACACTAAGTGCTCCGTCCTCAGGGGTGGGGAGGGGGGGTGAGGGGGGGTTGAGGGAGGGGGTTGAGGGAAACCAAACACCCTAAGGTACACGCAAGGTCACACAACGCCCTGGATGACCTTCGTGACCTCAGTGTAGTAACAGGGTCAAAGGTCATACGCGAGATAGTTGTTGAGGTCGATGAATTTCAAAAGGAACAATATGACTCCTGTTGTCTTGGTAGGGTTGTCAAAATCGTTCGTCTGCTGTGTTATATTACCTCACACAAAATGATAAAGGTACTTTTTGATTGTGTTTACTTAAAGGCCTAGGAAATAACACACAACTGGGACCGATATAATGTAGTCAATGATATAGATGGAGGAATATAAAAACAAATACAGGTTAAAGTTTTTCCCATATGATAAAACTGCTGTAAAAAAATGATGCCATGAACCTGGGTATAATAGAAATCTAATAATGATAATAATGATATATGTGAAAAAGTGGCATTAAGTGACACGGTAACAGATGACAGTGGAGAGAGAGAGAGAGAGAGAGAGAGAGAGAGAGAGAGAGAGAGAGAGAGAGAGAGAGAATACAATCACCTGAAGTGCCACAAGAACAGGTGCCAGGTAAAGGTGTTGAGAAAGAGATGGTCAATAAATGTCAGACACATATAAAGAGAGATGTGGTAGAAAAGGCATAAGAAGTATCAAAAACAGAACAGGTAGCAAATCTCTGTGGATAGTGGAGATGTACCAAGGGCAACAGGTGAGAGGGTGGAGGCAACAAGTGTGATGCGACAATTCCCCCAAAAAGATAAAAAAAAAAACCCACAAGACAAAAAAAACCCACCCACCCAACCCCACCCACACACACCCACACCCACCTCAGCGGAAGACCCAAGACCTAAATAGTTAGAGAATAACAATATAAATTTCCCCTAAGATGATAAACAATTGGACGCTTCACTTCCGCTGTCACCCGCACAAATGACAACAATCTACTTGCTTAATGGACCATAGTGGGTGTGTGGTAATGGGTGTGGAGGAGAACTAGGAGATAGGGAGATATAGAGCTGGAGAACTGAGAGATAGGTGGTGGAGAACTGAGAGATTACGGAGATATAGAGCTGGAGAACTGAGAGATAGGTGGGTGGAGATGTGACAAATTTATAGGAAGAAATAAGGAGGTGGGCGAACTGAGAGACAGAGAGATATTGAGAGGAGAAATGAGTGATTGAGAGACATAGGAGGTGGGGAACTGAGAGATAATTTATAGAAAGATAGCAGAGAGAGGATGTAGAGAGAGAGAGACACACCCTCCTTCCACCATACACACCCTCCCTCCACCACACCCTTCCTCCACTACACTTACCCCCTCTCTCCACCACACACCCTCCCTCCACCACACACCCTCCCTCCACCACACACACACACCCTCCCTCCACCACACCCTTCCTCCACTACACTTACCCCCTCTCTCCACCACTCCTCCCTCTCTCTCCACCACACACCCTCCCTCCACCACATCCTCCCTCCACCACACACACCCTCCCTCCACCACACACACCCTTCCTCCACCACACACACCCTTCCTCCACCACACACACCCTCCCTCCACCACACACACCCTCCCTCCACCACACACCCTCCCTCCCCCCACCACACACCCTCCCTCCCCTCCTCTAAACTTTTTATCAATTAATTCATAATGAACTGAGTATGGTGTAATCAGTACATAATGATATGGTTATTAGCTTAAACCCCCGTCACTGTCTCATGATTAATTAATATATATAAGAGTAACTACTTTCATTATATCCTATCAGGGAAAAGAGACTATTGGTATAACAGTGTAGAGGGGGGGGGGGTTGAGTGGGAGGCGGTGTGTGGAGTGGGGGCCGGTGTGTGGAGTGGGGGCCGGTGTGGGGAGTGGGAGACGGTGTGTGGAATGGGGGTCAGTGTGTATGGAGTGGGGGTCAGTGTGTATGGAGTGGGGGTCAGTGTGTATGGAGTGGGGGTCAGTGTGTATGGAGTGGGGGTCAGTGTGTATGAGGTGGGGGTCAATGAGGGAGCCAAGGGGAGGGGGAGGCAGGTGGTAGGCAGGGGGAAGCAAGTGGTAGGCAGGAGGAGGCAGGGGAGTTCCTCACAGTTTAAGTTTTTGGGTGGGAGTGATACTGACAGCCAGAGAGGAGGGTGAAGGGAGAGAGAGGGAGAGAGAAGGGTGATGAGGGAAGGGAGGAGAGGGGTAGACGGGAGGAGGGTGAGAGGGGAACGGTGCAGGGGGAGAGAATGGAGGAGAGTAGGAGGGAGGAAGATTCAGAGAGAGAAGGAAGTTGCAGGAGGAAGAGGGAGACGCAGTGAGGAGGGGGATAGTGCAGGGTGGAGGAAGAAGGTGCAGGGGCAAGGAGGGAGGTTGAGAAGGGAGAGAAGAGGGAGGGGGAAAGAGGGGGAGGGGAAGACCAAGATAAACTGCTGGACCACGAGAGGGAAAAAAACACACGAAGGAAGACATGTTTCCAACGTGTAGCCGAGGAAACGTAGCCGGGGATGATAGAGCATACAAGAGATAATGCGTGAAGGAAGGTGCGTGAAGGAAGGTCCGTGAAGGAAGGTGCGTGAAGGAAGGTACGTGAAGGAAGGTACGTGAAGGAAGGTACGTGAGGGAAAATGCGTCATGGAAGACGTCTTGGATCTCTCTCTCTGACTTCTAAATTATCACGCTTTCCTCTCTTCCTCATCTTTATCACCTCCTCCTGTCCCCTTAGTGTCGAAGAGATGGGCAAACATCTTACTTGATAAAAGATCAATCAATCTATAGGCCTCCTTCCCTCCCTCTTTCTCACTCCTTCCCTCCCTCTTTCTCACTCCTTCCCTCCCTCTTTTTCACCCCTTCCCTCCCGCTTTCTCACTCCTTCTCTTCCTCTTTTTCACTCCTTCCCTCCCTCTTTCTCACTCCCTCCCTCCCTCCCCTTTTTCACTCCTTCCCTCCTATCTCCTTCCCTCCCCGTTTCTCACTCCCTCCCTCCCCCTTTCTCACTCCTTCCCTCCTATCTCCCTCCCTCCCTCTCTCACCTTCTTGAGCATATCCTCGGTCTTGGTGAGGATGGTGTCGAAGCTCTCACGATGGGTGAAGACCTTGCGGGACTGTATCTTCCTGTAGAAGGTCTTCTCGATGAGCGGACGGGAGACCTGCCTATTGAGGGTGCCGGCTATGTCGGAGTGGATCTGGGAGTCGACTTCCACCTCCTGTAGAAGTGTCTCCCACGCCTGGAACATCTGGCTGGGGCATTGCGGCCTGTGGAGGGAGGGAAGAACACCTTGGTTATTATTATAAACTACCTCACCATACTCATCCATCACTCTTACTACCTCACTCATGTAATAAACTAAGGGATCATCTCTTCTCTCCACATCTCTGACACAATGTTCCTTTTTTTTTAACCCCAGACGACCTGTGACTCTTGGCAACATAGACCGTCCTTGTCTCCATGTTGGGCCACCACTTCACCTTAACAAGAGTTATATTCAAGGCCTAGGGTCTGCCAAGTGGAGTTACACGTTTCATTTGCTTTTTTGAAGTTCAGATATGTCTTAAGGGGAAGAACTAAAGTCACTAAGTTATTAAACATTATACTGAGATTCAATGGTTTATTCTTATCTTTATATAGAAGAGAAAATAGAGAAAATAAACTTAAATTCCCCCAAAAATCTGATATTAATTAACATAAGATCAATCCTTTGATATAGTAGTTTATTTTGCCAATCACTGAGCTTAAGGAAGAAGGGTAGGGGTTGGCGGTGGGGGCCAGGGGAGGAAAGGGTTGAAGATGCTAAGTTAAGGGAAGGGGGAGGGGGGTTGGGGGTGTAGGAGAGGTTTAAGGGAGTGAGAAGGATTGTAAATTAATCGTACGGGGCTTTGAGACGTCAGGTTATTAGGTGGGGGCGGGGAGGGTGTGCAGGGACGGGGTGCAGGGAGGGGAAGCGGAAGGGGGGGGGGGCAGACGGGTGATCACGTCTCCTTTGATGTTGTTAATGAGCCTTTACCCTCCTACCGATATATCAACATCACCAACCATCCATGTATAACATCACCAACCATCCATGTATAACATCACCAACCATCCATGAATAACATCACCAACCATCCATATATAACATCACCAACCATCCATATATAACATCACCAACCATCCATGTATAACATCACCAACCATCCATGTATAACATCACCAACCATCCATATATAACATCACCAACCATCCATATATAACATCACCAACCATCCATGTATAACATCACCAACCATCCATGTATAACATCACCAACCATCCATATATAACATCACCCCAACAATCCATATATATATAACATCACCAACCATCCATATATAACATCACCCCAACAATCCATATATATATAACATCACCAACCATCCATATATAACATCACCAACCATCCATATATAACATCACCAACCATCCATGTATAACATCACCAACCATCCATGTATAACATCACCAACCATCCATGTGTAACATCACCAACCATCCATATATAACATCACCCCAACAATCCATATATATATAACATCACCAACCATCCATATATAACATCATCTCAACCATCCATATATAACATCACCAACCATCCATGTGTAACATCACCAACCATCCATATATAACATCACCCCATCAATCCATATATATATAACATCACCAACAATCCATATATAACATCATCTCAACCATCCATATATAACATCACCCCCAACCGCCTACATATCGACTCCGTTATAGTGTACATAATCTAGACACAAGGTACTCCCCCCCTCCTTCTATATATTGACCTGCTGCCCTTCAGGTATACAGGGCTGGAGGCGGCCAACATGACCCCGGGGGCTGGAGTATCAGGTTTCATTCGTGTGTATTGACGTTGTTTTCACCGACGGGGTTAATTTATTGAGCTTCAGTTGCATTATTGACATCTGTCCGGGTTAGAAACAAAAATAATTTGGACTCGTGTTTTCCAGTTACGGTACCGGATGCTTCGAAGTGTTTGGATTTACTGAAAATTTAAGGTTTGTGGAATTCGGTTAAAGGATTATCTGAACTGTTCGCATTTGTGATGCCTGGAGGTTTGTTGGGGTTCGGTTAACATGACACTACGTCTATTTGGAATAACTACAGGAATTTTAGAGAACGGCGACTCCAAAGGAGCGAGGCACGTGCCCCTGTGGGTGTTAGGTGCCCCATGGGAGAGGTTCCAGCCCCAAGAGAGAGGAGATAGCCCTGGAAGAGACAGGTACCTCATGGTAGAGGAGGTGACCTTGGGAGAGGCAGGTGGAGGTCAAGGGTGGCCTCAACAATTGGTCACCTTGGGAAGGAGAACGTCAAGTCGTCCTCGAGGAGAGAGATAAGGAAATGTTCGAGGCTCTCACCCTGACGCCCCGTCATCATTATCTTGACTTAAAATAAAAACTCGATCCAGAAATATAGTCTTGCGTCAGTCACCCTTTGTTCCCCGCCTGGAGGATACCGGGGCCAAGATAACAAAACACAAGAAGACAATGAAAAGACAAGTGAATAAAACAATAATCATAACTACAACAACAACAACAACAACTTCTGACAATAAAATAGACAAATTTCATACCTAAACAAAAAACATAAACCATCCCAATAAAATACATATATCAGAACAGGTTTCCTTTGTAATGAACACAAACTATTTTTGAAACATGTCAGCTGAATAATGACAAATACTTTTATCTGAGTTCTGGATGGCACTCCAACGTGGTGAGGGGTGAGGGGTCGAGCGAGGTCGAGAAGTGAGGAGAGTGATGGAGGGGAGGGGGAGGAGTGAAGAGGGGGGAGGAGTGAAGAGGGGGAAGGGGAGGGGGAGGAGTGAAGAGGGGGAAGGGGAGGGGGAGGAGTGAAGAGGGGGAAGGGGAGGGGGAGGAGTGAAGAGGGGGAGGATGAAGGGGGAAAGGTGCAGGGAGGGGAAGGGAAGAAGAGATGAGTGAAGAGGGGGAAGTGGAGTGGCAGATGGAGTAGGAAGAAGGAGAAGTGGAAGTGGAGGTTGATGGGAGAGAAGGTAGTGGTGGTGGTGCAGGAAACACTAAAAAAAATAAACTTCCTTAACTCAAACTTAACTTAAAAAAAAATAAAATAAAAATAATTAAAAAAAAATATAAATAAATTCAACATAAACCAGCCAGCATTTATAACTTTGGCATATATTAAATAGCAAATTTCCTTACCTAACAACCACCACATAACCCAATTAACATCGAAATTGGCCCACACGTTATATAAACACTTCACTTAGTTGACATAGAGAGATTTATTCATTAATGACGAGTATATAGTTTCTTCTTATAGATTATTATGTGTGATGTCTTTTATGCAGAAGAGGTAAAGACGGAAGGAGGGTAATTGGGTGTATTACTGGATTACAAGGGAGGGGGGGAGAGGGTGGAGAGGGAGGGTGGAGAGGGGGGTGGAGGGGAATGGAAAGGAAGTGGGATAGTGGAGAGGGAGAAGGAAGAAAACAATAGTGGGAAGGAGTAGAGAGAGGATAAGAGTGATGGGGAAGATGGATGAATGGTGGAGGAGGAATAATAGGAGGAAGAGGTAAAGGAGGAAGAGGTAGATGAGAAGAAAGAGGGAGAGAAGAAGAGAAGAAGACAGGAGGAGAAAGAAGAGAGGCTGGCAGGAGGCAGAGTCTTATTCACAGTAGCACGAATTGCACAGTAAAGAACACACATTTACTCTACCAACACACCAACACACCCAACCACACACCAACACACCCAACCACACACTCAACTACCACACACCAACACACCCAACCACACACCAACACACCCAACCACACACCAACACACCAACAAACCCAACCACACACCAACACACCCAACCACACACCAACACACCCATCCACCACACACCAACACACCCAACCACCACACCCAACCACAAACCAACACACCCAACCACACACTCAACTACCACACACCAACACACCCAACCACACACTCAACCACCACACCCAACCACCACACCAACACACCCCACCACCAGACTTAAACATTAATACGCCGTTTATATTGTATGATCCACCTGTCGAGATTCTCTTTAAAGGGACCCACAAACCCACGGACACAAACACACACAAACAACTTTTTTTTATACAGACATTTGTGGGTCATCATCATCATCATCATCATCATAAACTTTCTCTATTATTCTGTTCATTATTACTATTATCATTATTATTATTATCATTGCAAGCTAATATTTACCTAATCAACACCTGTCTAGGAAGCAAGGCCCGTGTGAACAGGTGGTCGACCAGGTGTGTTAAGGTGGCGGAGGTCAGTGGTGTCTTTGTACGAGGTGAGAGGAGAGGCAATTATGTACGGAAGCAACTCGGGGCGGGGTGAGAGAGAGAGAGGGGGGGGGGGTGGGTGAAAGTTAGAGAGAGGAGAGAGAGGAGGGGAGAATGAAGTGAAAGTGAAGGAGAGGAGAGGGAGAGGAGAGGGAGGTTGAAAAGAGCAACTAGCTAATAGTGGACCCTGAGAGGAGGACCCGGGGAGGGAGAGGGAAGGACGGGTGAGGAAAAGGGAAGATGAGTGAAGAATGAGAGGGAAAATGGAGGGAAGGAGAATGGAAAAAAATATAAAAAAAATGGGTAGGGGTCACAGAAGGGGGGGGGGGGGGGAAGGGGAGGTCCTAGGAGATCGTGGTGATAGGGTCATCAAGGTATAATGAGGGAGACTAGAGTAACTAAACCTCGGTCATGATGGGAGTGAGGGAGGTAAAGGGGGCTAAGGGAGGTCGGAAGAGAAGGGAGGGAAGGAGAAAGGGAGGGGTAGGGAAGAGGGAGGGAGGGAGGGGTAGGGGGGAGGGAGGGGTAGGGAAGAGGGAGGGAGGGAGGGAGGGAGGGAACAGCCTCTTGATGACAATCATTTACGTAAGGAAGGAACAAAACACACACACACACACACACACACACACACACACCTACATATCCACCCATGATAACAAAAATGACCCCCTAACCTACCGTTCATTGCGGAGTTCTGAGTTCTTTTTTCTGAAGGTTTCGACCAGCCGCTGGATTTCCTCAGCGTGTTGCTCGTGTATCCGGGAGAGCTGACCGGTGAAGTCTGAAACTGAACGAAAACAAGTGGTTAGGTGTCGGTAGTTTATGCTTTAATGTGACTATACTTATTACGGGGTGAGGTGGGTGGGGTGGGTGGAGGGGGTGGGGTGGGCAGAGGGGGGTGGGGTGGGTGGAGGGGAGTGGTGTGGGTGGGTGGGGCATCTCTGTGTAGGAATATATGATAACGTAATTTAGAAAAGTAAAATATGGACATATTTAGTAGACACGTTTAGGTACAGACACACACTCAACAGGTACAGTCTCAAAGAAAAGTCATGTTACTTTTTTTTTCGTCTTTACAATGTGAAACGCTGGACGAAATACTTTGTTACAAACCACCAGGGGACCAGGTACAGACACCCTCACTACCACACAGTTTCCTCCTTGGAGAACTTTAGAGAACCAAATCTTGAAGAAGTTCTCAAGAATTTCAGGTCCTCTAAAAAAGTTCGTCTCAGGTAGCCAATAAACACTGCTTTCAGGTCTCTCAATCATTGTGTTTGTAAGGGTTTGAAAGGGGATATGTCTCAGCTGGTTGTATATAGACTATAATGCCCTGAGACATGTGTTTATATATGACTGTTGAGGGTTTCTGTCAGGTGGTTTATTTCTAATGCTTCCAGAGGCGTTGGTTTAGTTTTACAAACACGCACCCTGAAAAAGCATAGGAATAAAGACTCATAAGCAAGCAAGCAAACAAACAAGCAGGCAAACAAGTATAGAGACATATGTACACAAGTATCACCCCCCCTCACACACAGAGCGGGTGGGGGGGGGGGGGTGCAGCATGATAGCCTCCCTATGATAACTATCCTATTTCCTCTTCCATTTCCTTTTGGTGGCTAAGCGGCGACGGCGGGACGGAACTCACGTGTCCTAACTCACACCCATGTCTGCCTTAACCTATTCAAAGAATATCCTCTCTAGCGACCCACCGTAGCCACCCAGGTTCTAAGATATAAGCTCATATCCGCCCATAGCCACTGTAATCAACAATTATAGCCCATGGCCAACCCACTGCATATCACCTATGCCCATACACTGCCCATCACCCTTGACCTACAACTATAACCCATGCCCATCCCACTACACCCACCATGCCCATCCCTCCAATGGTTGCCCCTAGTGTAACCAGGATGGCCAGCCAAAGGGCCACCTAGTTGTGAATTTGTTTAAGTTGTAGAAGCTGTCGCTAACACAACAACTACACCCTGAGTTAAAGAGTTGCATGACCCAGTGTCAAGGAATAGTCCGAGAAGACCGGACAACTCGCCAACTGCACTGGCTAACCATTACCCGGGAACACGATCCGCAAATCGATTAACATCCAGGTCCCCAATTACTGCTGGGTAGACAGAGGCAAATGGCGTAAAGAAACTACATCCATCAAGCCCACCTACAATACCCACATACTCACCTACTACACACTAAACCCACCTTAAAACCACCTAATCTAGCCCACCGCTCGTTGAATTTCTCCATATCCGCCCACTGTCTCTACCCTCCCCACCCACCCACTCTCCCATAGGCTATATGTATATTATTTTAGATGTAACTCACTCCCGCTGACACCTGCTGCGATACTGCCTAGAAATATGACCGAGTGACCCTATAAACCTCTCTCTCTCTCTCTCTCTCTCTCTCTCTCTCTCTCTCTCTCTCTCTCTCTCTCTCTCTCTCTCTCTCTCTCTCTCGCAGCTTGCATAAGACAAAGTGTACACATCGTGTTAGGACGTGTTGACTCGAGTCTCTCCAAGGCAGATATTTCTTCACCGCTGTGGTCATTATCTCGCTTGGCAGGTGCTTGGTTTGTGGCTCTGAACACACACACACACACACACACACACACACACACACACACACACACACATCATATAAGCTGATGATACTTGATACTTTTCAGTTCAGAAAATATCAATTTAATATACTCATAGAGGCTGTAAAGAGCTCTCTCTCACTCAGCCTTACGTCAACAACGTCTGCAAAATTGTGGTTGAAATATCCAGCGAGGAGATAAACCTCTTAGCGTATGTGTGTGTGTTTGTGTCCCAGTAACAACTCGAGAACAGGTTTGCAGATTTTCCTATCAGCCTAATTTACATCTCAACATTCTCCCATAACAGCACAATGTTAAAAAAAAAGACACCGAAACAATTACGTAAACATGACATCACTTTTTACTCCGTCACCAAACACTTGTACCAATAAGTCATCGTCAATTACCAACATTTAATGGGCCACTGGAGCCTAATGGTCTTCTCTTTAGTAGTATCTATCAGCCATTAAACACAAATAATAAGTCGAGACAATGGGTGTATGAGAGCTATACAGTGTCGTGGTCAGGGAAGAAGGGGGAAAGGTTATACATGTTTACACCTCAGCTGATGCTCTTTTGTTTCGGGTTTTATACATTGTGTTGAAGTATTTATAGTTTTGTTTTTTCTTTCCCTCTTTTCTTTTTCTACTTATCCCATTCTCTTACTCCTCCTTATCCTTTCCTCTTCTTCTCTCCTATCCACTTCTTCTCCTTCTCAACCCATTCTCCCCTCCTCTTCCTCCCCTCTTATCCACAACCACCCCTCTCCTCCTCCTCCTCCTCCCCCCACACAAAATATCAGGTGTCACTGTGATAAAACTGCCTCATCGATCTTCGGCCCACAACCCAACACGAATACCAACATAAATACTCCCAACTCACATCACGAATCTTCATCCCTTTTACGAATACACGAAATATTTTGGTAATAATGATGAAACTTAATGGTAGAAAAAATGACTTGATGCAATAAATGGGTGGGGAGGGGATGAGAGGGGAGAGGGGAAGGGAAAGGGAGAGGAGGGAAGGATGAGGGGAAAGGGAAGGTAGAGGAGGGTAGAATGAGGAGGATGGGGGAGGATAAAAGGGGAATGAAGAGGCAGGGAGAGGGGAAGGGGAGAGGGGAAGGGGAAACGGGAAGGAGAGAGGGAGAGAGAAAGGGAGAGGAGGGAGAAAAGGATGATGGGGGGGGGGGGTTAATTACAGGACGATGGTGATCAATGAATAAATAGAGGAAGGAATAAATATGGGAAGAGAGAGAGAATGGGTGATGAATATGGGTAGGGTGGATGTTCGTCTCCCCCTCTTCCTCCATCCGTCTCCCCCTCTTCCTCCATCCGTCTCCTAATTATCTTCCTCTCTCCCTCCTTCCTACCTCCCTCCCTTAATCTACTCCTTCCATCTTCCCCTCTTCCTCCTCCACCACCTTCTTCCATCGTCTTCCCTCCTCCTTCACCCCCTTCTTAAATCTTCCTCTCTTCCACCTCCTTCTGTCTTCCTCTCTTCCACCTCCTTCTGTCTCCCTCCCTCATACGCCTCTCCTTACCACACATTTCAGGTTCTCGTTATAATCATAAAAGCCAAAGGAGAAGAAAGTGAAGGAGAATAATGGAAGGAAATGGGAGAATGTGAGAGAAGGTGAGAGAAAAGATAAAGTGAGAAAACGGTAAAATAAATAGAGATAAAGAGAAAAGGAGGAGAGAGAAAGAGAAAAAGAATGAAAATAAGAGAATAGAGAAAGAGGTAGAGAGAAAGATAGGACACACACACACACACACACACACACACACACACACACACACAGGCCAATCCATAATAAAATAAAAAGAAATACACATATCTATGCAAATCCTCATGTCAGTCTCTGCATTTCCGGAAGCTTTAGGTAAATATTTCAACGATTGACCAAACCTCCCTCACGCCATGCATGCTAACACACACTCAACCAAACTCCACCTCGCGTAAATACCCATCCCGCCCAGCCCCACCCACCCAACCCCACCCACTCTCGCCCACTCCACTCCCACCCTCCCACCAAATTTCATTCCATAATTCAACACTTTCATCGAGTTAAAACGTAGAATGAAAAAAAAAAAGAGAATTGGTTTAGCGTAATACATCTGTTTTAAGAGAGGAAGGCGCCCCGGTGTTTAAAAGGTATTTAGAAACTTGTAAAACTAGTTCGAAACTTTTTTTTTTTTGAAGCAGGTGTTGATGACTCTGTAGCCTCGGGAGTCTTAAGTGCTTCACTCAGTCCTCAAGTTGAGATGAAGTTTACTCAGCGTGCGAGTGATAAGAAAAAAAATGTTCTATATTATGAGGAAGAAAGAGGAGTGGCACTGAGAGGAGGTGGCACTGAGGGAGGAGGTGGCACTGAGGGAGTGGCTGGCACCGAGGGAGAAGGTGGCACTGAGAGAGGGGTGGTGGCACTGAGGGAGGGGGTGGCACTGAGAGAGGGGTGGTGGCACTGAGGGAGGAGGTGGCACTAAGAGAGGGGTGGTGACACTGAGGGAGGGGGTGGCACTAAGAGAGGGGTGGTGGCACTGAGGAAGAGGGAGGGGGTGGCACTGAGGAAGAGGGAGGGGGTGGCACTGAGGAACAGGGAAGGGGTGGCATTGAGAAAGAGGGGGATGGCACTAGGCTATTAATATCCGGTACAGGTGTTGTCGGGGCAGGTGAGGGGAAATTACAAGTGATTATCAGCGGTCGACAACATTACCGGCCCTTTGTCCCCCCCCTGATGAACCAACAGCAGGAGGTCTGGAGGAGAGGAGGGGGGAGAGACAAAGGGGGGGGGGGGGAAGGGGAACTAGGAAGAGCAGGAGGAAGTAGTGGGGAGGGGGGAGATAAGGAGTTGAGGGGAGAGGGAGTTAGGAGGAAGAGGAGGAGGAGGTAAGGGGTAGAGTATGGGGGGGTGAAGGTTATGAAGAGGAAGAGGAAGGGGGGGGGATGGGACAATGCCTCATAGCTTATAGGGAAAGGAATTATACAAACACACACATTAAACATACACAACATACTATGGAACACGTAGTCCAAGTGGTATAAATACTCATACTACTTTGAAATAATGAATGAAAAACAAAAAATAGCAAGAATCAATAAATACAGTAATATAGGATTAAAAATTTATTATTATTATTATTATTATTATTATTATTATTTTTTATTTTTTTTATTTATTTTTTTTTTTTTTACACCCACAACAGGCACAAGTCTCCCCCTTCATTAATTCACTGAGGATCAAACGAAAAGTAATTTAACCTGAGTTAGAAAACGTGGTTAACGAACATTCATCAAAACTTTACACCAAAAAATGAAGCGAAAATTATCCAGAAATGTGTAACGGTGTGACAGCCCAGAGTTGGTTGAGGGGTCGTGACGCGCTAATGCTGGCGTGTTACATGGTGTTTGTTATGACCTGTTACCTACCTTAACCCCCCCCTCTCTCTCTCTCTCCCCTTGTGTTACAGACAATACAAAACCTCTTTACTGAATTATCTTGAACTTTTAAAGTCTTATGAAAATATTACAACCCAATTAGGAATTATTTAACGTCAAGTATTAAACAGTTTGAGAATTACCTTAAAACTATTAGATTGTTATGAAAATATCTCGACCAGGCAGGACACACACACACACACACACACACACACACAGTACAAATCGGTTACAGAAACATTTACAGAATGTCCGCAACATTATGACACGTATTTCAGCCACGAGGAAAACTTTTAAACTAAGGTATGAAAACTAGTATACAGAAATATTTGCCAACTTTGCACCGAGTTATGAAATTATCACAGCCATGGGGGGAAACATTTTGAAGAAAGGTGTGAAATTGTGGAAAACACCTGAAATATGTGGACTGTATCTTGATATAACTATTACCTGAACGAAAACAACTGGAAATCAAGAGGGAAAAATATATCGTTCAGAGGAGAAATAATTACAAGGTGATAAAAAAAGAATATTAGAACAATCCTTAGTATAAAACATTTCCATTGGTGTTTGGCCATAGTGACGTAACTGGAGGAAGTATTCAGAATATTGTGGTGTAATAATAATAATAATGGAAGAAAGATGCGAACGATATAGATTAAATTTCGAAAGAGTTTTACACACACACACATACACACACACACACACACACACACACACACACACACACACACACACACACACTTCGGCCTTATGTTACTCATACAGAAGGACGAGATCAACCCCAGCTTCTTAAATATGACTTTTATACACCATAAGAATTATTACAGGAAATCAAATAACACACACAGGTACTGCAAACACATAGGGGGTAGGAGTGGGGGAGGAGGGGGGAAGGGGGGTGGAAGAGAAGAGAGGAGGAATGGGGAGAGGAGGAGCGGGGAGAGGAGGACAGAGGGGGAGCTAAGGCTTCACACCCTTGTCTTCCGTTGAGGCGTAAAATAACCAATCTCCCGGAGGTACCCAGGAAATTGATTGAGAAAAGTTTGATTCAGTCTGGTGTAAAAATGGCGTACAGGATATAGCGAGACCCTTCTGACCTATTGCCGGGAAGGAAAAAAATATATCTTCAAAGTCGTTAGCGAAACATCAACACACCAAGCGCAATTCCTTATCGTGGGGCGGTAGTTGAAAAGTTTGTATAGAAGGAAAAGAATAATGAGGCTTCTTGGGGGGGGGGGGGGGGGATTAAGGTAAAGAAATTATGTAAAGGGGTTAGGCTAGCTCTCTCTCTCTCTCTCATTTTTACTATCCTTCCGCCTCCAAAACCATTACGTAACGAAAAAGGAATCAGGGGAAATATGATTTGGAAAACGACATATCTAAGTCGGGAGGAGGAAACGAAGTCTTCCTAATGGCATCGAGGCCCTGAGAAGACCTGAGACAGTCCGACCAAGAGAAATACCAGGGTGAGAAATACTCGCTAATTCCCCTCCCTCCCTCCCTCCCTCCCCCGCCCCCACACACACACACACGCAAACAAACGCACGCAAATACACACATACACACTACCAGATGTACCCATTGACCTTCAGTACAAAATGGCGTTAAGGAAAAAAAAAAAAAAAGTCGTCAAAATACAAACATGTTTTTCCACCACACAAACCTGATTCACCTTATTTACTTTTATTTTCCCTCTTTTTTTTTCCCCCTGTTGCTTTTATTACTGCAATATTTTTCATGTACGAGTGGAATGTGTCTGGAGTTTGAGCTGGCTGACTTTGACCCCTTTCATGTTGTTGCTGTGAGGTAAGTGAGATACCAACGTTGTGTTTGTTATAGGCATACAGTAAGATGATTCCCTCCCCCCCCCCCCCCACACACATATATATACAAACAATGAAACACAAACAAACACAAACACACAAACAAAAAAAATACGTACACACAGACACACATACACTCCCTTACCTCTTAATGACATATGGATAATTTATTTAGCAATTTAGATAAAGTGTTTGTAAATATTCTCGTGACTTAGGTTAGGTTAGGTATGACTTAACCCCTTGATTACAATGACTTAAAACCCTTGAATACGATGACTTAACCCCTTGAGCCTTATAACGATGACTTATGAGCTTATGTCATCGTACTCAAGGGGTTAATTATCATAGGAAACAAGCTGAGGGTTAATCTTCAGGTGATCCGACTAAATTACGTAAACAGAGCTGAGACGACATAACCAATTAACCATAAGTGTATTTCCTCTCCATAATGACGACAACGTACAGACAGACAAGTTTCGTTTCAGCTGAATATTTTAACACCCCGAGTTTATTTCATCTAATGCTTAAATACCCTAATCATAATGCTAACCTACCCTAACCTGACCTGACCTGACCTGACCTGACCTAACACCTCCCCCCAAAGTTTTTTAATCGTCAGGTAATCCAAACTTTTTACTTTTATAAATAACAACATGAGTATAAGCCTTAAGGTAACTTATTAAAAAACTAAACAAAAGTCAATTCATAAGTTATTTTGTTTTTCACTAGAATTAAAATATAAAGTTTGTATCTCCGGAAGAAAAAGAAGAAGAGGTGTGAATGGAGAAATACTGTACAGGTAGACTAATGAGGTGAGGCCAGACCAAGACAAGACAACGGGCAGGAGAACTCAAGTGAAAGGTCGCCAGTAGTGTAGGAGGGTCACAGGAGGACACACACAAAACGAACGACCTGTTTTGAAACTTTCCACCTTCGCCACTTCCATGTTCCCCTCTCCTCCACCTCTCTCTCTCTCTCTCTCTCTCTCTCTCTCTCTCTCTCTCTCTCTCTTACGGAACACCCCCCTCTCACTCCTCACCTGTACCTTTCTCTTCCCAAACTTTAATTAATCTTTGGAATTCTCAGCGATACCTTTAGTGAGGAGTAGTGGGGGAAAACACCTAACTTGTATATAGAATCAAGAGGGTGACTGAAGGGTCCATAGGTGGCACTATACTATGTGTGTGTGTGTGTGTGTGGATACGTCCTTATTTTAACTATTTTCGCATGTATGTATTTATGTATGTATTGCATGTATGTATGTATTTATGTATGTACTGCATGCATGTATGTATGTATGTAT
Source organism: Homarus gammarus (assembly GCA_958450375.1). Taxonomy (NCBI): domain Eukaryota; kingdom Metazoa; phylum Arthropoda; class Malacostraca; order Decapoda; family Nephropidae; genus Homarus; species Homarus gammarus. The sequence goes on along the minus strand of CAUDMG010003098.1, from coordinate 3,226,935 downwards.
GAGGTTTACAATGTATCTATAGGCAGAAGAATCAGTGTTGTGCTAACCCTTGAAATTAAACATGGAAGGAAAAAAAAATATTGTAGGCGGGTTAGAGAGATTTAGAGCAGCAGTACAACGTATATATTTATTACATCTCCCTCACTCATATAATGTTGCTATATATTTTAAAGATCGAATCAAGGTTTAAAAAAGTTGACAGACAGACAGACAGATATCTTGTACAGTGAAAGGATATTTACCAAGAGACCGCGAGACCCAAGAGACCAACGAGACCAATGTGCCGGATATTTACAAGACGTGAACGCCTCCACCATGAACCCAGAGCGATAGGTTTACTTCAACATGACCACAATATAAAAAAACAAAATCCGGCCAATTTTCAGACCAATCCCCGGGAAATTGAAGGACTAGTTGCCTTTACAATATGCGGTGATGGATAGGGCAGGGCTTGGTAGGGCAGGCCTGGGCTTGGTAGGGCAGGTCTGGGTAGGGTAGGGTAGGGTAGGGCAGGGCAGAATAGAAAAGTACAGGGCAGGGCAGAAGATGACCGGGCGAGGCAGAAAAAAGCAGGACAAGAGAGAACATATGAACATAAGAAAATAAGGAGTCTGCAATAGGCCGGTAGGTCGTGGTAGGGCAGAACAGCACAATCAATTAACTGTCTCAGGTGAAGGAATCATAAATTAATAAAGATGACAGGTATGTTAACACCAAGAGGAAAGAAGAGGAGTTAGTTAAATATCCAGATAGAGAGAGCCAGTTGCTATACACCTCGCCCCATCACCTCGCCCCATCACCGCACCCCATCACCTCACCCCATCACCTCACCCCACCCTAACACCTCACCCCATCACCTCACCCCACCCTAACACCTCGCCCCATCAACACCCCATCACCCCACCATTCTGGCATATGTATAACACCTCTTCAACAATTAGAAATGTTAATATAAAATAGACTAAAATATCATAACTCTGTAACTTCCAAACCTCAGCACTCTTGAGGATAATCCAGAATAAACTAACACACGTAAAATGCAACAAAAATCGTCCACTTCGCCATCATTGTCGTAAAAATTTAGCATAACATTGTGGAAACGTAAATAAAAAATAGCGTTTGTCTCCCTTTGTCTCCCTCGTGTGATCCCTCCTCCCCCCCCCCCCCCCGCCCATAAAGATGATTCTCACAAAACCAAAAAAATCGAATTGTGTGATGAACAAAAGGTAGTTGGATTCTCTATATGTGTCAATGGTCATTAATTTGGAACAGCGCTTTTTAGGAATCTCTTATGATATCTGTTCTTGTATCTCTCCCTGTTTGTAAACAATTATCTATACCTTGTGTGTGTGTTTGTACCTTAGTTTTTATCTTCACGTTGTTTTTACGTCCATACCTGCACGTGTCCTTGTGATTATATCTGTACCTGTCCCTATAATTGCACCTGTACCTGTCTGTGTTTGTATCTACCTGTCCCTATAATTGCACCTGTACCTGTCTCTGTATTTGCATCTGTACCTACATCTGTATCAATACGTGGGGTGTTATTTATGAGTAAACACACTTAGAACAGATTCAGTAACAGCAGGACACATGCTGGTAAATATTCACCTAACACCCCAGCATCTCCTCGCTTACCATGCTGAGGCGCTCGATGGTCGTTAATTGTAAAGGCAATTTTGTCATGGTGAAAAAAAGTGCCATTAATTATGGTTTAGGATTAATGGGCAGGATGAGAGCAGGAGGAGAAGAGCTTAGAAGGGGCAGGGGGAGTGGGAGGGGAGGGGGGTCAAGAGAAGAGGGGCTGGGAAGGGACGGGGGGAAGGGGGGTAGGAGCAGGGCGCGAGGGGTGGAGGAGGGTTCTTAGCTAATTCCCGCTGAAATATTTGCAACCATCCCAAAAATTGTATATGAGTAAGGTTTTTAGGATGCATGTGACTGTTGCAGCAGGAAGAAGAGGAGGGGGGAAGGAAGAGTAGGAGGAGGAGAAAAAGGAAGAGTAGGAGGAGGAGAAAAAGGAAGAGTAGGAGGAGGAGAAAAAGGAAGAGTAGGAGGAGGAAGAAAGGGAAGAGGAAGAGAAAAAAGAAGGAGTATAAGTGAATGCGTGGGTTGTGAGTGCATGAGAGGCCCTGTACACACTGTAATGGCCGGGAACTTGTTAACGGCTCAAGTATAAATGTTATCATTTTCTTAAGCCTATGTTAGTTGTTCTGCCTCTTGACTATTCCTTTACAGTCAGAGTCAACGCCATGTAACCTGTCTAAGAACAGTCAGTCAGTCACAGGTCCCAGTTAACAGTCCTTCTGCTCCTCCTAAATCGTTGCTACTCTTACCCTCATCAATATTTTCTGATCATTATTGTCATGTCTTCCTTATTTGTCTAAGTTTATTTATTTATTTATTTATCCATATTTATAATGGACTAAGGTGTGACGTTGGTGGATGAGTGACCCCATCCACCCCTCCACCTTCCCACCCCACCAGCCACACAACCTCCTATGCACCTTACCTGAGCTATACATCTTAATGACTGAGGTTAATATGTCATGCAGGTGTGCCATGGTTACCTGTATGTTTGTAATAATATACGTTAACTAATAATGAACTTATTTACATCTTCCTCGCTTTCTCCCAGTGTCCTCTTCTCTGTCTCTCTTTCTCTTAGTCCTCGTCATCAGCGTCTTGGTAAATAAAATAGCTCTACACCTCCCAGCCAGCAGACAGTCGGTCGTGATAAAACAAAGAGACAAAATGCAGTGCAGCTCCCAGCCTCACACTCCCCCATCACAGGCCAATCCTCTTACAGGGACTTGTAGTGTGGTGGAGTGTCATTCAGTTTAATACCTAACAGTCCAGCCACAGTATATATAGGTGGGTGTACGGGGTAGAATAAGGGACAGAATCACCACTACTGAGTTACCAAGTCTTAAAATGGTGGGGCAAGCGAAGTGGAGAGACGTGGTGGGGTAAGGTGGGCGTGGGGACAGACGGGGTGGGGCAAGGCGGGGGTGGGTCACAGATGAGGTGGGGCAAGGCGAGGGTGGGTGACAGACGAGGTTAGGCAAGCCGGTGGGTGGGGAGAGATGACCAACACGAGACGAGCAAACACCCAAATTGCGTCCAGCGTGGGATAAAAAGACGCATCAATCCCTAACAGCCACACAGTAGACGCTTGAGGGAAGATAAACTATAGGAGGGAGGAGAAGGACATGAGGTATGGGAGAAGAACTCACCTAAATGGTGGGGGGGGGGGGTTAAGTTCACCTTTATCACGACAAATAAACTTAATTATAGACAGGTAATGATATAATTATCCTTAAGGTCTTTTGCTGTGAGTAATAACAATAAAACCATAATAGATAAAGGTGCTGTATTCTGTTAACACGATTTTATTATATAACGTTACACGAAACTAAAAATAATGGATTAAAAAAACACAGTGACTCTTACTGTAAAAATCCCTAAAACACAACGTGTGATCTCTCGCTCTGCCCTTTCACGAATCGTTGTATAGAGTATGTGAACACGGATGCAAATATCAGTTTAAACTTAAGAGCACATTTGCCATGGCACTTTGGTAAATCCAGCTTTCAGAGTTAAGTAGACATGACGGCAGGTAATCCCCGCAGGCCTGGTCGACCTTAATCTGTTAGGTCCACTGCAGCTCTCGTCATTACTGGTGACTGTGTGTGAGTGTCAGTCGGCGCTGATTGGGGGACTCACGCTATGGCCACTACACAGAAATATGCTGCATCACTCATACTCCAGGATTTGGCTGACTTATACCAGTAACATGGAAAGGTGACATGATAGATCTCTAGTGACATTGTCAGTACACCGTGATGTAGTGTTGAGTTTGTTATGTTTTATACTGATTGTCACTCCTACTTGAAAACTAAACGAGGAGCGAAAACATGGAAAACTTACTTAAGGAGATGCTTAATATGTTTTACTTCTCCTCAGTTTTAAATAGATATGTGAATTAATTGTCAGATAAAAGTTCACTAATCATTTACAATAAAAACACACAAACGAAAACCTGGACCCCGATGGCCCCTGGACCCCTGGACGGGGACAAGCATAGCCTCTCACGCTTCCACGCCTCACTTAGGGTACCGGGACTTGCAGCTTCCCAGGAGCTTCATTGTTGGCTCAATACACACCATCCACACTCATCCAACAAAGGACACTTCACCCTCCACCACTTTGGGAAATTGTGTAGTCGACAATGCATTTACAGAGACAAATATTCTTCCCTCCTCCATTTCCCCTTCCCCTACCTCCCCACCTCTCTCTTTTCCCACCATCTCCCTCCCTCCCACCTCCCTCCCTCCCACCATCCCACTTGATCAAACTCATACATGGCATCACTCACTTATAAAGACCACCGCCCGTCCTTATCGAGACCAGTTTTAGATGTAGCTAATGTACTATTCAGGAGTAAACACGGTGGTGATGGAGAGCCTGGCAGGGAGGAGCCGTCAGGGGCCACCACACGCCGGGGAATAGTTGGCCTGGCCTCTGGACGGAGTGTTATGCCAACCGTATCGTGTGTACGAGGTTACTTGCCTGACGCTGGTGAGGGATTAACACACACACGACTCCCACCCCCCCTCCACCCCCTTAGAGAATATATTTGTATGGATATAATTTAAGAAGTTAGAGGAGAATAAATCTGACAATAATGAATAAAAGCCAAGAGAATGTTAAGCAGATAAAGTCAATGTAATCCCACTGAGGAATCCTTGAACACGAGGGGTAATAATCCGGGTTTACGTCAACACAAACTACGTAAACCTTGGTGATCAACACATAAACTCATGGGTCAACACTTTTTACCTGCCCCAGTCACGCAACTGGCCGGCAAACCACGCCTGTCAGAGAGAGAGAGAGAGAGAGAGAGAGAGTTGCATGCTGTCTCTCTCTTTCTCTCTCCCTCTCATAAACCAAGAGCCCATCTGTATTTAGTTACCCGAGTCACGTTAATGGGTTTACCTCACCATACCTGCCAGCCACACGTCATGAGGGTAATGCCGGCACAGGTGACACACTGGGATCTCTCTCTCTCTCTCTCTCTCTTAGACTGATAGTGTCCAAACACATCCACCCACCCACCCACACAGCCATCCACCTACACACACCCACAGGTATACAACTATACATTCACCCACCCATACATGCAGACACCTACAAAAACAGTCCACCCACATACAACCCACCCACACCCCCTACCCACATACCACCCACCCACACCCCCTACCCACATACCACCCTCACACCATGAGCGTAGTGGACGGCGGTGTTACTTTAAGACAATAAAAATGTCAAGCACTCACAAGCACACTGGGGTCGCCTTTGATGACGCTCACACGCCTCCCTGGCAAAAACCCCTGTGCATAATCCCCGCGTTTGTCATTTTTTAATATTCTATTATTAAATCCTTCAGCTCCAGCTTATATATTAAGGTTCTGGCGTGAGGGAGCGCTAAAGCTGAACCCACGGACGGCTGTTTCCTGACCCTCGGCTGTTTCTTCTCTCGGCTGTTCTCGCCTTTGGCTGTTTCTTATCTCGGCTGTTCTCGCCTTCGGCAGTTTCTTTTCACGGCTGTTTTCCCTCTCGGCTGCGTCCTCCCTCGGTTGTTTCCCTCTCGGCTGATTCCTCTCTCGGCTGTTTCCTTCCTCGACTGTTTTCATGGTCGCTTCACCTAGATATTACTATATATTTATGTACCGTTAAACCTCGAAGTACGATTGAGTTAACCCCCTTAAGTACGATAACTTAACCCTTTGAGTACGATTTTATTTTACTGAAGGGAAGAGGTCATCGTATTCAAAGGGTTAAGGAGACGTACCCAAGGGGATTAAGTCAAAATAATCAAAGGATTAATCCAACCTGATTAAGGAGTTTAGACATTGTATTTAAAGGATTAACAAGTGTCTTCATCAATAAATATACTCAGTTGCTGTAGACATATAGTAATCGAGCACCACTACATAATGAATAGTGTATTATACAGTGACAGACATACACGCAAAATAAATCCCTCTTAGTTAGAACTGCAGTATTCATATCGAGTATTATTCCAACAAGGATAATCTTCATTGGTTATAAAATATTCAGGATTCTTTCTCTGGGGTGATGAGTCAGGTAACACATTCAATGCCTCTCACCTGTATGACACTTATTAACAACTTGTAGTCATTCTATAGCGGGAAACTCAAGGTGATTAACGATACAACTCAGGTAAATTTTTGGATACTTTTCTTAATTTATTTGATAGAGGTAAGATAATAAGATATGGGGAGGAGAAAGACACCAGGGATCAGTTGAGAGCCCCAGTGAGCCCCAGTGAGCCCAGAGTGAGCCCCGAGTGAGGTGGAACATCATTCACAGGCAGTCTCTATCCCTTTGAAACTTGAAGAAGCATGAAGCGACCTTTTAGTGGGTCCTATTGAGGTGCATTAACCTGAAGCGATTTCCTAATTTCCAAGTCCCTTTTAAATGATGGGATTTCAATAAAGTGGCTTTTCAAAGGGAGGAGCAAACGGTATATCCTTTAAAACTTCTACACTGAACTTAAACCCCGATTAAGGCTTATAGTATTGTCTAGCTCAGGAAACGAACGGTTTAACCTTTTATTTACATCTCAAGAGAACATGTAACCTGCTTTAATGACAAGACACACGAGTCAATTAATACACCTATGTTATATTCACTGTGACATTTGATATAGAAAATATATTTATAATCAGTTCTTTACTTTAACTCAAACTTATTTATATTTGTGGACTTCCTTATATTCGATCTTTGGGCAGAATATTAAGCCCGGGTACATCAGGACGGAGAATGGGTGGGCAAGGAGGGAGAATGGGTGGGCAAGGAGGGAGAATGGGTGGGCAAGAAGGCAGCGGCGACGTGCCTTTAAGACGCTAGATTAGCCATTAAGATGCTGTCGACCGCTGCTCACAATCCGACACTAAGCAATTAACGCCCCGCCACTAACTGACCTCACTACTTTGAGTCTAGATTCTGAAAGGCCCGGATGATTTAGTTTTTCTCCCTAACCTGAAGATGTAAGAATTTATCGTATTGTTTATTTGAAATATGAGACTCAAAGGTGGCGGCTGTGGTCGTTTTTTTATTTAGAGTACAACAACAGGGAGTGACTCAGTTATCTTCTCTTATGGTCACTTACAGGGAACGAATCTGTGAGGACCAGGACGATAAGTGAGATAAATACTGAGGTACAACACCGCTCACTACCCTTCTTGTTCTGGCAGTCACTCATAATGCTGTCACTCATAACAGTCACTCATAAAACACTATTTCACAAAACTTTACACCACTGACTCTAATTACCATACCACAGAGCCTATAACCCTGTCCTCAACGATGTATCACTTTGCTTATTCATCTTGTAAATTCAGATCCACCAAATATTTTCCCAAACTTCAAAATGAGGATTTATGAGAGGAGGGGAATGTCGTATAGAAATGTCATACCTTAAATAAACCTCCTAAATCAAGGGCTGACTAACTTATTACCTGGTGGGTCACGTCATAAGTTGCAGGTGTTTTGACAGACCGGATCAGTGCACATTTGCAATTACAGTTAACTTTTGCAATAATTGTTCATAATCATTAGCGTGACGTGGGTTAGGGTGTTAGTTGATGAGTAAAGATGAAGAATATTTTGGATGACTCTGCCTTACCTGGAAGAGAAGCTCAGGTGTCTTACCCAGCCTGGCCCAGCACCTCCTTCCCTAACCCCCTTCCCTTGTTGTTCGTCACTAACCTGAAACAAAACTTACCATCAGCAACAGGACATAATGACAACAAGACCAAATTAAACCTTCAAGTAAAAAAAAAAAAAAATAATCTATCCAGAAAACAAAACTGTATGTACATAGTGATATAGAAATATAAACAGACATACGACGTAAAAACCGACAAAGTAAATCTATATATAAACTTTACTATATATTTTACATTAATTTTAGTCATACGAGTTTATAAGGTGTTGTGTATTTTATCTAAACCGATAAGCATTAAAGATCAGATCATTTAATTAGACCTCATATTATGTTCCACGAAATATAACTATAACACTGGATAAAATTAGGTTAAATTCAATGTTCCAATATCAACCCTTTGTAAAAAAAAAAATATTGGATGTATAAACACGTATACAATAATCTCTTTAATAATCACTACCATATTTCTGGACAGTCAAGTACTCCAGTATGACAACAAACTCATGGAAGTACAAAGAAATATTACTGAGGAAGAGTAAAGTGACTTCCCCCTTAGCAGCATTACCATCATAAGTGAATCGCCTTTATTTTGTGTTCCTTGGCTGGTAATAAAGCACCATGTAGTCCAGCACAAACAGAAGCAAAGATAATAACGTCGTTCTTTAGTAAATACACACTTGACAAAATACAGATTACTCAGTATATCACCATTAATTAACGAAACTATCACACCTCTCGGTAATTTATCGTCAATCAATCAATCACAAGACTATAAGTGTTGAAGTAAACAAATTAAATTAGCAAAACACCGCTAATGAAACTCCTGACGTTAAATTAACTAGACATCATTAAGGTAAAGGATTTGGAGATGAAAGGGAGAGAGGAACACACACACACACAGAGGACAAAGTGGTGATGACGCAGCTACACCAACCCACGCTGCTTTGAATGACCAGCAGTCGACGAATAGTTTCACTGCTTCAATTTGCTGGGACAGAAGCATCAAACAACCAGAGTTCCGAAGCGAAAAATCAGATAGTGATTGTAAAGCTTCGTGACCCTATTGCTTCTATAACTACTGAACCTGAACGAACAGCCATCGAACACCGTGTCACTGCTTCATATGGGGAAAACTGAAGTAATAAAGGGATATAATTTCGAAACAGAGAGACGAAGCACTGATTAAAAAGCTTCACCTCCACATACATTGGTCTAAGGTTTGTCGTCTTAGTGGTAATAGAGGAATAGATTCACTGATTCACTGCTTCATATTGTAAGGACTGAACCCATGAAGCACCAAAGCTCCGAACATTTAATCATAAATACTCGTTTTAAAATAAGAATATAATTGTATGAATAAATTGACTATTAGAATAATAAGAAAAATAATTACTAAAATCAGATTATTTATTTGTTTGTTTGTTTGACTTTATTTATTTATTAGACGATAAAAACTTGTGATATTATGCCCAAATACCTGACACTCGCCTCACACTCGCCTCACACTCATAACTGCAATAATGAACTCAACAACCATAACATAAAACAACAAAAAATAAACTGAAAAAGAGTAAATAAACAAGACTATTATCCACTAAACCTTATTTACATTATTATCTCATTCACCACACTAATTAGGTAATGACAAGAGGGTAATTAAAGATACAACATGAAGAATTAAATAGATATCGCTGTAATTACCGGGGGTTCATGATTTAATGCCTCCGGGTAAATGGACCAGTTTAATCACGTTCTGACTCCGGTAGTTCAGGCTGATCCCGGTACTATATTTTCATCTATACGTTATTAAGGAACTATTAACCGGATCTGACCTCAATACCCGTTACCAGTGAATTGTGGATATCTTTCAGAGGGAGGGGCCGAGAGGGGGAGGGCCGAGAGGGGGAGGGCCGAGAGGAGGGGGCCGAGAGGAGGGGGCCGAGAGGGGGAGGGCCGAGAGGGGGAGGGCCGAGAGGGGGAGGGGACGAGGAGGAATGGGCCGATGGGGAGTGGGCCGAGGGGATGTGGGCCGAGGGGATGTGGGAGGAGGGGATGTGGGCCGAGGGGGCAGGGAGGCCGAGGGGAGGGGGAAGAGGGGGCAAGGAGGCCGAGGGGAGGGGGCTGAGAGGGGTAGGTGGCCGAAGGGAAGGGGGACCGAGGGGGAACAACACATGAGGCGCCCCCTGCCACCCCCCTGCTACATGGGTCAACACTCTTACAACACGATTATACAAGCTGGTGTCATGCCATGTTATAGATAGAGCAGTGTGTGTCGTGACTCCACCTCCATTCCCGTTACCCCCTGCCCTCCACCCCTCACCTCCGCTACCCCCCTGCCCTCCACCCCTCACCCTACCATAATGTTGTACTTTTTCATAGCCCACCATCTCCACCCCACCCCGCCCACCACCTCACAACCCACCACACCGCCCATCTCCTCACCCTTCATCAAAGTCTACATCCATACCCATATTCGCCCCCCCCCCTCCCCCATCACCCTGGGCACCTACGTCACCCACAGCCCTGACAGACCAAGCAACACCTGGTTCACATATTCATGAGAACATCACGAAATATTAAATTCTTCCTCAACTCTGCAGTAAACCTTTTACGCCCCCAAGAGGACTGCCGCGGAACTTAGTTAATTTGCATCTGTCCGGTTCCTTCAACCATCCTAACTCACTCGTTTACGCGATTGCTCCAAAACATGAAATTTCTCAGCCTAGGTCATGGTAGTTGAGGAAGAGGTGATTAAACTCTTACAGTGTTAACGTAAGATACAGACAATAGAGGTATTGTTTGGACCGCTTAACCGTGGAGGATCGTGGTATTTACCGGGATCTGTTGGAATTATATCAATAAATGGTTTCTTTCTATGACACACACACACACACACACGCACACACACACACACTACATCTTGCTCCAGGCGACCTCCTGTCTCACCATACATAATCAGGAGGAATTACACCTGGGGTTCCTGAACGACCCTCTCATCCTGACCCCTGCTGGCTTGATGATGATGATGATGATAAGGTGGTGAGGAGGGAGGCACAAAGGTGGTGGTGATGAGTGGTGGTGTGAGGTGACAGTGGTGGTGATGACTGGTGTGTGTGTGTGTGAAGTACTGCTGGGCACACGGTGTATTGGCTACCTAAGAACCTAAGGCGTCACACAGATTAGCTTTGTCCCTATATTCATGAACAAAATAGATCACCGAGTTCTATGACCACTCTTCACGTTCTTCCCATACAGCTCAGGAAGACACGAGACCAAACACATGTATACCAACAACTCTCTTATAGCGAACGAATAAAACCAATCAATAACTCATGGTAGAGTATCTTGGTAAATAAAACACTGTTGCTAAAAGGTTAAATACCATGTCGTGGGGGATAAACCAAATATAGCCTAAGCCAATTTGGTGTTCACTTTGTTCAATAACAGTCTCACCCTTCCTCCTTCCTCAATACTCTCTCTCTATATATTTTTGGAGGTATAATACGTGGGTAGCCATCTCACCCTCTTCCCGTCAACAACTTTTCCAGAGAGCAAATACCACGTAGCCTCACACTCCCACCCACCCTCCTACCCTTCATCCATCCCTCGCTGATGAAACTTTCTTGTCATCCAATATCCACTAAAAGCCTCAAGGATTATCCGAGTCTAAAAAAAATAAGAAACAAATTAAACCTCTTACAATATATTAAAATAAATCAGGATGAAATATATCCCCAGGTTTAAGTGAAATATATTTATTCCATGTTTACTGATAGAGATAAACCACAAGAGTCTGTCACTATAGCTATGATAATCTTCTCATAAGATAAAAACTCATTATTACCGCCAAAGGTACAGAAGATAACTCAACCATCATGATACGTGAAGCCATTATCTATAAACACGGGCATATATTATTTCCTTATATATATATTTACTTTCATTGTTATTCTATTCCAATGACGAGTAATTGAGAGACGGACAGAGGATGGAAGACTCTCTACTATACATGAACAGGAAGATCATTAACCTCTATTCTGTCAACCACGAGACGATGTTATTCACCTTAGGACAACCAGTATATATATAAAACATGTACCGGTCACATACTCCATACATAAATAACCACAACACTTTCTCACAGTGACATAATGGCTGGTGATAAATATAATGTTATGGGTAATATAATGTAATCATGTAATGTATTGAATTGGCTGAGAGTGAATTTATTATCCCCCATAGCAAGTATATTTGGTACAATCCTTCCCGTATTTTATAACCAACAGATAAATTAATTAAAGTCAAACAACAAAGTCACTCATAGATCCTGAACTAATTAATCTTCTGTGTTTATTATGTCAATTTTATAATTTTCTGATTTATACCTGGATTTCGATTTTTTTACAGGTAAATTTATTAATACATTTCTATTTTACTGTATTTAAAAATCATACATATTTTCTACCATGTTTAGAGGACGATGAGATAAGAACTCATTTGCTTCTTATTATTTCTATAAAATATCTCAAGAATGGCCATTTATTATCTCAAGAAGGGCCATAATTATCTTAAGGGCCATGATTATCTTAAGAGGGGCCATAATTATCTTAAGAGGGACCATAATTATCGGAAAAGGGGCCATAATTATCAGATGAGGGGCCATGATTATCTCAAGAGGGGCCCAAAATTATACCAGAAGGACCCACACTAACTCAAGGGACCAAGAAAAAATTTCACGTATGTACGGTCTAAAACCTCATCCTTGTCTCAGCCTACAAGCAACACATTTCTTCAAGTTCCATAAAACATTCTTAAGAGACTTATTGATCACACATATTTCAATCGAACGTTACGAGTGGCGGACGAACGAGTGGCAGGACGGAACAGCTTCGCCTGGCGTAGCTCTGTCTCTCTCACCACACTACTTCCTTCTAAACATCATGCTTAAAGAACAATGATGTAAAGTCACTCAAAAAAAATATCTGGACTTAGGGTGATCGATAAATTTCAGAATGAACACTGCGACTCCTGTTGCCTCTGTAGGGTTGTCAAAAATCTTAGTCCGTTGTGTCATATTTTTTCAACACAATTATATATAGATAGTTTTTTTTGAGTGAAATACAGTGTGTGTATCAACGTGTATACTGCGTCTAGACTTGTTGACGATGCCTCTTCATCTCTCCCTCAGCCTCTCAAGTCCTTACAATGGTTGGAAATATTCTTTAATGTTTGGATGTCTTAAGTTAAAGCCGTTCTTCGTCAACATGTTTGCTGCCTTAATGTTTACTTAGTTGTCAGGTGAAAGTAATCCAGCGAAAAAATAGTCTGCTCCTCAACGTCCAACTCTGGAAACTGTATTGATTCTTGATCGCTGGTGAGATTCTGGAGTGGCCCTCACAGGTGTTCGGCGAGGCGGATCAATGCCTCCCCTCTCCTTCTCCTCAAACCATGATTCAGCTGAGGAAGCTTTTTGTATCATTATGTAATGTACGGTTACATAAGGCCAACACTACCAGCTGTTGATAATACAGAGTTTTTGTTTTATAAGACGCCTACTGCCGGTTAACTGTCTTATGATACTTGAATGATCATTATGTTCCCGCAACCAATATTGTTAAAGAGAGTAATTCTGACCGGCACCGCTCTGTCCATCCGTCCATCCCTCATTAGAGTCAACAGCGTGTGTGTGTAATCACTTCTTCATTTTTCAGAGAATATCCTGAAACACGAAGTTGTGAACTGTGTCACTGTACTGCCGGATGGTTACGTCACTCCGACATAAGTCTTGTTAGAGTACTTTACAACGACAACAAACCATTCCCCCATCAGGTAATATTTACAGCTAATAAAAACACGATGGCGTTCATTTAAACTTCTCTAGTCATGGCCACTACCACACTGTGCATCGCCCTCCTGGACACAACGCTCGCCTCCCGTCCGAAAGGTCACTGGTTCGATCCCGAGGCATCCCCAGTCCACACAGCTGTTAGTGGGTATCGACCTGACTTTACAGTTTTATAAGTGAGAGCCATCGAGTGGAGTATCAACATTATTTATTCACTATTCCATTGTCTCTCGTAAGATCCCTCCCTCTTTCACCGAGTCTCTCCCTCACACTGTAATCCTCCCTGGGTCACTATCTCCCCGACCCCACCCCGACCCCACCCTCACGCCTACGCCCACATACACAGTTAATTTAGTATCTCCATCTCAGCCACCCTCCCCCTCACCCACTCTTTATAAACTTCCCTACTCGGCTGCCATTTTTTCCCCGCCCTGCCCCCACACACTCTTTGCCTGGGTTGGGGACACTCGCTTACATCCTCTACAACTCGTTCGCTAGTTGCTGTAGTCTGTCACTAATTATGTAAAATGTGAACAGATTATGGTTGTCTTTTTAATGATGCGCCCGCCCCCCCCCCCCAAAAAAAAAACAAACAAACAAACCTGGTATCTTAAGAGACTTTTTTTGTTTTAATTTTTACCCCTCGACTGCAGAGAAGATATTGCTATTACCTTTACCATTTTGTGTTTGTTTGTCAGTTCATTAGTCTGTTTGCATTTTAATTCATTTCTACTATAACACTTAGAAACTAGATGTCCCTCTGTAGCTGTCGGGAAACAGCCTGCTCACTATAACTTAGCAATTATCCCATAAATTTGTCAGAATAATAATGAAAACACGTTGTTAACATGTAAAGATCAACACAATATCAACTGACACTGAAACTGATACTGTAAATGATACTGACATCGGCACTAAGACTGACACGAAAGCTGACACTAAGACTGACACTGAACATCAACGGATTACCTTACAATCACTGTGAACTACTTCTCTTTAAACCTTTCTTCTCTTCTCTAGTTCTGAACACCAGGAGATAAATGTCTTGACGTTTACTATGCTGAGTCTAACCTCTCGTGGGGGGCTAGAAGCGTATGTCCACCCCCCCAGACCTCCCTCCACCTCCCCCCATCCCCCCCTCCAGATCCCCCTCTACCTCCCCCCCCCACATCCCCCTCTACCCCCTCCCCCTTCCCCCCAGATCTCCCCCTCCACCTCCTCCCCATGCAGTCTTACACGGACACGATCAAGAAGGCTAATACCGACTATAAAATGACTCTCGCTCGATAGATTACAACCAAGTGGGTAATTTCTCAGCTCCAACGTTGTCTTACTTTCTCTCACCTGAGTTTTTTCCCTTCATTTTCCCTGGTAAGGTTTTCTGTTTTTTTTTGTTCCTGCTCTTTCTTCCTCTCTCCACCTCTCTCTCCCTTTCTCCTTCTCTCCATCTCTCTCTCCATCTCTCTCTTTCTCCTTCTCTCCACATCTTTCTCTCCCTTTTACAGAATCCTCCTCGTAACTTTCTGAAGGCAGGAGAGCCACCAAGGAGCGTCCAAGGAAGTAGATGAAGTTGTTGGTGATGTGTCTCATATTTAGAGTGTTTGAGATAGCTTTTATCCCATCACCGCTGGCTAGGAGGAGGAGGCTGCTGCTATTTGATCCTTCACTAAACTTTTATGCCTTTACGTGCCTTTTCCACAGTCCAAAAAATCTCTACATCACTATTTTTATGTTTTGCTGTCAATAATATTCTCACAGTTAGGCTAAAAGTGCAAACCTTCACCAGTTAAAACAGTTAAAAATATCAATATTATAAAATTAAACAGCCACTTTTGTTTATAATGACGTCATTAACACCTATAGCTGCCTGATCTCTTGTTTATAATGACGTCATCAGCACCTATAACTGCCTGGTCTCTTGTTTATAATGACGTCATCAGCACCTATAGCTGCCTCATCTCTTGTTTATAATGACGTCATCAGCATCTATAGCTGCCTGATCTCTTGTTTATAATGACGTCATCAGCACCTATAACTGCCTGGTCTCTTGTTTATAATGACGTCACTAGCACCTATAGCTGACTGGTCTCTTGTTTATAATGACGTCACTAACACCTGTAGTTGCCTGGTAGACATAGTTACCCATTACTGATTTGATCACTACCGTCGCCTCAGTTAAGATCTCTGAATAAACTCAATTACCCGAGTGAACTTGTCAATATTACACCCGACTGTAATACTGATACAAAAAACAGGTAGATTCTTCTGTACCTGTTCAGTTACTACCTGTTAATTAAAGAACACTTATTCATTTAATATGTTGTGATTTGGCAAAGGTAAATTATATACTTTGAATTTCATTTTCTACACACACACACACACACACACACACACACACACACACGCACACACACAAATATGCAAATCATTTAACGAGTACCCAACTCTGGCGGAGGTAAAGGGATTAACCTGAAGTGATGAGGCAGTTGACAAACAACATTAGTAACGCTGGTGCCATCCCGAGAGTGAGGGGGGGGGGGAGTGAGGGGGGGTGAGGGGGGAAGTGAGGGGGTGAGGGGGGAAGTGAGTGAGTGAGAAGGAGGGAGTTAGGTGGGATAAAGAATTACTGCCCTAGTGAAGAATTATGTAAAATTTGTCCAGGTTTATGATTAAGTGGAGAGGGGGGGAGGGAGGCAGATGACCGGGAGTGAGGGAGAGGGAGGAAAGGGAAGGGAAGGAGGGGAGAGGGGAAGGAGCTGAAAGGGGGAGAGGGGAAGGAGAGGAAGTAGGAAAGAAGGAAGATAAGGAAGGAAGGGAAAGAGAGGAAGTGGGAGAGAGGGAAGGGAAAGAGGGAAGGGGAAGGAGAGGAAATGGTACAGAGGGAAGAGGAGGGAAGAGGAAGGAGAAGTGGGAGAGAGGGAGGGGAAGGAGAGGGGAAGGAAAGGGAAGGGGAATTAAGTGTTCACCTATGCCATATAAAGATCAGAAGAGGTGAGGGTGAAACAATAATAAATGAGATAATACACAATAAAAAAGGGGAGAAGCAAGGGGAAAAAAATGTATTACAGATAAAAGAGGGGAAGGCGGTAATATAATGGGGAATAGAAGTGAGGGGAGGGCAGATAGGGGTGAGGGAAGGGCAGATAGGGGTGAGGGGAGGGCAGATAGCGGTGAGGAGAGGGCAGATAGGGGTGAGGGGAAGGCAGATAGGGGTGAGGGGAGAACGAATAGGGGTTATTGTTGCTATGGTGATGGTTCTGAACCCCGGAAGACGCGAAACGTATTTGAGGAAGTCGTGAAGTGTTTGAAGAGGTCGCGAAATATGTCTGAGGAGATCACAATCTGTGGAGGGATTTTGAGGACCATTTTGCGGGCCATAGATTTTTTTTTTATCCATTTTAAGTGCTATACATTGAGAGGCTATTGATTTTGAGAGCCATAGATTATGAGGAGCCATAGATTTTGAGAGCCATAGATTAAAACAGTCAGCCTACAAAATCAAAATAAACAAAGGAAAATCAATAAAAAGGTCAATATTAATTAAGAACCAATACACATAGGGGTCAACAATTACTAATTATATAACACTCCACAAAATCCCATTAATTCGTGTATAGGTAAAATTAGCCCATTTAATTACCTCTAAAGCGTTTTATTCAGGTTTCATCAATTCCACTGGCTTCATTGGGTAATTACTTTGACTTTATTATTACAGGTTAGGTCAGGTTAGGGTTAGGTCAGGTTAGGTCAGGTTAGGTAAATGACCTGAGTGATGAAGGCCATTGTGTGGTTTTCTCTCTTATGTGATTTATCTTGTTGTTATGTTTCGATTTTTTTTTGTCAATAAAGAGAATAATAATGATAGGAATAATGAATAAATGAGGCATAAAAATAAAACGATATATATAAAAAAGAGAGAGAGAGAGAAACTAAGTAATGATAAACCCAAGATAAAATAGATAAATCAATCAATAAAGAAAATAAATTATAAACCAAATTAAACCCAGGATATAAGAAATAAATCCATCCATAAAAGAAATAAATTATGATAAACCAACACAAACCAAAAATATAATAAAATAATTAAATCAATACAGAAAACAACTAATGATAAACCAAAATT
The DNA here is from genome assembly GCA_958450375.1 of Homarus gammarus. Lineage (NCBI taxonomy): Eukaryota > Metazoa > Arthropoda > Malacostraca > Decapoda > Nephropidae > Homarus > Homarus gammarus. The sequence goes on along the minus strand of CAUDMG010003098.1, from coordinate 3,209,214 downwards.
AAACCCAAGTTACATAAAACAAAAAATAATAAACCAATCCAATATATAAAAATAAATCTAAACCTGAATACCGAAATAATTCCACCATAAAAAATTCTAATTACGTAGTTATCATTAACAAGTCATTAAATAATCAGAATTAAATGTTAAAAAATCCAAACTTTATCTTCCTTGACAAATTTAGGAACAAATCCCGTTAACAATAAATTTCTTCTATTCAGGAACACCAAGACAGGATTAAATCGTGTATAGGTCAAACGTATTATATGTTATTTTACCTTTCAAAAAATAACTAATGTGTTTGTTTGGGTTCATTACATCATTTAGAATAGAATAATATTATATCCTTATAGCAATTATCCTTCTTTGAAATACTGGATAATTTAACCTGTGGAAAATTAAGATAAATATAAATATTACTAACGGAACTAATTTAGACCCTCAGGTGATACTGTAAGTCGGATCAGGTAACAAAAGTGTATAACATAATACTTTCATCTTCTCTCACTTTTCTCACCCCTCCATCATCCTCCTACCCCCCCCCCCCCGGAACCCCCTCCATCAGAATCCACCCTTCTTCACCTTCCTCTCACCTGTAGGTTCAGAGGCTTCATTCTCTCGTGATTTTAGAGGTTTCTCCTTCTCGACGTCTTGGGATTTTCCTCCTTAAGGCTTATGCTGGAAAATTAGGAAGCCTTGGTTACCTGCCCTAATTACCTTGCTCACCTTTCTAACGTCTTGGCACTGAACAAAGAAGAAAAAACTTGCACAATCTTCCCTACGGTCCTAATTGGATTATTTCTTCTTCTTCTACAATCCTGCTCTGCCTTTAATACGCAAGCACACACACAGGCACATGAACTCCAACTAGATACTACACCCCACTACTCACTACACACACTACACCCCCACTACAAACACCCACTATCCATTACACCCCCTCTACACATCATGGTATAGTAGTAGTTGTTGTAGTAGTAGTAGTAGTAGTGGTGGTGGTTGACTAGAGTACATATTGATAAGGGAAGTATTTTCCATGTCACAAGCTCTGCCTCACCCAGTGCCCAAGTACACAAGACCCACGAGAGTATAAACACACACTCACTGACATGTTTATTTGCAATGTGACATATCCAACCTAACCCACAGTTTCCGCACTTTAAACACACCACTGAAAATGGAATCTAGTCTGGCATAGAATTTGTCAGCCGGGGAAAAACTCGGTTATCACGATAGAATATAAAAATAAAAAAAAAGTCACAGCTGTTAGGTATTGACGGGTCGTGTAGGATGTGAGAAACAGCTGCTTTAAATTATCAAAGTATAAAAGTAACAAGGTATCGATTTTTTAAACTATTATCAAATTATCAAAGTATTTAACTCAAACTATGGAGATAATTAATTAAAAATAAATTAGTGAAAGAGATGTAAATAAACAAAAATATTGAAGGAAAATATTGATTATAATTTTTATTTATTCATTTATTTATTATTATTACTTTTTTTTTTATTATTTTTTTTTTTGGGGGGGGGGGGGGCGATTAGCCCACCCAAACACAGGTCACTGACCCATATCAGGGCCGGGGAGGGGGGGGGGAATATAATAATAATAATAATAATAATAATAATAATAATAATAATAATAATAACAATATAAATAAATCAATAAAATTATAATAATAAATAAAATACAAATAATAATAATAATAATAATACCAATAAAAATAATAATACTCATAAATAAATAAAAAAAATAAAAATAAATAAATCAAGAAAGGGAAACGATATACAGTATGTATGTTGTGTTGTCACTAGCAGGAGAAACAACCGAGACCCTGCAATTGTGTGTAAATGAGGCAGAAAGTGAGATCAGCAACCTGGGTCTTGGTCATAATTTTGTGTGGTGCCATATGGCAGCAGGGTCTACCATTACTCTACACGTTATGGGAGATCTTGTTGGGTTAAGACTATACATGGTAAGTCTCACCCACATCTCCTTCCACCTGCTCAACTTATCATATGCTTAGAATGGCCACACGGACGGACGGACGGATACGGACGGACGGACGGACGGAAACGAACACGATAACACTCTCGCCTGTTGTTCTCTGATTACGAAACATAGCAACACTGGAATAATTATTAACAAACAACAACAACAATTCTTTCCACACGTGCAAAAACAATTAAGAAAATAAAACAATAAACAAACATTTTTCTAGACTGCGAGAAAAATAAATTCATCTCTTCTCTATGGCTGGACACCTAAATAAAACGAAGCTTTTCCCTCAACAAAACAGATTTAGTGTGTGTGTGTGTGTGTGTGTGGACTTGTACAGGTGGCCACACAATAACACAGCTTCACTACCACGCCACAAAAATAGCTCCATCACACACCCGCCCTCAATCCTGCCAGCTCCTACCACAGTGGAGGGCGTGTCTGGAGGTGGGCGTATTGATGATGGGCGTGTGTGTGTGTGTAAGTCATACTGGCTTCGGAGTACGTGGGGTGCGTTGCATTATGTAGACGTGCTTCAACTGGTAGGAGTAGTGACAGATAGAGGCGCGTCAGGCTCTTGTGAGGTGGACGGGCGTGGTGAAGGGCTTGCTAAAATGTCATTGAGCGAGCAACCAGACAGCAGCAGACAGATGGTAACGTGTAGAAGGTACTGGAAGGGAGGCTGTCAGGAGCAGGTGTCATGGGTCGGTCTCTCTCTCTCTCTCTCTCTCTCTCTCTCTCTCTCTCTCTGCAGACATCATTAACACGTAGTTCACAGTCAAGAAGTAATGGCCGTCACATCTCTCAGGAAAGAAGAACTTCACTTAAAATGCAAATGAAGGATCAGTGAGCGTGGCGGCTCAATGAGAGGAACTCCGTAATCCTGGTAGTGATCAAGATTGACCTCACAGCTGGCTCAGGAGGTCACTTACATTTAAAATTTCAACCATCTACCCCAGGACAGGTGGTTGGAGGGTTCAACCATCTACCCAGGACAGGTGGTAGGAGGGTTCAATTATCTACGTCACACAGGTGGTTGGAAGGTTCAATTATCTACGTCGCACAGGTGGTTGGAGCATTACATTATATATTATATCCTTCCTTTATAACATATGACTGGAGACCCACTTTACTATATGTGGCTTGACTACTACCCTCCACACCTGACTTCCTTACAACAGGTGTAGGGTCTACCTTTACGGGCCTAATTACCTCAACACCTTTGGTAATATCTGGCACCTACTAGACGATATAAGAGGGGAATATCACATCTATTTACTCATATCTTTGTGTGTATACAATTATTCTTTCCATAATATTTTAAAATAATTGATAATAAAAAGTAAAAAATTATACAGCTCGAGTCATTAGCGTTGCCGTAATGCACAGTAGGTGTGTGTGTTGCTGACTTTAGTGTTTCCTGGGTTGTGTTTCATCATGATAAACGGACAGTGGGTGAAGTTGGTCTGAGGAAACGACCCAATCCCCGAAGTAAAATTCTTAAACGTTATGAGATACAAGGAAGTAATCTGTGTCTGGTAATTTAGCTCAGATGGGAGTTTAAGACGTTTTTACCTGGGCACGTGACTCGTTAAGGTGATACAGATATTCTCTTGTAAACTGGCTTGTGAGGGAGGTAAGACTGGCAGAAGAATCTTACGAGGATTTGTGGAATTTCTCTAGTTTCAGGAGGTGAGTCAGTCGTGTGGATTAGTGTGGATGAGTGTGAATGGTGTGGATGAATACGGAGAAGTGTGGATGATGAGGAAGGAATGGTGGGTTGAGCAACATCACTCTCAAATGTATTGATACATACTCTCCCATTTCTTAGCCTTTTCCATTTGTCTCAGAAACGAATTTTATCCTATGTAGGTCAGACATTACGGACATGATCAAAGGTTAACTATACACAAGTGGCTGGAGGTTTATCATACAGACGGGGTTGTGTGTTTTCTTGCACATGAGTTCTGAGAATGACCTTACACGGGTAGGGGAGGGGGGGGGGTTGGGGTGGTGGTTGGGTGGGGAGCGGTGGTGTGGGGGTGGGGTGGTACGGGGTGGGGTGTGGTGGGTAGAGAGGCTTACCCAACATATCACTACCAGCCCTGACGCACACGCCGATATTCTAGGCCTTAACAGGGAGCTAGACACCTCTTAGGGCTGCCAGCTAGGTCGAGGATTCACCTGCTACCACGCGTCTAATATAGTTTCCTGTGCCCATCAACCTCCCCAGAAAAAAAAAAACACAAAAAAAAAAACACACAAGAATTATTTAACACCATAATAATTAAGGTGGCCAAGAGATCTACCACATGACATATCTAAGCCAACAGAAAGATGAAAATAATTTACTGATCTAGATATGTAGTCGAGACAGTCCTTTTTTTTTTAGTTGTTTGTATACTGGCAATGCTTCACTAGAATAGATTCATTAAAAACTACAACAACATGATCAACATACATTAAGTTATGACCAGGCAGAGTAAAGGTCATGATAGTTGTTCTCTACAGTTGTCTTGCCTCATGAACTGTTACCATTGACGATCTTAATATATCTGAGCCCCTTAATCCACCAAAGAAGAAGAGGAGTAAAGGTAACCGATAAAAAAAAAAAAAACACAGACAGGTAGTAATAGTAAGCTCATACCATGTTTACCTCGGAACTCAAGCTTGTTGGCGTCTCAGGTTAATCTGGACAGGTGTGTTGGTGGTGGGTGAGGAAGACGACACTTTGCTACACCGACATAATTGAATCCCTAACGCAATACTCTCCAGGAATTAGATTCAACATCCCACTTTTATTGAAGATTGGCAAAAATTAATTCACTCCTCCTCCTCCGTCCTCATGTCACCTCGTTAAAATTATTACCAAGTCGTAGAGATACACGGATTTTTACCCCCTCCCCCCGTCCCTGCAGCTGCTGGGTGTTGACGCTACTACACCCACACACACACACTACCTACTACACACGGGGAAGGGGGCACACTACTACACCTACACACTACCACACACGAGAGGAAGAAATAGCCACATCCATGCATCAACAGCTGACATAAAGGTCTGACGTCAACTATAGAGGTGGAAGAGAGAGTAGGTCGGCACATACCAAGCAGGTGGGGGAAGTATCACCCACAAGTCAGGGTACAATACACTAAAACTCAAAGACATGAATGGAAGGTAAGGAAAAACAGGCGGTGTGGGGCGTGGGTGTGAGGTGTGGGTACTCGCTTATACGTCAAGACCAGATGTCACCTGTAATTGCTTTCCGTCACGTAAACCATCATCTTCACTACTCCATCGGTATGCCTTAGAGGAGATAATAATAGTGTAAGGGAAATGAGGGTAACAATTACGTAGTCCATGAAACGTAATCCTGGAACCGTAGATGATGGTATTGTTCTTCTAAAAGGAATATTTTTACCACACGAACAGGAAATTCTTCGACCTAACACGACCACACCAGAGGACAATTAATACTGCAGGGAAACACAGGAGATAGGTTAAGGAGTTAGGTGATCTAGTGACCTTTCGATTACCTGGCGAAGGGATGACACACAGAAGCCTCCTGTTGATTGATTGGTAGGGCCAGGTGACACAAGAATTCCACCTCGTTAATTGGTTCATCCGGTCAGGTGACACAAGAAGTCATATCATTTACCGTTACCCTCAACTACCTCTGTTGTCCACTAAGTTAGGTTGCTTAATGATTCTTCTTTTTCAATAGAGTCAGGTGTGTGTGTGTGTGTGTGTGTGTACCCTGTCTGATGGTCTTAAGTCTGGAGCCGATGGTAGCCATTTGTAACAATCTGGTGCTTCCTAGACTAATGATCCACACCCACACCCACACCCACACCAGGTAGAACACCATAACACCAGCCTTCACCTTCACACCATAACACAATATAAACTTTTTGTTCTGCCTCTACTACCAGGAAGTAGTTGAAACTAATTTGATTGACATTTCCGTACATGTTTGACGGCGTGAAGCTTTTGGGGAATGGTGAAATGAGATGAATATTTGTGTGTGTGTGTGTGTGTGTGTGTGTAATAATAATAATAATAATAATAATAATAATAATTAACGGTTTATTGAAAGAGCTTGGCAGCCAAAAGGCTGAAAATATACAGTTACATATTTGGGGAATGGGTTGCGAATTACAAATAATATACAAGTAACATAAGTGACACAAATAAGACATATAATAACTTAGATGGGGAAAAGCTCAGACTACAGTTCATTTCAACATAGTGACAGTGTAAGGAGCAGTGTTTACTGGGAGTGAATACACTGATTTATTACAAGTTATTGATAATTTTTACAATGGTTGGGACTGGGCTGTTCTTATAGCGATCAGTTCGTGCACGTATGGGCTGGATGCGGTTGTGGTGTCGAACAGCAATTCTCGGACAAGGGATCTCAGGTGGTAGTAGGAGCCGGTGTCGGGGATGGTGTAGAAGCTTCTTACCAAATTTGCAGATGAGGTCGTGGTGATGGTCAGTGAGAGTCGAAAGGGTCAGTGTGTTGAGCGCTTCTTGATATGTGGAGTAGGAAGGGGAGAGAATAATCTTGCATGCCCTCTTTTGCACTTTTTCTAGGTGTTTACGTCGTGTGGCATTTAGGGAGGAAGACCAGGTGGGGGAGGCATAGGTGAGCTTGGGAAGTATGAATGTTGTGTAAACACTGAGGAGCTCGTGTGCAGGAACTCCGAGGGACTTGAGTCGGCGGAGGAGGTGGAGACGGAAACTGGAGGATTTGACAACTTCACTGACGTGTGGTTTCCAATTTAGTTTGTTGTCTATGGTGACGCCGAGGAGCTTCGTGGAATCTACAACCTGGAGTGTGTTCGGACCTAGAGTAATGGAAGGAGGTGGGACAATGTCGGAGGAGAGATTGATGTGCATAACCATGGTCTTGGTATGGTTGATGGTGACATGGTTGTTGGTGGCCCAGTTTTGGAGACTGTTCAATAAATCCTGAAGGGCGGTATAGTTGGGAGCAGAATTGTTGACGCTGATCCCAATGGTGGAGTCGTCGACATATTTCCAGCGAGCAGGGGTTTCTCTTAGGGCATCATTGATGAGCATAAGGAAGCAGAGTGGTCCCATCTTGGTGCCTTGGGGGACGCCACAGGTGAGTGACTGAAAGGTGGAGACAGCCCCTCGGAAGCGTACAGCTTGGCGTCGGTCACTGAGGAAGTCTGTAAGCCATGGTATAAGACTTCTCCGAAGCCCGAGGTCAATAGCTTTGTTGATGTGTGTGTGTGTGTGTGTGTGTGTGTGTGTGTGTGTGTGTGTGTGTGTGTTTAAGGTGTAATAAGTAAATCTAACTCACACACATATCAATGAATCTCACTACCATGTATTAATGAGTCAGGTCAGTATATAGCTACATCCTGATTGGTTAGCACAGACATCACCTATGCCCTAATTGGCCAGCCATCATATAATAATCCTTACTAGGCTAATGATATAACAGAGGGGGCGGGGGGGGGAGTGGTTGACTGTGATGAAGGCTGTCTGATAATTAATTACTCCTCCCCCTCCCCCTGTTATTGTCCTTTGTAATGGCAGGCTGACAATTATTACCCCTGACGTAGTTTAAGCTTGGAGAGATTTTTCTTTTGGGGGAATAACAAGTTTTAACGCCTATTTGGCAGAGTATTTTAAGTGAGCTGTCCTGTGTGTACGTGTGTGTGTGTGTGTGTGTGTGTGTTGCCCCACATAAATATCAGCTGCCGTGGATCGTAAGATACACAGCATCTAGCAACTCACACCATCCACCCACCCAAACCACCCACTTATCTACACCAACCACCCACACCCACATCACCCACCGTCTACTCACACCCACCCATCATCCACTCACCCCATCACCCACCCACACCACCCACACTAACCTGACTTAAATTTAATTAAAAGTTACGATATCGCAACGTTAATCCTCGTGAATTTATTTTACGTCTGAATTTTAAAATATCAGAATTCGGGACCCCAATCCGGTGAAACGAGGCTGTGTGAAGCTGTGAGACTGTAAAATGAAGCTGTGTGAAGCTGTGTTAGACTGGGTAAGGTTGCGTAAGGCTGTGAGGTGAAGCTGTGTCAGGTTGAGAGAGACTGTGTGTAAGACTGTTAGACTGTGGGAGACTGTGAGAGACTGGTTGGGGCTATGGGGGACAGTGTAGCTCACACCCTCACTACCACTAACCTGTTTACTGTCTAACACTAACCATGTGTTGTTTATATCGTGTAAATTTCCATAGATAAAAAATAATAATAATTCAATTTCGATTGATTTATTTCAATATTTATTCTCTTTTGAACATTTTCGAAACGATATAATTAGTAGAATGTTTTCTTTACCCTACACATTCTCTCAGTGTGGTTGGTGGTGTCCGGGCAGGTTCATCAGGAGACACACACACGTATTGAAGCTAGAAGTACTGCTACTGTCCTAAATCACTCGTATAGGAGAGAGTTTACTTTGATGAAAACTCTGCAAGTATCTAATACCTTCGAGAGAGAGAGAGAGAGAGAGAGAGAGAGATTAAAAACGCACACCAGACATAAGGATGGCCCACACAAACTTAGTAGCAGTTTTTACCACGAGTTTAAAGTTTGGGGAGCACTGTGGCCCGTCCCTCATCATTATGGGGTGCCAGCGGGGCTCCCCACACACACTCATCTCTTCCCGTGTCGTAAAAAACTGAGCTGGCGGCCACCCCGGCACGGAGAGATAACCTCACCTCGGGTCCTTTAATTTCCCCAGAAATTGGAAATGTGAGAACGGATCAAATTGCCTCATCTGCTGTAAACGACAGAACAATTTTGGTGGTTAAAATAGCGAAGACTTGCCTGCAACGTCTTGAAATAAAATAAATAATAATGGTTACTGTATACAGTTACTTTACTTATTTTAGAGTTCGCTGAGCAGAGTCTCCAGGGTGAGGGTGACACACTTCAGCCAAAGATTCCCAGTCACCTAAAACAACTGATTCACTCTTTACTTCTGCCGGAACTCAATGATCGAACCCAAGTCCTCGAATCGGACACTTAGGAGACTATAGGACTCAGAACCACATCAGAAATACATATTAACTATTCACAGCAGCATGGTAGGGTGTTCTAGACCTCTCAGGTGAGCCAGGGGAACTCGAGAACACCTTCTTATATATAAATCACCTAATGACTGGAAGCACTGCCCCTCGTATCCACACCTGAAGGACCACTTGATGAAACTATGAAAGTGGTGAACAGTTAACGAAGGTAATTCCCCCCCTCTCCACTCACCTTGAAACTAACACCTTAATGAACACCCCTAACCACGTCCCCTCACCCCTCCTCTCCCCTCACTCCAAGTTCCCTTCCTCTTACCCCCTCTCCTCCCCAAACCCTTTCTCCTCCCCTCCCCTCATCCTCTAGTTCCCCTTCCCTCATCTTCTTACAACCTAATTCAGCCACCACACCCCTTACCCTCACTCACATCACCCCTCTTCACCTTACACCCTGTCAGAGGTGTACCTTGTTCTCTCAACCTCTCACCCTAGTCATCTACCTTATCAATATCTCCCTAACACTCACACTTTTCTTTCCACTTCCCTCCTATCTCCCCATTCCTCTCCTCATCCTCGTACCTATCCTCTCTCCCTTCTCCTTCAGCTACAGGGTAAGGAGAGGCTTCTGTTCCAGTCAGCTACACCAGGAGAGAGAGAGAGAGAGAGAGAGAGAGAGAGAGAGAGAGAGAGACTGCTTCTTGCTGAACGTGGCGTGCTTAAGTAGTACTTCCGAAAGGGAGGGGGGAGGTGAGGGAGGGGGAGGGGAGAAGGTCATGGGGGGGGGGGAGGGGGAGAACCTTCCTGCAATATAACTCTTCTTTAATAGTCGCCGGAACTGAGGGAGATAAAGGAACTGTATCAGCCGCCAAAGAATGAATCTCTCTCTCTCTCTCTCTCTCTCTCTCTCTCTCCCTCTCTCTGTGTTACGTCGTCGGCTTACTGGTGTAGTTAGGAGTCTTGAATCATTCATAAATGCTCTTTGTCTCCTACTCACCTCAACACGCACACGCACGCACACGCACACACACGCACACGCACACACACGCACACGCACACACACGCACACACACGCACACGTACACACACCACAAAATATTACATACTGTTATCATTGTTGTTGTGGTACTGAATATTTATCCCCTCCTTCCTCCTTCCCCTTCCTCACTTCCTCCCCTCCCTTTCCCCTTCCCCTCCCTTTCCTCACCCCCTTCCCCCCACTGTACTTCCGATGGTTTAAACTCTGTCCCCTAAATAATTTCCTATATACTGCCAGCCACCACAGTTTGCCCCGGACCTTCCTCGAGTGGCTGTCAATCAGAATACAGCCTGGTGAAACTCAGACAAGATTTACCCGGAACACAGAATATTTTACACGAAACTTGGTGGATGTTTTACCTAACCAAACCAAAACCTAACCAAACCTAACCAAACCCAACCAAACCCAACCAAACCTCTTCCTACTACACAGCCTGTACATTTCTTCACAGTTAATCCTTCCTATCAACAAGTAACTAAACTTTACTATAAACAGTAGTTAAAACTCACTACATCAGAGACGGAGAGTGGCAATATGTATGTCTGTACCTGGAGGGAATATAATTAATACAAAGACACTGTGAAATATATTACATGACATATTGTACAGTTAAAGCCGGGTCATTATGTCTCAAAATGGTGGTTATATTGGAGAGAGAGAGAGAGAGAGAGAGAGAGAGAGAGAGAGAGAGAGAGAGAGAGAGAGAGAGAGAGAGAGAGAGAGAGAACACACACACACACACACACACACACACTCCTTAGGACCACCCATGACTACAAAAACCTCATCTACAATCGTCCTCGTACACACAAACACACACACAGACACACACACACACACAGTCACACACAGTCACAAATCTTTATCATCACCTATTTATAAGCCAGTCTGCCGCCCTCAACTGCTCCCGGTGCCTGACTGATCACCTCAGCTGCCGCCCTCTTGAGTATATCACTGTCTACACTCCACCGGGTCACTGTAGGTCGTTTTTGACGTCATTGTGAATAAGATAATAGACCATTGGGGGTTTATTGAGTGGGGTGAAGGGTTTAATGAGTTTGGAGTGGGGTGAGGGGTTTAATGAGTGGGGTGAGGGTTTAATGAGTGGGAGAGTGAGGGGTTTATTGTGTATACCGAGTTCCCTATGTGGAGAATTAAGAGCTCAAAACAGGGTAAGAGGGAAGGAAGGAAGGAAAGAAGGAAGGAAGGAAGGAAGGAAGGAAGGAAGAGAAGATTTACCATAACATACGAATAGACTCACACCATCACTCGAGGTAAACTTCAAACTAAGCCACCCCCTCCCTCCAACCCACCCCACTCCAAGCTTAAGGCGCTCTATATAAACCCAATCCCCAGCCCAGAGCTCTAATAAAGCTCTACATCAACTCTGGCAACACACAACCGGTTCTTCTCTTTTTTTCCTGCGGCCTCAAGTCTTCTCTCGTCAGTATTTACGTAGCGGAGAGAACAGATACAAAAAATATATTTAATCTATGACAAGCCAGCCGTCAGCGTTAAGCGATCAAAGGCAAATGGTTCTAGTGGTGGCAAGGGAAGATGGTTGAGTGTCATTTATAATATCAGTGTTACGTAGTAGTGAGAGTGTGTGTGTGTGTGTGTGTGTGTGTGTGTGTGTGTGTGTTTTACCTGAACATCAATAAGTAATCAATTAAGTTTACCTGAACGTCAACTGGTCATCAAATACATTTATGTGAACTATAATCTGCGTTCAATCAGACCCAACACAACATCAGGTGGTGCTCAGGTGGGCTGGACATAAGCAACAGATGGTTCTTTCAGAGTCTTTGGCAAATCCAGAAATCGCTCCTCAAATTCTCGGGAAAATCCTTAGACACCACACTGAACGTCTCAATGAATCTCAGACGATTCTTTGAGCCTTGGACAAACACACAACGACTCCCCCACTAACCCCCCCCCCCCCTCCCCTTTCCCCGAAGCAGCTCGTCAAATCTCAGACGGTTCTCTCAAAAGACCTGACACACACACAGAGAGGACATGGTTGTTTGGAGAGACTTGACAAATCTTGAGGTGGTTCTCCGTAAGAGTTAACCAAGAACAAGGAACTGGGAGACTACTAGACCTATCTATCTTAAACGCACGACGAGACTCTCACACGACTCAACAAACATGAAACAAAAAATTGACAAAAAATCTTATTGAAATTCCCTTTAAAGATTCGAGACAGCCGACGACCCTCTTGAAGCTCAGATACAAAACCTGGACGCTCCTTCAAGACTTTCAAGACCTTTAGGACCTCCTCAGTTGGTCATCTTTTAGCAGACTCGACAAACACTAGATGGTCCTTATCAAAGCTAGACCAACAAGGGATCACGTGGGCCCCTTGATCGAAGCCCCTTTCTCAACCCCCCCTAAAATAACATCACTATTATCCCATCCGACCAACACCGGGAGACACTGTTTCACTAAAAGAGAGGGACATGGGGCGTGACGGCGGAGTGACAGCCGGGTGCCAAGTAGTGGTGGAGGGGAGAGCAATTCTGGTACAAGTGACAAGTGACAATATTATTCTTTACCTGATCAATGGGACTCGTAACTTTTCAACGGTGTTTTTGGAAGGTCTCTCTCTCTCTCTCTCTCTCTCTCTCTCTCTCTCTCTCTCTCTCAGGTGAGGATACGGGGATACAAGAGAGAGGGAGAAAAAGGGAGGGATGAAATAAGGAAGGAGTGGGGGAGACTAAGCGAAACCTCTCCACCTCCCTCCCGTCAACACATCCACCTTCTTCCCCTTCATCCATCCATCCATCCATCCAACCACCGATACTCCATCTACATAAAGCCTCTCGACATCCACGCCTTGCATCCACCTGCCAATGGATGAGTGGATCGACGTGGTAATAGCAGGGATGGGACAGTACTGTAGTCTCCCCTTAAAACTTGCAGTAGCAGTTGTCACCGTGCATTATTTTGGCGCGGCCTGGGAGGTGGAGCATGTAGAAAATAAACTGCCTAGGTGTAGCCCGTAGAAGGGAGTGTAGCCTGTAAAATCTGTAGCCCGTAGAGATGTAGCCTATGTAAGAAGGTGTAGCCTATAGAAAAACAAACTTAGCCTGTAGAGGTGTAGTCTGTTAAACATATAGCTTGTAGAGGTGTAACCAGTAGATTTATCCCCAGTAGTGTATTCTATAGAGGTGTAGCCTGTCGAAGTGTAGCCTGTCGAAGTGTAGCCTGTGTTGAGGATAATTTACCTTGCAGTATTTCTTGGTTAATAATGTAAAGTGATTAGTGGGTCTCAAAGGCCTGAAGGCTCATCAAGGACAGAGTGGACACATCACACGAAAGACTAATCCTTAAGTACACAAGGAGACAGTGTAGCCGGTAATGAACTCGACCACCTGCATTTCCCCAACTGTAAAATTAGACACCCCTTCACACCTGGATGACTATTAGGAGAGGTGAGGGAACCAAATCAGGTGTTGGGGTTGATTAGCTTCGAGGGGAAGGGGGAGAGAGGGCGGGAGGAAGAGGGGGGGGGGGGGAGTGGGTAGGAGAGGGGGAGGATAAGTGTTATGTAAAGAGCTTGGGGAGGGTAGGGGAGAGAGGAGGTGGTAAGAGGATGGGCAGTGCGGTTAGATGATAAAAATGATGCCATAAGTTCTAGTTTCGCTAAATTAAGTATAGTATATATCGTAATATCAGGTACTAAACACACACACACACACACACACACACACACACACACACACACACACACACACACACACCGCAGCACTAATACATGCAAACCTGGATATACATAACAGCACACAAACGTACAAACACCATCCACAAACATGCATACACATATACATATACTGTACGGTATATACATATGCATAAGACCTACCCAAGATTTACAGTGGATGTAGTATATTCTTATATGCCCTACAGAATATAATAAATTGACACTCATTTGCATAAAGATTTATTTCCAGAGTTTGTGGAATATTACATTAATTTCTCGGAGGCGCGGTGGCCGTCTAGGTATAAGACTAACTTCCTAACCTAACCTAAGCCTAACCTAATCTAACCGAACCTAATCTAGCTGAACCTAACCTAAACTAACCTTAACCTAACCTAACCTAAGCCTAACCTAATCTAACCGAACCTAATCTAGCTGAACCTAACCTAAACTAACCTTAACCTAACCTAACCTAAGCCTAACCTAATCTAACCGAACCTAATCTAGCCTAACCTAATCTAACCGAACCTAATCTAGCCGAACCTAATCTAACTTAACCTAACCTAACCTAAGCCTAACCTAATCTAACCGAACCTAATCTAGCCGAACCTAACCTAACCTAACCTAAGCCGAATCTAATCTAACCTAACCTAAACTAACCTTAACCTAACCTAACCTAACCTAACGAATACAAAAAAAGAACAACAGGAAAAGGAAGACAGAGGAGAGGAAGGAGAGGAACAGAAGACAATCAAAAGAACAGGAAAAGAGAAGAGAAAGAAACAGAAGAGAATAAGAGGAACAGGAAGAAAGGAAATTGTCAAAGGAGTGAAGGAAGAGGATGGGGATAAGAAAGAAAGGAATAGAGGAAGAAAGGAAGAAGAGAAGGAAGGGAAACAAGGGAAAGAAGGGAGAAGAAGGGGAAGAGGGAAAGAGAGAGAAAAATGAGGATGACGACAAAGGGGTGAGAGGACAAAAGAAAGGAATGAAAGAGAAAGAGAGAAAGAAGGGAAATGAATATAAAAAGAAAAGAAAGGAACAGAGGTTAATGTTTCCACGGTTGTCAGGAAGACTAATGCTAACATGACCTGAGAACTGGCAGATGGTGGAGGAGGAGGAGGAGGGAGAATAAAAGGGGGGGTAAGAGGAGGAGGAAGAGGAAGAATAAAAGGGGGGGTAAGAGGAGGAGGAGGAAGAGAAGGGGGTTATAAGAGAGAGAGAAAGAGGAGGAGGTGGTGGTATAGGAAGAGGAGGATGAAGAGAAGAAGAGGGTATAGGAGGAGGAGGAGGAGGAGAGAAAAATTAAATCGTCAGCAGATCTCTCTCTCTCTCTCTCTCTCTCTCTCTCTCTCTCACCTAAACATCTCACATCCAACAGTCTACCTAACCTAACTTAACCTAACCTAACCTAACCTAACCACAATAATACTCAACCTATCCTCAGACTCTACCATTATTCAAATACATTATCTCCTCCCAATGGTAATACATACACGAAGCATAACAGCATAACAGCATAACAGCATAAAAGCATAACAGCATAACGTAGGAAATACCAAGAAGTTATACTGTAGCCCTCATCAATTCGTGAAATTTGGCACTGTGTCGCTATCATTCAGGTGTATGTAGTCAAATCCGTGTAGCCGCTGTGTAGTCAAATTCGTGTAAGCGTCGTGTAGTCAATTCCGTGTAGCCGTCGTGTAGTCAAATCCGTGTAGCCGCTGTGTAGTCAATTCCGTGTAGCCGCCGTGTAGTCAAATCCGTGTAGGCGTCGTGTAGTCAAATCCGTGTAGGCGTCGTGTAGTCAAATCTGTGTAGGCGCCGTGTAGTCAAATCCGTGTAGCGGCCGTGTAGTCAAATCCGTGTAGGCGTCGTGTAGTCAAATCCGTGTAGGCGCCGTGTAGTCAAATCCGTGTAGTCGTCGTGTAGTCAAATCCGTGTAGCCGCCGTGTAGTCAAATCCGTGTAGCCGCTGTGTAGTCAAATCCGTGTAGCCGCCGTGTAGTCAAATCCGTGTAGCCGCCGTGTAGTCAAATCCGTGTAGCCGCCGTGTAGTCAAATCCGTGTAGGCGTCGTGTAGTCAAATCCGTGTAGCCGCTGTGTAGTCAAATCCGTGTAGCCGCTGTGTAGTCAAATCCGTGTAGCCGCCATGTAGTCAAGTCGTGTTAAAGTCTTGTGTCAGACAATGCTTGGGCTGCCAGGTCGGTCCATCACCCTCAAGGCTTCGTTAAGTTTGACTGCCTTGAGCAAGATAAACACGAGAGAGAGAGAGAGAGAGAGAGAGAGAGAGAGAGAGAGAGAGAGAGAGAGAGAGAGAGAGAGAGAGAGAGAGAGAGAGAGAGAGAGAGAGAGAGAGAGAGTCATATTATGAGTATTCTCCAGTCAACCGGAGCAGCATATTAACACCGCTAAAATTGTTGGCAAAGTTGGAATAGGTTACCCACGACACGACTACACCTACCACACGACGACACTATACTACACGACTACACCTACCACACGACGACACTATACTACATGACTACACCTACCACACGACGACACTATACTACACGACTACACCTACCACACGACGACACTATACTACACGACTACACCTACCACACGACGACACTATACTACACGACTACACCTACCACACGACGACACTATACTACACGACTACACCTACCACACGACGACACTATACTACACGACTACACCTACCACACGACGACACTACACGACTGCCACCCCACCTAGCCATCAAAATAACCCAATTGTTAAGAGAAAATGGGAAAATTAAACACAGTAAAATATTATACTCTTCACAAGAAATGTTCACTACACGTATACTGTTCCTCACAAGATATATTCTATAATGTAGTGTTCCGTGAGTGTTCCCGAGAAACATGTCATCGTCCTCAAGGGGGGTTAAAAGATATGTTCCTCGGTAGCCTAACTCACTACTCGGGAGGGGGGGGGGGGGGTTGGCATATCCTCAAGGGGTTAAAACAAAAGCAATAAAATTTAAGCCACCATAAATCCCCCCCCCCCCCCCCCCCCCCACCTAACAACATTCATCACGAGGCAGCAAGACTCTTCATCCCTCATCCTGTAAACATAGTGTCGCTCCTCAACATATGTAGCTTGTCCCGACATAAAATCAACAACCCGTCGAAACTATATTGCGTCCTCAACACCTGTAAGCCGCTCACACATCTGTAGGACACTCACACATCTGTAGTACACTCACACATCTGTAGGACGCTCATACATCTGTAGTACACTCACACATCTGTAGGACACTCACACACCTGTAGGACACTCACACATCTGTAGGACACTCACACATCTGTAGGACACTCACACATCTGTAGGACACTCACACACCTGTAGGACACTCACACATCTGTAGGACACTCACACACCTGTAGTACACTCACACACCTGTAGGACACTCACACACCTGTAGGACACTCACACACCTGTAGGACACTCACTCGCTCTCCTGGTAAAACTGAGTCACGGGAATGAGTCTCCGAACTGACTTATCCTGACTGTCATCTGGTGTGGTGTTTTGTCTCCTTTGGGGTTTGTTGCTGCTTCAGTTTGGGAGGGAGTGAACTTTAGGACTTCGACTGTATACATGTGAAGGTATTGTGGCCATCACTGTACTCAATGACTTTATTACCCCTAACAGACAGACACCAGGACAGAAGACGTAAACACATTAAACATTCCTGACCTCTGTTAACGGGAATAAAAACAAACATATTATATTTTTACACAAAAGTCAGTGTTTATAACCCACGTGATGTATTACTGACAAAAGTAAATTACCCTCAGAAAAAAACAAATACAGTTCGTTGTAACATTATGTATCAGCTATAACGAACCTCTGGACAACGTAATGAGTAATCCAACACCTGTACTGTACATCTAACATAATACATTCACCAAATACACGACGGACAAACATTCAACATATACAACAGCCTCGCCAACAACTACCATAAAACTGGAGCGGAAAAAATAATGTAGCCACAGTGAATAGTAAAATTTGGTCGTTAACTTCACAGGCACTAGTGAGAATATTTATGAACATGTACTGTACAGGAGTGTGTGTGTGTGTGTGTGTGTGTAACAAATTAGTACACATAACATTATCAGGTGCTAGAAAATAATATCACAAATTATGCATCAAGCAAATAACATTACAAACACGTAAACAATTTAATGTGTCCCCAAAATATTAGGATTTAGCAAACAATCTATTTTGTTATATGCAAGCAAACCCCATTGTAAACAGTGAAACGCCATTACATTTAAGTAAACACCACACGTATGCAAAAATAACAGTACCTTCAAGCAAACTATAAATACAAGGAAATGTCACAGATTACAGTCAGGGATACAGTACTGCATGAAAGCAATAGTGCATACAGGCGATATCATGTAGTTCTGACACGGAATTACAGGCACTTGGAATCACAGGCACAAGGTGTTAATGACACCGGGAATCACTGCCAAGACACGTATCACTGCCACCGTGAATCACTGCCAAAGCAACTGGGGAAGAGAAGATGCTCACGGTGTGGAGTGCGTCACGGTACAACCTGGGGGGTGTGGGGGGGAGGGGGGGGGCTCTCTTTAATTACCGCCCGAGCCAAGACTTCCCACACGACCACACCTGAGTGACTCTCTGTCTGTTCTCACTCTCATGTGTCTACAATATCTACCTCTCACGTACTGACTATTCACGGCAGGTACAAGGTGAGAGAGAGAGGGGGAGGTAAGGAGAGTAAAGGGTAAAGGAGGAGTGAGAGGGATAGAGACAAGCACGGAGAGAGAAGGAAGAGGAGGCAGCGGGGCCTAGGGGGCGAAAAAATAAGAGCAAACAGAAATTGAAAATAGAAAAGAAAAGGATTATATTAATCTACACCACGAAGATGCCGGAAAACCATCTTTTTAAAGTGAGACAGATTGTATGAGTATGGAAACACGGAAGAAGGCAGAGCATTCCACAGTTTGGCAGTGTGAGGAAAGGAGGATGTATCATAACGGTTTATTCTAGTATGACCGACATCCACAGAGAAATGGTGGGCACCGCGGGCAAGACGAGTGCTACGAGCCCACGGCCTTGCCGGCGGTACACAGGATGCCAAATCCATCGAACATTGCCCGTTAAAGTACCTGTAAGAGAGAGAGAGTGAAGCAACATTGCGGCGAAGAGAAAGCGAAGAAAGATTATCAACTAAAGGAGGAGAGTTAATAAGACGAAATGCCTTTGATTCCACCCTATCTAACAGTTGGGCAGAAGAAGAGCCACCCCAGATATGAGAGCAGTACTCCAAGTTAGAATGAATGAATCCCTTATATATTTGAAGCAACTGCTCAGGAGTGAAGTAGCTACGGCATCTGAACAGCATTCCCAGCTTTCGGGAGGCAGGTTTAGCAATGTTGTGGATGTGTGGCTTCCATGACATATTAGAGGAAATGGTGAGACCTAGCATATCTATTTTAGAATTTGGCAGAATGATTGTGTCCTGAAAGAGATGGACAGAGAGAGAGAGAGAGAGAGAGAGAGAGAGAGAGAGAGAGAGAGAGAGAGAGAGAGAGAGAGAGAGAGAGAGAGAGAGCTAACAGGTGTGAGTAACCTCCGGCCCATATGACACACCCTCAGGTGAAGATGGATGCACCTGCAGCTTGGTGACGTCACGCTACACCCCACCTGTCTCCCGGCGGCTGGAACACCTCCAAAAAGGGAAGAGAAAAAATACAAAAAATAAACGCGAAGGTGAAAATGAATATGAGAGAGAGAGAGAGAGAGAGAGAGAGAGAGAGAGAGAGAGAGAGAGAGAGAGAGAGAGAGAGAGAAATTACTTAATCTAACCACAGACGCTAACTCAAAAGACCAATAGGATGAAAAATAACAATACGACGAAGAGAGACGAACCCTCAGACACCATCAACACAAGAGTGAAGAACAGAACCCAGAAGCCGACCCTACCGCCAACATGTCGTCAAGCCATAACGTAAAGGTGACGCAAGTTATGAAGGTGCGGGGAGTATAATGCCAGGCCACACTAATAAGGCTCTTGGGTATCATAAGAGGTGCACAAGTAAACCGGGTCGACGAGGAGGAGGAGGAGAGTAGAAGGACGAGGGAGTGCAAGGAAGAACAAGGAGGGGGAGGAGAAGGAGGAGGAGGAGGGGGAAGAGAGGAGGAGGAGGAGGAAGTTGGAGAGAAGAAGGAAGAGTGAGGGGAAAGAGCAAAAGGAAGAAGGAAGAGAAGAAATTGGAGGCGAAGGAGGAAGCGTGTGAGGGATGTTCTTACCGTGTGATAAATTTCTTCTCCCCTGTGCGACTCAACTTAGCCAATGACAAAATCTCTTATCACTCTTGTTTACATGATAAATATTAACACAATAATAACAAAATAATTATCCAGACAAAAAAGGTTATTTCTATGATGGTTTAGTTAAATGTTGCTCTATGCTTGAGAGGTCAGGTCTTCTGGAGGTTGAAGAATTCCTGACCTCTTAATTGCTTTGAGGTAGAGGTTATCTTCCTTTCCAGACTGCCACGAGAGTTAAAGGGTGTGCGTGTGTGTGTGTGTGTGTGTGTGGTGGGGAACATAAATTAGAGTGCCTAGTTCCATAAATGTATTCAAAATTGCCTTGAAAACACACACACACACACACACACACACACACGTACGTATATGGCAGGTGCAACTGACTCACCTGTCATGTCTCTTGGCATTCACCGATACTACTTTCCCTCCTTAGCCTACCCTGTCATGCCCTTTCCTACCATGCCCTACCCTGCCCTGCTCTGCCCTGTCTTCCCCTGCCCTGACTTGTCTTGACCTGATCTATCACACCCTGCCTCCGACAACTAAATATTCTCCCCTTATAATCCGATTTTCTTCTCCCGTCACAACCTTCCTTCCTCCCTCCTTCACAACCCCCCCCCCTTCCCTCCTTCATATCCCCTACTTCTTCCGCCTCACTCTATTTGTACCCTATCCTTTATTTTCCCTACCTCCCTCCTTCCTAAAGAATTACGATGCATTATTTCCCTTGATATTTTCCAGCCTTTCTCCTCTCCTCTCTCCTTTCTCTCCATTTCCTTCATCTTTTCTCTCTACCTTCTCTCTCTCACTCCCTTCTCCACCCCTACTTGTCCACTACTTCCCCCCCCCCTTCCTCTCTATCCTCTCTCTCCCTCATTTCCACCACCTCTCCCTTTTCTCTCTACCCCTTCTCCCCCTATCCACCAACTCTCCCTCCCTCCCTCCCCCCCGTCTCTTCCCTTACCTACCTTCCTTCCTTCTCCCCTTCACCTACATTCCTAGCACGTAGATGGGGACCGTGTTAGCCCCTCAGTTGCCGTGTACCCCGTAACAATAACACTGTCGGGGAACCTGACTCACTAGGGGCGTGGCTCTCCCTAAGGGCACTCCAAGCTGAGGGAGGGAGGAAAGGAGGGAGGAAGGAAGGAGGGAGGGGAATGAGATAAAAACTGTTTAAAAGAAAATGGGGAAAGGAAGTAATAGGGCACATAGAGAGATAGAGAGAGAGAGAGAGAGAGAGAGAGAGAGAGAGAGAGAGAGAGAGAGAGAGAGAGAGAGAGAGAGAGCCATCAGGTGGTAGTGATTGACCAGCATGGCTCTTTCCCTTAACTAAGCCAGGTAGAGCCCAAACTTCAGCATCAGCCCACCTGGCCTCCACCTGTAAACACTTTTTTCAGTTTTAATTATGTTACACCAATTTCAACTTCAATGTTCAACCATTTTTTTCGAGTTAATTTCACAGGGAGTTTTTTCTTTTTGTCTATTCTAATGAACCAAAAACAAAAAAACACAAAGGCCAAAACCTGGTCTTTTATAGCTAGTGCTGTGAGTGTCTCTTTTAAAAGGACTTTGTATCATAAAGCCCAGATTAGCTCAGCAAATCGGAAGAAATAATCTGAATTATAAAGTGAAGGATTATTTCAGATTTTATGAGCTTCCTGCTTGTGTGTGTGTGTGTGTGTGTGTGTGTGTGTGTGTCATCCCACAAAGATTTACAATAAACAACAACAACAAAAGCCTCACAACATCCAACAACAAGAGTATCACAACAAACAACTGACCTAGACAACATCATCACAACCACCACAAACTCAGGGTAAAAACTCTGCCTGACATTATATAAACAGTATTACTCTTTTACCTCGTTATACAAATACTCTTTTTTCCCGACATCACCATTTTTGTTTTTATTTTATATGCATAATTTTACATTTTTGGGGCAATATTTTGTCGATATTTTGGGGCGATATTTTGGGGCAATATTTTGGGGCAATATTTTGGGGCGATATTTTGCAGGGCGTTTTCCGGAGTGTGTTGTTAAGTGTCGGTTGTTCCATAAGTATATTGTTAATGCAAAGAATGGGCGTGTGTGTAACAGGGGCTATATCCTGGAGGAACCTGCGTATATTGCACTAGCAGGGTGGGGGGGGGGGGGGGGGTACTTAACCTCCCACAAGCCACCTGCACTTGCTGGAGGACACTTCAACCTCCCAGAGGACTCACTCACCTCCTTAAAATAATTTGCACCTTTCAGAGGACGCTCACCCTTGGAGGACACTCATACCTCCCGCAGGACACTCAGCCTACCAAAGGACACTCACCACCCGTAAGACACTCAGCCTACCAAAGGACACTCACCACCCGTAAGACACTCAGCCTACCAAAGGACACTCACCACCCGTAGGACACTCTCAATTCCCGGAGGTTTCTGGCATCCTTACGGTCATTTGCACCTCCTAAGGACAATGTACATCTCCCAAGACCAAAGAGGACCTCCATGGTTACTGTGGCCACTTCTAAAGGCCACTAGCACCTCCCATGGCCTAGTTCCGGAGGGTGGGTGCTCTTTAATCTGTGTTATCAACCGCACACGTGTTTCAAGTCTCTTCTTTATTCTGCAGTTTTTAAGGCACTTGCTCCAGCCTTTGTCTCAGTGGTCAAGATAAGTCAGGTTCGTCGCCTCGCCTTCAAGAATTTCACTGAGGGGAGGCGAGGCAAGGCGAGGCGAGCTTACACTTGACCTTTACCTGAACATTTTGTATTCTGTTTTCTCTCTTTTTATCTTTTTTTTTTCTTACGTGTGCTTGAATAACGCGATGGTGTACAAGACCTTAACCTTTTCTCTGATGCTTACTGCTTTTGCACCCACCCACCCACCCATCCACCCACCTACTGTTCATTCCTCACGTTGAATAAAGACAAAAAATACATGTTCTGTAGGTGCTTAACAAAAGTGTATTCCTCAGTTGTTAAATCAAGTATTCCCAGCTGACTGAAGGGAGGAGGTCGACTAGTTGGCTTGGTCGAGGCTGACAAGGGAGGAGGTCGACTAGTTGGCTTGGTCGAGGCTGACAAGGGGGAAGGTCGATGCTGACAAGGGAGGAAAAGGAGAAGGGATAATAGGAGGAACAAGAAGAGGAGGAGGAGCAAGAAGAAGAAGAAGAAGAGGAGGGGGGGAAGAGGAAGAAGGGGGGAATAGGAGGAGGAGGAGGAGGAAGCGAAGGAGCAAGAGGAGGAAGAGGACAGCCAGGTAGCAAGCGAAGACACGATAATGACGGGAGACAGGGTACATAAGGCGTCTTAATGCATACACCGAGCATCATAACTAATAACTATAGGAGCATAATAGATAAGACCGAGAAGGGAGCATAATAGATAAGACCAGGACGAGGCATTATGATTATGACCACATTAGTATAATAGGTAACATGAAGTAGGCATAATACCATAACACTCCAAGGAACACACACACACACACACACACACACACACACACACACACACCTGGTCTTCCTCCCTAA
This sequence comes from Homarus gammarus, assembly GCA_958450375.1. Taxonomy (NCBI): domain Eukaryota; kingdom Metazoa; phylum Arthropoda; class Malacostraca; order Decapoda; family Nephropidae; genus Homarus; species Homarus gammarus. The sequence continues at coordinate 3,185,566 of CAUDMG010003098.1, read as the reverse complement.
ATGCCACACAACGTAAACACCTTGAAAAAGTGCAAAAGAGAGCATGCAAGATTATTCTCTCCCACTCCTACTCCACATATCAAGAAGCGCTCAACACACTGACCCTTTCGACTCTCACTGACCATCACCACGACCTCATCTGCAAATTTGGTAAGAAGCTTCTACACCATCCCCGACACCGGCTCCTACTACCACCGGAGGTCCCTTGTCCGAGAATTGCTGTTCGACACCACAACCGCATCCAGCCCATACGTGCACGAACTGATCGCTATAAGAACAGCCCAGTCCCAACCATTGTAAAAATTATCAATAACTTGTAATACTGTAACACTGTCACTATGTTGAAATGAACTGTAGTTTGAGCTTTTCCCCATCTAAGTTATTATATGTCTTATTTGTGTCACTTATGTTACTTGTATATTATTTGTAATTCGTAACCCATTCCCCAAATATGTAACTGTATATTTTCAGCCTTCTGGCTGCCAAGCTCTTTCAATAAACCGTTAATTATTATTATTATTATTATTACACCTATCTCGCTAGTGGCCTCTCCAAACAACACACACACCCTCCCAAAAAAATCCTTCCAACACCATCAATTTCTACCACACAATACACCTATACAGCTACAGTGTATAAAGCCCTCACCTGGACACACAATGACTGTACTGAGGTGTGTGTGTGTGTGTGTGTGTGTGTGTGCCAACCTTCACGTGAACTACACTACCATACACACGCAAACACACTGGATATTGCATTGTGTGTTCAGCTTAGCGTTTAAATCATCATTATTCACTGTACCTACATCTAAAGCACGTTGAAGATATTACCTGAGTTAACGTACAGGTGCGTCATGTAGCTCTATGAATACCGACCCTCACCTTGGACATATCTTGGAGGAGGTTAATGTCCCCTTAGGCAGATGGGAATGGATTCTCGTGGATCATTTGAATCCCCAGTTCGATTCTTACTCATAAATTACCTATCTTAAAGCTATTAAATACACTGATATACAGATCATACATAATACAGGTTATTCACAATACAACTCACTTATAATACAACTCATAATACAACTCGTCTATAAAGCAACTCATCTATAATACAACTCATTTATTCTACTGCCATAATAATAAATTGTATCAATAAACTAGTTAATTACGACATATGCATAACGAACCTTTCATAATATTTGTCCATATAATCAGAGTATTGTCAGGTAACTCTCTCTCTCTCTCTCTCTCTCTCTCTCTCTCTCTCTCTCTCTCTCCGTTACCTACAGATGACAGGGTAGACAGATGATGAACAGTACAGCAACATTCTCACTCGTCTACAAGGGATCCCGACACACCACACTATACCGTGACTGGTCGGGGTCTTTCATTATGACAACTATAGGGGCATACACCAGCATACCGAGAGCCGGGATGAAACACGCTGCCCTGACTCCTGAGAATGTGTCTAAATGGTGGCTGTGTACGGCAGAGGTTCAGGGGGGATACAATCCTCCTAGTTCCCTGCCTCCTCCTCCTCCTACTAGGTATGTGGAGGGTCAGAGGGAATTGCAGAGGTCGTGGAGATGGAAAGTAGGTGAGAGAGAGAGAGAGAGAGAGAGAGAGAGAGAGAGAGAGAGAGAGAGAGAGAGAGAGTGTACTGTGGGTGGATGTGGATGTGTGGGTGCATAGCTGTGGGTACTAGAAGACGCTGCTACAAGAGTGGGTTATTCACGCCCCCTCCTTCCCACCGCGTAACCCATAATGGCTGGTACTTCAAGTCAAAGACGTGACCGTACACACCCCGGGTAGAGGGAGAGATTGGGAGAGAACGTAGGGGAGAGCTTGGGAGAGAACGTGGGGGAGAGCTTGGGAGAGAACGTGGGGGAGAGCTTGGGAGAGAACGTGAGGGAGAGAGAGGAAAAGGGAGAAAGCGATACATTCATTTGAGTAAATATGGGAGAAGGAAGTGGGGGAAAAATTGAATTGGAAGACAGAAATCAAGATGGAAATTGGTTTCAAAAGAATGATGATGGGGGAGAGGAGGAGGAGGAGGAGGAGGAGGAGGAGGAGGAGGAAGAGAATATGAAATGAGAAAGAGGAACAAGAGTGGAGAAAGAAGGAGAGAATTGGGGAAGGGAAGGGAGAAGAAATTGAGTGGTGAGAAAAATGTGGATGGAAGAAGGAAAGTAGGGAGGGGGAAAAAGAGGGAGAAAATAAGGAAGAGAGGGAGGAAGGTGAAAGGAGAGAGGAAAGGGAAGGAGGAGAGAGAGGGAGAAGGAGGGGTGAAGGGAGGGAGGGAGGGAGGGAGGGAGGGAATCTAAGAATTTCGACCATAAGCTCATTAATTAGGTGGATGAGACGAGACGAAGACCCCTCACTAGTAAGAAGAACTGAGAAGCTTTTGGGTAGGAGCTTTTTTTTACTTTGAGAGAGAGAGAGAGAGAGAGAGAGAGAGAGAGAGAGAGAGAGAGAGCCATGAAATGTGGACGAGCAACATGCAAACTTGTTGACACCTAAGACTGGCCCTCTTAATATAACACGTAAAGACTATCATAACTTATTCACCCTGTCATGACGCCACAACCAACCACCAAGGTCACCCACAACAACCACAACACCCAACCATCCACCACAACCAACCACCACAGTCACCCACAACACTCAACCAACCACCACAACCAATCACCACAACCAACAACATTGTCATTGCCATTTCTATAACCCTACAACACACAGAATCTCATATAAACAGTCACTCTTCTGTTGATTTCAGTTGTTTTGAGTGAACGTTGAGTCACCTAGGGAGATTTATTCTGATCTCTGTTCATGCCGGAGATAACACGGTAAAAATGGCCACTTGGGGTAGAATAGCACATGAAAGCTGGTGTTGAAGCGAGAGTTAAATAGAGTGAGGAGAGTGAAGCTAATGAATGATGATAATATATTTGCTTCGTGTGTTGCATCCTGAGACCCAAGTTTGCTGTCACCTATTGTGGTCACTCTGTTGGGGTTCTCAAAAGGATTCTCACGGTTTTAATTTAGATTTACGTAGTGTTACGACCTTTGTGTGTTTTTCTCACTCACTCACTCACTCACTCAATCACATACTAATTCATTCATTCATTCATTCACTCACCTCCCAGCACATCCCAGTAAGCAGCAGCAACAAAAACAACAGTCCTAACACCACCACCAACAACAACTGCACTACCACTACCACCAGCAGCACCAGCAGCAGCACCAGCAGCAGCACCAGCAGCACTAAAGAGAATATAAGACAGGAGGAAGGACAAGAATGACTGGGTGTGTTATCAGGACCTGCCCCCCCCCCTGCCTCCTCCTTCCCCCTCTTCTTCTTCCTCCTCCTGATCCTCCTTCTCCCCTTACTGCTCCCCCTCTTTCTCCTCCTCCTCCACTTACTGCTCCCCCTCTTCCTTCCCTACCTTTATTTCCTTCCTCTTCCTTCCCCTACCCTTACCTCTCTTCCCCTAACCTCGCCTCGCCGCCCCAACCCTTTCTTCCCTTACCCTCACCTAATCTTCCCCAACCTTATCCTCTCCTTAATTCACCACTACCACCACCTCTCCCCTACCCACACTACCTCTCCCTGACCCTCACCACCTCTCCCTGACCCTCACCACCTCTCCCTTACCCTCTCCTCCCTCGCAACCAGCAGCAGCAGCAAGGTACACACATAATCTCAGTTCACGTTAACAGTTGGTCCGCTGGGAAGAACCTGATGACTGATCTCATTAACCTGAACTCATTAAGGAACGAACTCGCCCACACCTTGACGCACAGATATAAGCAAAAATTAATTATCATAAATACCTGACAGAATTATCAGATTAAAGAAAAAAAGAATTATCAAGGATACTCAGAATCATGAGAAGTTTAATCGATGACAGGTCTGATTTGCTGTACAGGTAAGGTAATAAAGTTCTGAAAGGTAAGTTTATTAGTTAAGCAAGGCCTGTGAAACTGGTACAGGTGTAACGTGTCAGATTTTGCCTGGATTATTATTATTATTATTATTATTATTATTATTATTATTATTATCTCTTTCCACCTAAAAGAATAAGAAACACTCTTCTTGTGAGATTTCCTTCCCAATAATTACGATCGCTAGCCATTTCCTAGTTCCTGATACCTAGTGTGTCCTAATACCCACTAGTACACTAAACACCACTACCACCACCCCACCACAACCCACCAAGAACACACACAAACACACCAACATACACGTGTTTTTCAACATTCCCTTGAAAGCAGTCCCTGAGAGAGAGAGACACCTCAAAACCACAGTAGACAGAAACAGCCGCTAAATATACCATAAGAGTCCGCCTCACGACCTAAAGGCACTCGGTAGCTGGCAATCACGTTCGTCACAATAACCGTGTTGACAAATACTAACACCATTGTCTGCGATAAAGATACAAGCTGGTGGCAGTGTGAGGAGAATGGACGAGGCGAGAAGGAGAAGGAGGTGTGGATAACAAGGGGTGGGAGGTAGTCAAGGTGAAGACATGGAGAGAGGGTGAGAATAAAGTATCAAGGTTGAGGTACAGGTGAGATGTATAGAGTAGATGAAGACTGATGTAGCTGAGGAGGAGGAGGAGGAGGAGGAGGAGGGGAAGGAGGACGAGGAGGAGTAAAAGGAGAAGAAGAAGGAGAAGGGGGAGGGGGGGAGAAGGAAGAGGTGACATGATGTAAACTATAAAGAGAAATAAAGAGAAACATTAAAAAAAAAAACCTGTTTAAACCATGCAAGAGAAACTGCCATAGTAATGAAGCAATATACTGGACACACACACACACACACACACACACTAAGCCACTTTACTCTCCCCAGATTCAGTGAGATTATTCAGAAATAAACAACTGTGGTGTAACATATTAGAAACCCAGCAAATAAAGACGAACTACACTAGAGAGAGAGAGAGAGAGAGAGAGAGAGAGAGAGAGAGAGAGAGAGAGAGAGAGAGAGAGGAGGTGGGAGCGAGGAGGTGGGAGCGACAAAGTGGTTCACGTATGTCGTTTCGGGGACCAAGTGGTGTATCCGGCCGAGAGCTGATGGCTGGGAGGCGGAGTGAGTCTGGCGGCGCTGATGCAATGTTACCTACCCTCCCCTCTAACCCCCTCCCCTCTACCCACTCCCCTCTCCCCCCCTCCCCTCTCCCCACTCCCACTCCCCTCTCCCTCTCCTTCCCAAAACCTACTTATGTCCTCAAACGCGACAGGGCCAAGATTTCCCTGAATGTTCAAGGAGATCAATCCAGGGCCTTGTTCCCCAGGGTCACTTAATGCTTCCCCGGTATGAGGTAGAGTTCACCAACTCTGTCTCCCTCCCTCCGATTACTCCTGTGTGATGTATGGCCAGACTGACACTTTGTTGTGATTCATTAGAGGTTAAAGTTGCTTCTGAAACCCTTTACGCACAGATATTTACACACGCGGACGGACGGACGGACGGACACACACACACACACACACACACACACACACACACACACACACTCAATACTCTCCAGCTTTCACAATCCACACACCGGGAGATGAAAATACCTTCAGATATCGAGGCCACAGAAACTTTGCCTAAAACTTATCGCGCAAAACCTCCTATCATATGCTGAGAGGCGGCCACCAGGGAGACGATGCTGAATAGGTAAGTTGAGGAGGATTAGTCTCCATTCCGAGTGTTCAAAAGGGTTGAGTAGGTAATATTGAGTGACTATTGAACCCTAACGTGGTAAACTGAAATGGGTTGGTAAATTTAAGGGTAGGGTAGGGAGGTGAGAGGAAGGGAAAAAAGGGGGTGATGAAGGGAGAGAAAAGGAAGGGGAAGGGAGAGAGAAGAAAGAGAGAGGGAGATAGGGTGATGGAGGGAGGGGTGAGAGGAAGGGAGAGAGGGTGAGGGAGTGAGTTGGGGGAGGAGGAGGAGGAGAAGGGCCTTTGTGAGGGAGTTAAACCATCAAATTGGGTGACGACGCTGGTGGGCGAAGCAATAATGCGAGAGACGGCGAGTAACTTCTGAGCTGAAGTATCGATATGTGTGTGTGTGTGTGTGTGTGTGTGTGTGTGTGATCAATAAACATTCTCCCTGAACCTAATATCCAATTCCTTCTTGTTCATTTTTTTTTTAATAGAATCTAAAGTTACAGAGACTAATCCGATTTACCTTTGATTAATACCCTATGATGTTTGAATAAGACATGGTATTTTTTTACACTGAATAAAATTAACAGTTATTCATTAAAATACTTGCTATTGAATAAACTAGCATTAATTGAAGTGAAAAACTTGTATATTTGACTTACATTGATTTCGAGTTACTTAGTTAATCCTAGATAAAAAAAAATATATAATAGGTTTAACTCCTCAAGGCTAGAGATTCCTTACGTGTCATCAGCAGCCCTTTCTGACCTGACGGATAGAAGTATTTCACAAGTGGGGGAGGAAGAAAGAGGAAACAAATGACGAGAAAGGAGAGAGACAGATGGGAGAGGAAGGAACAGAAGTAAGGAGAATGATGGAGGAAGACGAAAGAGGTCATGAGGAAGGAAGAGGAAGGAAGAGGAAGGAAAATAGCCAGAAGGAAGAGAGAAGAGGAAGAGGAGACATGGCAGGATGTAGAGGAATAGAAGCAGGAGGAAGAGGTGAAGGAGAAGAAGAAGAAGGGGGAGAAGGAGGAGAAGGAATGACACAACTAGAGGTGCCAGAGTGTTACTGTCTCTTGCCAGACATTATGTGACCTCCAGACAGTGCCACCACCTCTCCTTACCATCACCATCTCCCCTCACCACCACCTCCCCCTCACCATCACCACTTCCCCCTCACCATCACCACCTTCCCTCACCATCACCATCTCCCCTCACCATCACCACCTCACCATCACCTCCCCCTCACCACTTCCCCCTCACCATCACCACTTCCCCCTCACCATCACCTCCCCCTCACCATCACCACTTCCCCCTCACCATCACCACTTCCCCCTCACCATCACCACTTCCCCCTCACCATCACCACCTCACCATCACCACCTTCCCCTCACCATCACCTCAGGTCGTCCCCTCAACTAAAACTCCTCACTTCCCCTCAGGTCGTTGCCTCACCTATTCCCCTGCTCATCCTCTCACCTGCGTCTAACCGGTTCTCCACACCTCACCTCCACTCACCTACACCCCTCACTTCCCCTCGGCTCATCCCCTCACCCCTGCCGCAAAAAAATCCCACAATCCCAGATGATCCCGCATGCGGTGAAATACATAAACAAATATACCTGAGTTTTTAATTTCCACGGCGAGGAAACCAATACAGGTGTCTGCCCCCGTGACGTCATTCTTGGTAACACCTGCTGTGACGTCATTCCTTATCTTTTATGACGTCATTGTCGATATATCTGATAGAACGTCATAGTGCATACTTTCCCATGTAAATTTAACACATACTTTCCCTGAAAATATATAATAATTTCTCTCATAATAAATAGTGTTTTTCGTGCTAATTTATATTACTTTCCATAAATAATAATACTTTCCCTGGCAAATAATAATACTTTGCTATATTAATAATTTTTCCCCAATATCACATAAGTTCCCTAATAACCCATACTTTCCCCACTACATAACCCATACTTTACCCACTACATAACCCATACTGACGTCGCTGTTCCCAATCAATAAATTAATTCCAACATTGCCTTTCAACTCGTACCTATAAACAGGAATATTCCAATTACGTCATTATGGCCCTTTTGATGAGCGGCTCCATTACCGTTAATTTAGAGAGAGAGAGAGAGAGAGAGAGAGAGAGAGAGAGAGAGATTGTGTGTGTGTGTGTGTGTGTGTGTTTAACTACTATTCAAACAGTTACCATGAAGTGATGTTGTCCAGTCTGTGTGATGTTGTCCAGTCTGTGTGATGTTGCTCAGTCTGTGTGATGTTGTCCAGTCTGTGTGATGTTGTCCAGTCTGTGTGATGTTGTCCAATCTGTGTGATGTTGTCCAGTCTGTGTGATGTTGTCCAGTCTGTGTGATGTTGCTCAGTCTGTGTGATGTTGTCCAGTCTGTGT
>CAUDMG010003098.1:2477500-2487500 GCA_958450375.1 Homarus gammarus | reverse complement strand
TTTATTCTTTTGTCTCCTAAACATCAACTAATTAAAAATTATCTACTAACTTTCCTTTTCATTATCAAGCTCATTCCCTCCTGCCTCCTCTATTAACTCCAGGTCATAAACTTAGTCTTCTCAACGACGCAACACTTAAACACGGATCACCTATTTTTTTTTTTTAGTGTTGATGGATTAGTATAGTTACGAACTTCAAGTTGTTAAAGCACAGTAATAAAGTCATAACGTCAAAGTTAATTCACCTTAACGCTAACCTAACATAACCTAACCAAGCCGGAGGTGTCAAATTCAGGTGAAATAAACTGAGATGTGTAATCATCAAGTGAAATAATCTAAGACAACTAATATTCAGGTAATTCTTTAAACACCAAAGACGCACAACACCCAAACCCAAACAAACTATCCATAACCAACTGAACTAAATTATGAACAATAACAGTAAGACGATCTCACTTTCCTCCCGAGTTACGACCACAATGTATATACCCAACCTCTGGGACTCACACCACTAGAGCCTGAGGTGAGGACGTAAATCTCGCGCCTGCATTATTGGGGGTGAGAATTCTGGGCTTTACCTACATGCTAGTCGGCGCTAATGACAGCTATGGTATAGCTCTATTATTAACCCAGGCTTTAAATTTCTTCTCCAGCTATTATCAACGTCAAACTCACGCGTGGATTCCCCGCTGGGTGAAGGAAGGGGTGAGGGGGAGGGGTGGAGAGGGGTGAGGGGGGGGGGGAGAGGGGAGAGAGACAGGAGGATGGTGCATGGGAGGAGGAAGGAAAGAGGGCACAGCGAAGGGAAGAGAAAGGGTAAAGGAGAAGGAAGGAGGGAAGAAGAGAGTGAAAGAGAAGAATGATGATGATGATGATGATGTCATATAATGATGAGGATGATGATGATGAGGAGGAAATAAAATGACAACAGACTCACCAAGGCCAACTCACGACTTCGTTGAGACCACCAGGAGACCAACTTGTGTTAGGAGGGGAAATTCTTCATTATATAGACCCAACAAAACTCAGTAGGGGAACCCAACAAAACCCAGAAAAAATCAACAGAAGGACCCACCATACCCAATAGATGCCCGACAAACCCCAACGGTACCACATGTAATAATAATAATAATAATAAAATAATAATAATAATAATAATAATAATAATAATAATAATAATAGTAATAATAATAATAATAAAATAATAATAATAATAATAATAACAATAATAATAATAATAATAATAATAATAATAATAATCATAAAATAATAATTATTTCCTCACAGGCTTCAGTATTGTGGTTTAAAACTGAAAGACAAAACACCGACAAACTACATCCGTGATACTTACAGGTCACCAAGCAATCCGTCCACTCAGTCGTTTCCAAGTCAGTGGGATTAAAAATAAATACATAAAAAAAGGGATTAAATAAATTTCCTACAGTATTAGTTAATAAATATGACTCTATAATGTTTCCAAATGATAACAAAGTTGAAATTAATAAGAAATAAAATACAATGACAGGAATTGATCAATGGTACAGGTATTGCCAAAAGCGCATCAAAGTTCCTCTTAAATCTTATTATGTAAAATCGCTCTAGGGTGGCCAGGTAAAAGTTGAAGAGGGCATACGGTACATGACTCACTCTTCCTCCTCCTCCTCTACCTCTACCTCTACCTCCTCTTCTACCTCCTCTTCCCAACACCGGAAGCAGGCGAGGGTGTCGTTCTCCAACACGTTTAAAAGTTAACTACATGAAACACTCTCCTCCAAATTCGTTCTCTGTTAATAGTTGGTTAAATAGTGTGTGTGTGTGTGTGTGTGTGTGTGTGTGTGTGTGTGTGTGTGTGTGTGTGTGTACAGGAGACTAGAATAAAAAGAAATAAAAAAAATCTGAGAAACCCCCGCCATGTTAAGTGAAGAAAGAAAGAAACACACACACACACACACACACACACACACACACACACACACACACACATCCTTATCTCATCCAACCCCAACGGTAACCGAACCCAAGACAGACAGCAGTAGTGAAAGACAAACACACCACTGTACAACTAACTAATAAAATATATACAGAAAAAACACCAAACACAAAAACACACGAGTTTTATCCACGTAGAATTAAACCAATGTAAAGTTAAACTAATCTGGATGATGTATGTTTTTTTCCTATGTCAGTTTATTACACATGGTGACCTTTGTTTGATCATCTTATAAAATAAATATTAAACTCATGCTGATGTTATTTCTACAATTAAATAACTGACTGTATTTTTATCCTATACGTCTCTCTCTCCTTTATGCTTGAGTGTGGTGGGGTGTGGCGAGCAGATATACAATTATAACATCCTACCACAGTGTTCAGTTCATGTGTGTGTGTGTGTGTGTGTGTGTGTGTGTGTGCAGAGTTTGAAGAACGAAACAATTAACTTAACCTTCCTTCCTCTTTTCTTTTTTCCTTCCCTTACTATTTTTCTCTCCTTTCCTCCTTCCCCCACTCTCCCTCTCTACTTCTCCTTACTTTCCTCTCCCTTTCTTCTTCCCCTCACTCTCCCTCTCCTTATTCTCACTTTCCTCTCCCTCTCTACTACCCTCACTCCCCTCTCCCCCTCCCTTCTTCCCAGTGGAGGGGGGAGAGAGAGGAAGTGGGCCACCTACCCCCTAGGATACCTCCTCTCTCCTCCCTGCATGATCAATAGGTGCAAGTGAGGAGAAGAGGGAAGAAGAGGAGGAGAAGGTGCTGGAGGCCACAAGAGGGGGAAGGGGGAGGTGTTGGAGGCCACGGGAAATGAGGAGAAGGTGTTGGAGGCCACAGGCGAGGAGGAAGTAAAGAGATGTTGTAGGCTAAGAAAGAGGGAATGAAGTAGAAAGAGAGAGGTGAGGAATGGATGGGGAGGTAGAAGAAGAGGAGTAGGCGGATTGGATGAAGGAGGGGATGGGAGGGGGAAAAGGAGGAGGAAGAGGAGGAGGAATAAAATGAAAAGAGAGAAGAAAGACACGTGAGAAGGAAAGAAGAGGAAAGAGCAAGAAAGGGAAGGATGATGATGATGATGATGATGATGAGGGAGACAGCCAGGGATTATTTTAATTTCCTTACTACCCAACGTGATTACAACCCAACCCAACCCAACCCAACCCAACCCAACCCAACCTAACCTAACCTAACCCAACCCAACCTAACCCCAGCAACTGAAGCACACTAAAAATTTGTTACATGAAGTTTTAAAATTAAGTTACACAAGAGCTAGAAAAAATATAGTCACACACAAACAAACAGTAGATACCAGGTACGTATTACAGTAACTCAATTATAAATAATGAATAAGGATCACAACAACTTATTTACGGATTACGTAGAGTACTTAAGTGCTCCCGGGATTATATCTGCAATTCTCAAAAAGTGTAGTGTAGTGTAGTGTGTAGTGTAGTGTAGTGTAATGTGTAGTGTAGTGTAGTGTAGTGTAGTGTAGTACTTTGCAGGGTCTAGCCAAGTGAGAGTGATTCCTCGCCCCATATTTCCCGGCAAAAGTAACACACGATCATATAACATTCAGTCTTTCTCAACTCTCAACTTATATACCTTAATATGGAGAGAGAGAGAGAGAGAGAGAGAGAGAGAGAGAGAGAGAGAGAGAGAGAGAGAGAGATGAACCAAACATTAAGTTACACAATTATGGTAATTTATCTCGTTTACTGCAGCAAGAAGCGCTTGTTGGTGTAGTGGTGGTGGTGGCGGTAGTGGTAGTGGTAGTGGTGGTGGTGGTGGTGGTGGCGGCGGTGGTGGCGGTGGTGGTGGTGGTGGTGGTGGTGGTGGTGGTGGCTAACTTGTATAATATTAATGAATGTTAAATGTTGCAACGTTATCTACCTACTGCCCAGCTTCGCTTATTATATTATCTCTTGTGCAATTTATGCAATATCCATTACACCGTGTTCATGTTGTTGTTGTTGTTGGTGGTGGTGGTGGTGGTGGTGGTGGTAATGGTGATGATAGTGGTGATAATGGTGATGGTTGTAGTGGTGATGTTTGTGGTAGTGGTGATGATGATGGTAATGGTGGCGGTAAAGATGATGGTAGTGGTGGTAATGATGCTGGTAGTGGTGGTAATGATGCTGGTAGTGGTGGCTGTAAAGATTATGGTAGTGGTGGTAATGATGATAGTAGTGGTGGTAATGAAGATGGTAATAGTGGTAATGGTGGTAGTGTCGGTAGCAGCTTTAACAAGGTAAAAGTGGAGGTAATGAAGGTGTCAGGGACGGACTCTGGCGTGTATCACTGGACACATGGGTAGTTACACCACAGTAATTGCATAACCATGATTACCTGGGCCACTACCCCAGTAACTGCTGCGGTGCCTTTCTGCTCTGAACTTCAGAGCTCTTCTAATACTCTTGCCAATATTAGCCTAATGGTTTATGACTGTACATTAATTACCTCCACCACTGCCGTCATGTTATTGTTGTGTAAAACTAACGAGGGGACGTTATTGTTGCAGGTGTGAGCTGGAGGACCGATCAGGAGGAGGTGACCATCATCCGCCACGACGACGGAGGCCGCCACGCAGCGTTGGACGGCACCTACTGCAGAAGAGACTCAGCCAACAACTGCCGGGGAGGAGCGGCGGTGGCCACCACGTCCGGGAATAGGAGGGAGGTCACGTTTGAGGCTCTGGTGGAGATGAAGTCTGAAGTTTCGTCAGAGGTCATGTCGGATTTGTCGACGGAAATAACGCCAGAAGGTCAAGAGGAGGTCATGGCGGAAAAGACAACCAGAGGCATTGTAGAGGTGGCAAATGAGTCGGCATTAGAAGCCCCCAGAAGGCAGGTCATGCATGACGGACTATCATACGCACCAAAAGAGGTCAAGTCTACACCCTCGTCAGAGGTTACGTGACGTAACCAACGATGGTTAACAGACAAAGAATTTTTTCGTTTATGACAGACAGCGTCGGGGTCTTTGGACTCGTGAATTGTGTCACCAGAGGGGACAAGTGCCACGCCTGGGACAAGAGACCGGCAGGACCTGACCTGCCTTGAGTCTTGTGCCTCTGGTCTTCTTCCTGTATGACACGGGTTGTGGCTAATACTTCTCACCTCATAGTAGTGCGTAATTTGTCATTACCGAGCGGAGATGTTCCCATTCAGCTCAGCGACAAAAGGAATGACGTTCACCTTCATCCCTGCAGTGAAAACAAATGCCTGTTGCGGCTTTTACGTGTGGCGGCACTGAACAGGATGAACAGAGAGTGCAGGGGTCGACCTCGTGAATCCATGAAATATCACCTCCTAATTTCCTCCAGCTAAGACATAAAGAAGACTGTGGATTTGTACCACAAAAGATTATGAATGTTACATGTACATGAACGTTTTTTGAACCTTGATGTAAAAACTTTCAATCGTGCTGAGATTCTCCCATCACTTTGTGCTGCTATTGATCATCAAGATTTTTTTTTTTTTTTTAGCGACAAGAGTGTCACCGACCAAGGGTAGAGACGGAGCTTGTGGGTCGTCCAACACACCCTCATGCTCCCAGATACCGACGTAAAAAACGAAAGTGGTGGCCTGAATCATGCCTTTTATTCCTGTACGATCGACATATTGTACATGTATTATTAAGCGCACTCATTTCCTTGGTGCTATGTTCATTCTTGTATAAATAAAATGTTTGTATAAGGTTTGTTTTGGGAGAATATTCTTTGAAACTGTTGTGTGATAGCGGGTCAGCTATATATATAGGACCCAGAGAGAGAGAGAGAGAGAGAGAGAGAGAGAGAGAGAGAGAGAGAGAGAGAGAGAGAGAGAGAGAGAGAGAGAGAGAGAGAGAGAGAGAGAGTATATAATTATTTTGAGGATACTGTGAAGAATATTTTATTTAGTATTTGAAGATATTCTTTGTGTGTGTGTGTGTGTGTATTAGTGTATGGTAAAGGAAGGTGATAGAATAAGTGCAGGACGAAGGTTGTCGACTTAGGGATAAAAGCAACACTTGGCAACGAAATAAAGCTTAAGTAATTGTTCTTAAAGTGAAGAAGAAAGACTTAAATCTAACTTAATTTAACCAGCGTAGGGGGGGGGGGGGAGTTGACTGGTGCAAGGTGGTGTCCGGGTGTGCAAGACTTTCCCCTCCTCCTCCTACACCACCACACTCGACAACTCACCATCTCTCTTCCTCCACCACACTCAACAACTCACCATCCCTCTTCCTCCACCACACTCAACAACTCACCATCCCTCTTCCTCCACCACACTCGACAACTCACCATCCCTCTTCCTCCACCACACTCAACAACTCACCATCCCTCTTCCTCCACCACACTCGACAACTCACCATCTCTCTTCCTCCACCACACTCGACAACTCACCATCTCTCTTCCTCCACCACACTCGACAACTCACCATCTCTCTTCCTCCACCACACTCAACAACTCACCATCCCTCTTCCTCCACCACACTCGACAACTCACCATCCCTCTTCCTCCACCACACTCGACAACTCACCATCCCTCTTCCTCCACCACACTCGACAACTCACCATCCCTCTTCCTCCACCACACTCGACAACTCACCATCTCTCTTCCTCCACCACACTCGACAACTCACCATCCCTCTTCCTCCACCACACTCGACAACTCACCATCCCTCTTCCTCCACCACACTCAACAAGTCACCATCCCTCTTCCTCCACCACACTCGACAACTCACCATCCCTCTTCCTCCACCACACTCGACAAGTCACCATCTCTCTTCCTCCACCACACTCGACAAGTCACCATCCCTCTTCCTCCACCACACTCAACAACTCACCATCCCTCTTCCTCCACCACACTCGACAACTCACCATCTCTCTTCCTCCACCACACTCGACAACTCACCATCTCTCTTCCTCCACCACACTCGACAAGTCACCATCCCTCTTCCTCCACCACACTCAACAACTCACCATCCCTCTTCCTCCACCACACTCAACAACTCATAATCTCTCTTCCTCCACCACACTCGACAACTCACCATCCCTCTTCCTCCACCACACTCAACAAGTCACCATCCCTCTTCCTCCACCACACTCGACAACTCACCATCCCTCTTCCTCCACCACACTCAACAACTCACCAGCCCTCTTCCTCCACCACACTCGACAAGTCACCATCCCTCTTCCTCCACCACACTCGACAACTCACCATCTCTCTTCCTCCACCACACTCAACAACTCACCATCCCTCTTCCTCCACCACACTCAACAACTCACCATCCCTCTTCCTCCACCACACTCAACAACTCACCATCCCTCTTCCTCCACCACACTCAACAACTCACCATCCCTCTTCCTCCACCACACTCAACAACTCACCATCTCTCTTCCTCCACCACACTCGACAAGTCACCAACTCTCCTCCTCCACCACACTCGACAACTCACCATCTCTCTTCCTCCACCACACTCGACAAGTCACCATCTCTCTTCCTCCACCACACTCGACAACTCACCATCTCTCTTCCTCCACCACACTCGACAACTCACCATCTCTCTTCCTCCACCACACTCGACAACTCACCATCTCTCTTCCTCCACCACACTCGACAACTCACCATCCCTCTTCCTCCACCACACTCAACAACTCACCATCCCTCTTCCTCCACCACACTCAACAACTCACCATCTCTCTTCCTCCACCACACTCGACAACTCACCATCCCTCTTCCTCCACCACACTCAACAACTCACCATCTCTCTTCCTCCACCACACTCGACAAGTCACCATCTCTCTTCCTCCACCACACTCGACAACTCACCATCTCTCTTCCTCCACCACACTCGACAACTCACCATCTCTCTTCCTCCACCACACTCGACAACTCACCATCTCTCTTCCTCCACCACACTCGACAACTCACCATCCCTCTTCCTCCACCACACTCAACAACTCACCATCCCTCTTCCTCCACCACACTCAACAACTCACCATCTCTCTTCCTCCACCACACTCGACAAGTCACCATCTCTCTTCCTCCACCACACTCGACAACTCACCATCCCTCTTCCTCCACCACACTCAACAACTCACCATCTCTCTTCCTCCACCACACTCGACAAGTCACCAACTCTCCTCCTCCACCACATCGCTTCCTCCTACATTACACTGTACAACTCAACCCCCCCCCCTCCCCCCATGGACCAAACACCCGCTGATTGAGGAATAACAAGCAGCCACTTCTCAAGCAGTGAGTGGGATGTGTTTACATCTTGAAGGTAAACACACGACATAACACCTGTATGTTAGACTCCAAATTGGATCTGTCTCACCTGACGGAGAGTTGTTGTGCTAGTTGGTTAAGGAAGAGTTTTAAAAGGATATGTTAATGCCAGTGATTAATGCCCTTTTACAGTATATCTTAAGTACTGTTGAGCAATGTTAATGATTACAGGGACATAGTGACAGGTGTATTAGAGTGTCGTGATGGAATGTTTCGGGACGCCCATGAAAGTTGGATAAAAATATACTGTACAATTTTGTTTTTTTCTTTCATGTTGTCACTATATCATAAATATTATTGTAATTGTTATTATTGTTATTATTGTCATTATCATTATCACTATTGTCGTTATAACTGTCATACTTTCTATTACTAGTACTGTTATACAGGCAGGTTGGAGAATGGACAAGGCTTACTCTTGTCAACGGCTCCAATATGTCGCGAAAATATTTTATAAGACGCTTTTGCACAGGTAATAATTTTACGATAAATAACTGTATAAAGAAGACTGTATAACTCTTAGGGGTAAGACTAATAAGATTAACTTAGTATATAATAATAATATCCAATCATGACAGCACTTCAGTACATCTCTTAACTCCTCATATGATCTTACAGCTTCCATATTGTTAGAAAATTTCAGAATGACAATCCCCTCATCTCTCTCCCCCTCACAGAAGTTAATATTACCCGTCTTCCCTCACGACGTCCCCTCATAACCATTGCACATCTTTTTCTCATAACTTCACATTACAACACTTCAATATACCTCTTCTTCCCTTACAACCTCCCCTCATAATGTTAACTTTAACCTTACAACTTTAACAACCTCCCCTCACAACTTCCCTCATAACTTCCCTTTCACTCTCCCCTCACAACCACCCTCCCCTCACAACCTCCTCCCCTTCACAACTTCCTTCCCCTCACAACCTCCCTCCCCTCACAGCCACCCTACCTCCCTCCCCTCACCCTCGTCTTCTCTTTAACTTGTTATTACCATCATACACGTGAACAGAGTCTCAGGAACCCTAAACAACTTACCATTATTGTAATATCTCTCTCTCTCTCTCTCTCTCTCTCTCTTGGGAATTAACGTCCAAGTGTCTCCTTAAGATGACATTAATAACTCAGAAGACGTAATTAACCAACATAATAAAATGTATAAATACACGACTCAAATTATTATTACAATTCCGCGCCATTTTATCTTCCTCATTAGAAAGAGCTATTTACCGAGACATACCGTTTCTTGAGTCATTACGGAGATGGTTATGTATTATGTAGCTCCATGGGAAGTCAGTAATGCCAGGCTCGACGATTCCGGGTTCAGATCCGGTTTCGGGGTTTTGATTCGATTTCGGGTTCAGATTCAGTTCCGGATTCAGATTCGGTTCCGGGGTTCAGATTCGGTTCGGGGTTTAGGTTCGGTTTCGGCTTCAGATTCGGTTCCTGCTTCAGATTCGGTTCAGGGATTCAGATTCAGTTCCAGGTTCAATTTCGGTTTCTGGTCCGGATGCAAATTCTGCGAATTAGTTAGGTGTCGTCCTCCTCCCTGGTGAGACGGTCGTAAGAGCTATCTCGCGTTTCCAATATTGATAAATCCCCTTTCTTTCCTCCTGCACACCTCTCCATTAACACGACCAAATTTTATCTCGATATTTTATTCCATTCTCTGTTGGCACAAAGACGAAATTAATATGGAGGGATTATATTTTTTTAGTTAAGATATACGTTATAATG
>CAUDMG010003098.1:2417500-2472500 GCA_958450375.1 Homarus gammarus | reverse complement strand
GTCTGTGATATGTTGGGTATGTGTCTGTGATATGTTGGGTTAATTGGCTTCTGTTTATTCTCTGTCAAGTTACTATTGTTTATCCCCCTCTCTCTCTCTCTCTCTCTCTCTCTCTCTCTCTCTCTCTCTCTCTCTTTCTCTCTCTCTCTCTGTGATCGCCTGGTCCTGAATGGTCAATGACTCGTCTTCAATGACCAATAAAACTCGGCCTCTGTTGGTGGTTCGTCAATCATTTTAATGAGAGTCGGGACAAAAAAATAATTGGAGTTGTTATCGTTTCTGTCATAAATTTCCTTCCCATTTAGTCCCCATGACAGCCGAGGGAAAGAGGGGAGAGGAGGAGGAGGAGGAAGAGGAAGAGGAAGAGGAAGAGGAGGAGGAGGAGGAGGAGAGGGAGGGGAGAGGGAGGGGAGAGGAAGGTTAGAATTCTTGAAAGTCGGACGAAACTCCAAAACACACAAAAAAATTATCATTCATCTTGCCATCAGAAAAAAAACGGTAAGCTATGAACGACGTCAATGACAAGTGAAGATGAGATAAACTACGACCCTAAAAATGGTAATGGGAAATAAATGAGAAAAAAAATATGATCGCCATGACAACGGAAGACAAAGAAGAGAGGGAAAAAAATACACCTTCGTTAATGGACATCGACGAGCAAAAGGAAACCTCTCAAGTCCATCATGTGTTAATAAGAAGCAAATAAACAAAACAAATAAAACAAAACAAATAAACAAATAAACAACCCAATATCATAAGGCCACTAAACCAAAACAAAAGCTCTCCCCCTAAAAATTCTTCGGAGATGAAAAGATGGAATTTTCAGATACCATCCAGCAATCACGAGTCTGGCAGCAAGAACGAGCCAACCAACCAGAGGGTCTCAAGCTCTTCAGGTGGTCGCTTGGCCCACACTCAAGCAGTGGGAGTTTCGACTTCTTGAGTGGATGAATTGATGGCCTTTTTTTTTTTCTTTCTCCATTTTTTCTTTAGGGAGGATGGGGGGGTAACAAGAGGCTCCAGGCAGGGTCTCTAACTATCTCTTCCCCTTCACCAGGTACAAATGGCCTGGTTAAATGGTCGTTTGTGGCAGTGATCGTGACGGTTAACCGATAAGGAAAGGATATTCTTTTTTTTAGATATATGGCAGAGAGAGAGAGAGAGAGAGAGAGAGAGAGAGAGAGAGAGAGAGAGAGAGAGAGAGAGAGAGAGAGAGAGAGAGACTATGGCAGTTGACACGCACACACACACACACACAAATTATCAATAACTTGTAATACTGTAACACTGTCACTATGTTGAATTGAACTGTAGTTTGAGCTTTTCCCCATCTAAGTTATTATATGTCTTATTTGTGTCACTTATGTTACTTGTATATTATTTGTAATTCGTAACCCACTCCCCAAATATGTAACTGTATATTTTCAGCCTTCTGGCTGCCAAGCTCTTTCAATAAACCGTTAATTATTATTATTATTATTACACACACGTAATGCTGGAGTGTTTTTGAACAGCTGTTATGCTCAGTGACCGTGTAAACTATCATTTAGTTTAGTCTGTACGTGTTAATGTTGAGCAATAACTGTAACGTCTAATGTGTGTGTGTGTGTGACAGATAGATAGATAGATAGATGATAGATAGATAGATAGATAGATCTCCTTCACCAACCACCAAGGAGCTATGCAAATCAACCCTCTCTGAAGTATATATTAACAAGACTCAGTGGACCTGTCAAGGAAGGATTAGACCTCTCTCACCTCACACACACACACACACACACACACACACACACACACACTTCAAGACAGGATTGAGGCAATGCACCATCAAGTTTGTAAATCAACCCCGCGAACAATGAGGCCAGACCCACAGACTGACAGACATACGAACTGCTTAGTGGGACAATTTGTAGCTGGAATAAATTGGAAACTGTGATTTTTCTTTTTTATGAATATATGATATGAATTGAAATTAACCTTTATGTGTGTGTATGTGTGTGTGTGTGTGTGTGTGTGTGTGTATATATATATATGTGTGTGTGTGTGTGTGTGTGTGTGTGTGTGTGTGTGTGTGTGTTGCATAAATAAATATATCACAGATAGACTTAAAGTAAACAGGTAAACAGCATAATTAATGACACTCCTCAGCATAGACACTAAACACGGTGAACACAACCTCAAGACATGGCTACCCTTGCTTTACCACCTGGGAGAAATGTTTACACCAAGTGAACCGGATCTGACCTGAATTGAACTGACCTGACGTAAATCTATTTGGACTGGTATTACCAATTTCCATGAAGTTGTAATGTTTTTTCTCTTTCCTTTCTCTCTCCACCATTTCCAAACGACGATTTTCTAAATATTTCACCAACTACTTTGTTTTTGTACAGTGTGTAAACTACAGGTTGCAAAATATTTTACCCAATTCCAACCATAATTTTGAAATACATAATAACTTCAGTTCTGGATTCGACTGAAATATTTTTGTTCATTAGTCACATTTTTCACGTGTGTGACGAGCGGTATCCTGAGGTGATCCTGATATATCGAATTTGCTTAATACTTGACGTGAATTAAATGAAAAATATACCTGCACAACAAAACACCTGCAAGAGTTTGACGGTGTGGGTAATGCATACATTTCCCTCATATTTAACATTCTCGGCAATTCCTAGTTTACGGTATTAATTATTATTATTATTATTATTATTATTATTATTATTAATTGTGTTTTTGCTTAAAATTCACGATACATATAGCATTCAGGGGTAAATATAAAAATGTCTACAGCAACACGCTTTCGTTGATCACTGATGCTCATTACACCTTAATATATATACACACACGTACACACATTATGTACATATACTATAGTTACAACGCCTTTATAAACAAATGGATGATGATGATGATGATGATGCCCTCACCTAACCAGTTCCAAGCAGTGGACACATTTATCTATATTTCACCTCGTAGGCTCACCTGACTTTCCACCTGCGTTCCGAATAATTAAATCTCTTATTTTCACTCACTATAACTTTTACTTTCACTTTAGTAGTGATGGCATTATTTACTGTAGAATGTGGTAATGAGAGAGAGAGAGAGAGAGAGAGAGAGAGAGAGAGAGAGAGAGAGAGAGAGAGAGAGAGAGAGAGAGAGAGAGAGAGAGAGAGAGAGTGTGTGTTGTCGTAATAAGCCAGATTAAAAAATATGAACTGATCGTACTGAAGGGTGTTCCAAAATTCAATTACCAAATTCATTTACGTTGAAACCTGCCATATGCATTACACGCCCTGAAATGTAACCAAAACATCATTAAGGGGGAAAAAATAGGAAAAATGTGAAAAAATAAGGAGGGAGGGGATGGAGGAGGAGGTGGAAGAGAAGGAGAGGAGGGAGAGGAGGTGGCGGAAAAGGGCGAGACGCGGAAAAGGGATAGAAGGGGGAGAGAAGGGTAGACTACAACATTGTACAACAACCCGTTTCAAGTAAAAGTTCAAAGTGAATTTTATTTTCCAACACCTGAGCTGGATTTTTTTTTACGACGACACTAAATTGACAAAGGAGAGGAAAAAAAAAGGCTGAAACATCAGACATGATTAGAGAGAAAATTACATTCACTCTATCGCTGCTCTCGGCTCTATCGATTACAATGGTTAATTATCCGTGTCTCTCTCTCTCTCTCTCTCTCTCTCTCTCTCTCTCTCTCTCTCTCTCTCTCTCTCTCTCTCTCTACTCGTCTTTGTCATCAATATCTAACCTAACCTAACCTAACCTAACCTAGCCTAATTTGACACTTCTAGGTAGCATTTGGGTGTTGAATCATCAGGTGAAATAAATGAGGGTGGCTAATCTTCAGGAGATCCTAATCGCCCTTACAACAGACCACTAGTGTACCTCCGGACATACAAATGACTAGTTACACCAAATGGATCGACAGTTGGTATTTATCTCTATATCAAATCCTTTAAAAAAAATGGCTCGAATATTTCATCAGTCTAGTTTCATAAATTCCCATACATATTCCCATAAATTCTCATGCTGGATATTACGGGGTTTGTGGGGCAGGGAGGCAGCCACCAGGTGTTTGGCCGTGTTTTATACCCTTATATCATCTTACCCTCAGAGGTCTTCAGGTGTCCAAATCGTCTGTCCTTATATTACAGCAGAGGTCTTTACAGTACGGTACAACATCAATGGATAACTCAAACATTAAAGCACTGGATAACATATTGTACACATATAAATAAATACAACTAGGCTTCCCTTCCCAAACTACATCATCTTTAGTAACTGCAGCCACACCATCATTCTTGGCTGCCGGGACACAGTAAATCACGACGTTATTAACCAACACATATTTCATACCTTAACAGGGAAGGTATGAGCGACGAGTGGGTGTGCAGGAGAGTGAGAGCAATATTGTATACGCGAATCTTGTTTGGGGGGGGGGGGTGCAACCTACTTCCTACTGACTGAGAACGATAACGACAATATAGTGCCTGAAAAAGGTGACAACAATGGACCAACTATTCGTCGAGGACTTATTGCAGGCCAGGAGGTTACTACACTCACAGCTGGAGGCGGGGAGTAATTTTAAGTTACCTCACAGTAATATCTGCTATGAGCCTGCAGCCATGACGGTTGAAGTCAGGTGATGTCGACGCGATCATATCTTCACACAAACACACAGTCTCACAGTTTATTGCTAATACTACAACAGGAACGAGGACACCTGACAAGCAGCCTTGGTACGTCAACTATAGGTCAGCTGGGCCCCCTCCACACACACACAAGTATGAACTAGGTCAGCTGGGCCCCACACACACACACATGAACTAGGTCACCTGGGCCGCGCGCGCACACACACACACACACACACACACACACACACACACACACACACAGGAACTAGGTCAGCTGGGCCCCCTCCACACACACACAAGTATGAACTAGGTCAGCTGGGCCCCACACACACACACATGAACTAGGTCACCTGGGCCGCACACACACACACACACACACACACACACACACACACACACACACACACACACACACACACACACAGGAACTAGGTCAGCTGGGCCCCCCCCCCCCCACACACACACACACACATGAACTAGGTCACCTGGGCCCCACACACACACACACACACACACATATGAATTAGGTCAGCTGGGCCCCCACACAAACATATGAACTAGATCACCTGGGCCCCTCCCCATACTGTCGTGCATTAACTAACTGCTAAGATCTCTCCATGAGGACTAATATGAAATGAAAAAAAATGCGTGTAACTAAAGACTGTATAAAACTCACGATGAAATTTCTGATAATATGAAGAATTATGATAAGTTCGGCGTAACAAAGAAATATTAAGTCTCTCTCTCTCTCTCTCTCTCTCTCTCTCTCTCTCTCTCTCTCTCACAATAAAAACTCCCTCCGCTACTCTAAACATCTCCCAAAGGCGTTAAACTATTTAAGATTAAAACAATTAACGAGCATCCTCACTTAGAATCAGCAAAAGGAATAACATAATGGAAATATCTTACAATGCACTGAAGGAATTTTCCGGAGAAACTTAATTTTCAAAGGCTTACGGAGTGGCCGGCGGATGTAAATAAAAAAATAAAAAATAAAAAAATTAATCTGTGTATCATTATTTTTAAACTTAAGAGATCATTTTCCTTATGCAGCTCCAAACATGATTAATTATTATTTTTTTAACAAGTAGGATGGTAATGACAGCTCATGCGTTTATGTTAATTATGCTTCAAACTCTAAACGTGTATTAACATGGTGCAGCACAAACATTATGCGCGCGCGCGCGCGCGTGTGTGTGTGTGTGTGTGTGTGTGTGTGTGTGGACATTATTCTCTTCAAATTTCTTTCTTAAAACCCCATTCCCTCTATAGTACAAGCATCAGACTAAACACACACACACACACACTCTATCAAAATGAATAAATACTCAACTCAATTACCTTAATGTCCAGACGAGGCTATTATACTTACCTCGACAATTAACCTACACAATTGTCTTGTTTACAAAGTACTAAGTGAAACCATTTCATCCCAGGTAAAAGTCTGCCATGCTGCTGATGAAAGATATTTTTACTATATATAATTCTTACACGGTATAATAATAGGAGTAAAAACGAATATAACTGTTCTTAAGAGAGGGAAATTAAATCTACTGACACTAAGCTTTATCCTAACCTAACCTAACAAACCAAACAAAATTAAACCTAACCTAACCAAATCAAACCAAACCAAACCAAACCAAACCTAACCTAACCTGACCGGACCTGACCCAAATACTGTAGTAGACCACGATTAAACTTGAACGTCCGGTAACAAGTGCTGTACAGTATTCATAGCGTTGAGCTCTGACTTGGGGTAAAAATAGGAGGGAGCGAGTGGTTATTCAGCAGTACAGTTAGGAATACAAATGTAGAAGATAAATTGCAGTGGTAACATTTATATTTCATAACTCAGTATAACAAAGCCTGAGAGAATAAGGGGTAGGTTAGGTTAGGTTAGGTGTGTTGCGTTGTGTTGCGTTGAGTGTTGGAGTGAATGCTCAGACTCAAAGTATATATCTCCCACGTCATTTTTTGCTATATATTTATCAGTTCATATTTTACAACTATCAATTCAGATTACAGAATGCCATTTATTGACTCTCATACGTCACCACCAGCTGAAAAACTGTCCAATCAGGCCGAGAAATGCTGTACTTAGTTCCAATTATATTTTCCTTTAAACCAACATACCCCAACCACACACACACACTAAATATTACACCTAGATGATACACACACATCCATATGATACACACACGCACACACAGATGATACACACAGCCAGCATACTCTATTTCATTCGCCCTATATCATATAACAAAAGGCAGGATAATATTCGTGGCATAACTTCACCTCCAAACTTCAGTGCTAAGTCGAAAGAAATCCCAGAGAGTCAACTCCCAGCACTTGATATGCATTGAATTCGCGAGTACCTAAGCTAATCCTGTGTAAAGTTTGATATGCGCTGTGTCGTCTCACCCTCTCTCTCTCTCTCTCTCTCTCTCTCTCTCTCTCTCTCTCTCTCTCTCTCTCTCAAAAATATTACCACACACACACACACACACACACACACACACAGAGGAAGTGAGGAGACATATTCTCACCCGCAATAACATTATTAATCTCCTCAACACAGTCTTACCCACGACTTCCCCAGGCTAGTCTAGAATACTATCCAAGACTATTCACAGACTACCACAAGTTACACGTGACTATCCAAAAGACGACTATTAAACCTATTAAAAACTACTATTGCACATTAATATTTAAAATCTGACCAAATAGACTATTATTTAACTTAACACAGACTACTACTACTACTACTACTACTACTACTACTCCAAGTGACTGAAAGTATGAGCCGTCACACACACTACCCAAAAGATAATCTATTAGCATAAGTGTAAATCAAAACAACTG
This sequence comes from Homarus gammarus, assembly GCA_958450375.1. NCBI lineage: Eukaryota > Metazoa > Arthropoda > Malacostraca > Decapoda > Nephropidae > Homarus > Homarus gammarus. Next base: position 2,464,989 of record CAUDMG010003098.1, on the reverse strand, counting down.
TAAATTAACACAGAAAAAAACAGCTTTAAACAGACTAAGCTTCAAATTAACACAGCTGTATATTAACTTACCTTGAAATTAACACAGGTGCATATTACAACCAATGCAAATTAAAACCCCTACCAAAGAACACACCTGTATAATACAAGAAAGTAACGTCGCTATAATTCGTGAACCATAACGTATAATATCCACAAATAAACAATAATCATTCACAATTAACAAGTAAATAATTAATCATCCACATCTAATAAATAATCATCCTTAAATAACAAATAATCAACCAAAACTAACTAATTAACCACAACTAATGATCATCAATAATTAACTCATATAATCATCCATAATTAACTGATAATCACCCATAACTAATATAATTACCCCCTACCTCTCTCAAACCACAACTTTAGCCCACTCATCAATTATTCTCAATTACCGCACATGTAATTACTCCCAGCTTACGATAATTCACGTTAATAATAATTACTGTAAGGGGAATCTTATTAACAACACCTGGGATATACTGTAAATGACAGAGAGACAGAGAGACAGACAGACAGACAGACAGACAGAGAGATATAGAGAGATAGAGAGAGAGAGAGAGAGAGAGAGAGAGAGAGAGAGAGAGAGAGAGAGAGAGATTAATAAAAACTAATAATTAATGCATGGAATTAATTTTCCTTCAATATTAGGTTTTTCTCACTGTCTCTACTTGGTTATATATATAGCAGACACACACACACACACACACACACACACACACACACACACACACACACACACACACACGTCAGCGACACAAACATTTAAACAATAAAAATTAACTGTACATAATATAAAACTCTTAAGTTACTGAAAAATCTAACCAATTAAAAATTACCTGCAGCGCTTTTGTGTCGAAAACTATGTTTATACACAATGTGTGTGTGTGTGTGTGTGTGTGTGTATTATTAGTGATAACGGTATCAACACTAATAGTAAAAGTAATAAAAAAAATAATAATAATAGTAATAATAATAATAATAATAATAATAATAATAATAATAATAATAATAATAATAATAATACACCATATAATCATATACAAAAAAATAACAAAAATAAAAATACAAATTAATTATTATCATATCGGCAGCAGTAAATGAACATCCCTCACCACTTTTACATCTTAACATGAATATATAGTTCACTCGTATGTAAATGAGACGCCTTCACCACATACATCAGGCAATTAGCACGGATATATATGCAAATTTTACCTCGTTAACTAAGACTATAGGTTGATAGACGAGGTTGATTCACGTCTTCTTCACATCTCTTATTGGCATTAAAGTATTACTTCCCTCTGCCCCTGATTAACGTACACACACACACACACACACACACACACATTGTCAGTCATTTAATCTAATAATCGATTCTTTTTTTGTCCTCGGAAATTTTTAATTTTATAGAAATATCTGACCTTTTATGTCATCAAAATACATACTACAAAAACTTTCAAAATTCTCAAACTTTTTTTTAAATCTATCAGTCGGGAAATTTACAAAATGATTTTTCGAGACTTCATTTACCAGAAGATTTGTATTGTGCTTAAACTTTTCAAATAGCCTAATTGTTTACCGTCTTTCACCCGGGAGACAATTTTACACTTCAATAAATTCTGACGCTCGACCAACTGGAGAAATAACTGCTGAAAACCAAACTGAATCTATCATACAAATATTGCTAGATGTCTCTCTCCATTTAACGGATTATATGGAGAGGAAAGTCCGTTATATAGAGGGTCCGGTAGATATAAACCCCCATCTAACGGATTATTTGGAGAGAGAAGTCCGTTATATAGAGGGTTCGGTAGATATAACCCCCATCTAACGGATTATTTGGAGAGAGAAGTCCGTTATATAGAGGGTTCGGTAGATATGAACCCCCATCTAACGGATTATTTGGAGAGAGAAATCCGTTATATAGAGGGTTCGGTAGATATGAACCCCCATCTAACGGATTATTTGGAGAGAGAAGTCCGTTATATAGAGGGTTCGGTAGATATGAACCCCCATCTAACGGATTATTTGGAGAGAGAAGTCCGTTATATAGAGGGTTCGGTAGATATGAACCCCCATCTAACGGATTATTTGGAGAGAGAAGTCCGTTATATAGAGGGTTCGGTAGATATGAACCCCCATCTAACGGATTATTTGGAGAGAGAAGTCCGTTATATAGAGAGTCCGCTGTACTCAACAAACATCATAAATCCCTTATAGAAAAGAAGTACAAAATAATCTATTAAAACAACAACACCTGACATAATATTTTTCTAGTTAACAAACCTACAAAGAAAACAACTGTTGGGAAAAGGCAACAAATTCTCCCTTACTACCAAGAGACATTGTGAAGGGCGACTCAGTGACTAAGGATAGTGTGTCTCGTTCAGTCGATCATTATTGAAGTTATTATGAAGTTACGAGAGAGTCAAGTGTGTGTGTGTGTGTGTGAGCATCAACGAAAGAACAGTGGAAAACTCACACACACACACACACAAAGTCCACCTCCCGCTCGTCCTTGACCGCCCTTCCTCTTACTCCCGCACTCATATCTGACCACTCACCGTAAGAGGATGTTGCTGGGACGAAAAATCCTCCCAATAGAAATTACTTCGAAGAGAATTCCGGCAAAGCAATTTTCCACTGATAAAATTCCAACCATGAAATAAAAACACTGCATCTATTTCCATCAAGTCGTCTGATAGGTTAGCATAGGTGAGGTTAGGTTAGGTTAGGTTAGGTGAGGTTAGGTTAGGTCGGATTCAAGACATCAATCCCATCTGTTGTTGATCTTCTTGAAAACTTAATTACGCACCGGCTACCTGCACCCCCGCCCCCCCCCACCCTCAGGAAATACCTCTTCAGTATTTGCTCCTATTAAATTTCTCTCTCTCTCTCTGTCATGATTCCCTCGCGTTAGTTGCTCCCTTGCATGACTCTGGGTGAAGGGGGGGTGGGGGGGGGGGGGGGGTCAGCCAATACCCCCCCCTCCCCTTCCCTCCTACAGCTGTCGCCAAATTGGTCTGAATTTTTTTTGGGGGGAGGACAGTCATTCACGTCATAGTTACTACTTCAGATGTATACTGGCCTTCCTGATTTCCTTTAAAATAGACGAAACGATCCTGATTTTATTTCTGTGATATATCAAAACCTCCTGATTTTCTCGGTGATAGTTGTTCTGATTTTTTCTTGAGATAGACCAAGTTCTCCTGATTGTTTTTTCTCTGGTGTGTGTGTGTGTGTGTATTTGAGAGAGAGAGAGAGAGAGAGAGAGAGAGAGAGAGAGAGAGAGAGAGAGAGAGAGAGAGAGAGAGAGAGAGAGAGAGAGAGTCCTTCACCAGACGGGCCGTAAAGACACAGTGTATAATATCCCACAAGGGGAGGCTAAACTTTATAACTTTCCTCCCTACAGCACTAAAATTTATGAACTCGGCAAACACTGACTCCTGCATTTCTCTTCCTTCATCGTGGAATTTTTTGTCACGTTGAGGAGGAATTTGCCACAAACCTAGAAGACGAAAACTAGAACAACTGAGAAACATTCTACGGTAGCAATAACTCTCCAACTCAAGATTCTTTAAATAAGGTTCCAAGTTTCAAAATTTTGCTCGTAACTAAAGGGTAAGAGGGAGGAAGGAGAAGGGAGATGGGTGAGGTTATAGAAGAGAGGGTGAGAGAGAGAGAGAGAGAGAGAGTGGAGGAAGTTAGTTAAAAGACGCAGTTTAAACCCACCTAAAGGTAGAGTCTATAGTCCGTAAGGAGTATAAAGGCAAGAGTGTTTTTAGCATCACAATATCCTGCTAACTATTATTATTATTATTATTATTATTATTATTATTATTATTATTATTATTGGTGAGTTCTTTACCGGAGTGACGTATGGGGGACCTCCACCCCCATAGCTCATTCCCAAGTTTTTCTACTCCTTCTTAATTAGTCTTCTGATAAGGAAAAGTTAGGGGCATCCATTCTCATTAATTACATTTCTTGCTCTTCAACAACCATGGACTAACTTGTTGTACATTGTGGTGAAAAGATGAAAGAAAGAATAAACAGCTTATATAAATCAATGTTACATTTATGTTAATATCATCTTGAGTTTATTAATAGAAATCAATATTTACATGATGATCAAATGTCTAATCACACACACACACACACACACACACACACACACACACACACACAAAAGACTGTTCAGGGGCTCTATATCTCTTCACTATTCCGGACATGACCAACAACACACTGTGCTCCTAAAGTTAGACCAAGTTTGCACCACAATAACAACCAACTCCTGAACACTGTACATTAACCACCTGGTCTTGTCCCACACGTTAGACGGCAGCTTATGTTTTGTTTTGTTTTGTTTTTAACTAAATTTTGATTAAGTGGTTATGTTTCACGACTTAATTGGCGTAAAAATATATAATAGACATCGAAATTAACACCTGTGGGAGGTTAATATTAATCAAACTACCTTTCCTCTGGAGTTGTTCTTTATGAGGTGGTTAAACACCCGAACGGAGAGAGAGAGAGTAATGAGAATTAATATACAAGCCTCTCGGAGATAAATACACACACTAAACTCTCCCCTCACGATAAAAACAAAATCATTCTCAAACAAAATTTAGAAAATGTTAGGGAAGAAATATTTTCCTGGAGGCAAAAAATACGACTGTAAGATTATCCTCCTGTGTTGGATGGCGGGCGGGAAAAAAAACAGGGTGTTGGTGTACGAACCTCGGTTAATCATCCAATGCCCCGCCTCGGTTAATCACCCAGTGCCCCGCCTCGGTTAATCATCCAGTGCCCCGCCTCGGTTAATCACCCAGTGCCCCGCCTCGGTTAATCACCCCATGCCGCACCTCAGCTAATCATCCAGCGCCGCAAATAATTTAGAAGGAAAAACTCTGTTGGACGTTTCTAAAAATGGAAGGACTATTGGGAGGGAGGGGGGGGGGTGTACATCCCTGAGGGTATACCAGGATAGAGGACCTTATTAGCAAGACCTACACGTGGGAGAGAAGCTTCTGAAGGTCAACTGAATCTGAAGGAGGGGATCTTAAACCTTCTAAAAATACCCAAGGACACCTAACCCAAATGAATCATCCATATCTATAAAAAAAATTAGTTAAGCCTTCATAATCCGACACACACACACACACACACACAAAAAAAAAAAGACTGTATTGTGAAAAAAAAACACTCACAAACAATTAGAATATTGGTCTGGCTGACTTAAAACTTCCTATCATTAACCTAAACTTCCCCCTGCATATATTTCATTAAATCTTGACCCTGGCATCCATTAAGTCAACCCAACCTGACCAGCATAAAAATCTTGCACGGAGTCATTCAGCAGCCATCACGCACGAGGAAGCAAAAGGTAAACGGTGCAGGTGGTGGTGGTGGTGGTGGTGGTGGTGGTGGTGGTGGTGAGTAGTGGTAGTAGTAGTAGTAGTAGTAGTCGTAGTAGAGGTGGTAGTGGTGGTGGTAGAGGTGGTGTTGTTGTTGTTGTTGTTGTTGTTGTCGTTGTTGGTGGTGGTGGTTGTGGTGGTAGTGGTAATGTGTGATGGTGGCTCCCTCTCTTCCACACTCGTGAAGTGTGGTAGGTAATGCTAAGTCATGTCTGTGTGTTTCTTAAGAGCCACACAGCATCCGAGAGTAAAGCCGCCTGGAAAAATTGGTCCAGGAAAATCGGTGATGAAAAACTTTTACTTCGATTTTTATATTCATTTTACGTTTACGTTTTAAGATGTGAAGTGTTCGATCGTGTGTAAACTGATCACTGTCATAATCATAAGGGAGGGACATAAAATTTCTCTTACATAATGGAGATATTGAAGGGAAGAAAAGCCTTTATGAATAATTTGATCTTTGGTGTGAATAAGACTCATGAATATACATACGAGTAGGAGAGATCGAAGCCACAGTCAGTGAGGCAGAGGAGACCATTTGCTAGCAAGTCACATCAAGTTGAAGATGCACGCAATGTTTCCCTCGCCGTAAGCCCCTCCACCGAGACCACATATCCTCTAAACTTCTTTCCTAAAATTGTCTTCCTGCCTAGAGGTGCGTGATCGTATCTAACAGCCCTACCAGCGTCATGGCGAAAAGGTGGCGCCCCGGAGGCACTGGCGTTGATGGATGTCTCTAGTGAAATTAAATGCCAAGCTTGAGGGGTAAAAAATTATGTGTGAATATTTAAGCATCAGAGTGTTGGCTGACAAAAGTTCATCAATATTCCTCATAACAGATGATGTAAGGATGTACTGTACCTGTTTGACATGGACTATAACTCAAAGACAGCATCGACATCACACCGAGACGAGCTAGATACTTGGCAGTTAACGAAGTAAGGAAGACAATCTTGTCCAATAGATCCTGTACCAGGTATAAGTATATAATTCAAGCCGAGTAATAGTATAAGTTTCATAGTATTTTGGGATAATGTTTTAGGCTGTTCACCCCAGAAAAACCCAACAGGTGCATTAATTATTACATCTCCAGGTACGAGGAATATTCCACCTAAAAAAACTTTGTGAATTCAGATCCCTGGGTCACAACAACCACATATACTGTTTCGCTAACTATTGTAAGAAGTTTAGCGATCAATGTTTAATTGGTGTGGTGGAGGAGGCTTTGGGGGAGGGCTGGGTGGCAGGACACGAAGGTTCTCAGCTACAGGCAGCGCAGCGCGGCAGTGTACTGTACATTTCTTTACATGATGTCCAATTATAGTACACAGAAGCTATACATTATACAGCAAACTTTTCCGAAAACTTATTTTGCAAGACAAATGTGCACATACTCCATATAGCTGTCAAGGCCCTCGTTATGCCAGTTATTGACTAACATGGTTCTCCATCAACAAGATGAAGACATAATCTGTTCCAGTGTTACACGCACACTAAACTAACAACACATTCTCCGTGTAATGTCGACCATTTGAGTTGGCGACGTCATACAAAGGTCTCTTCACCTTGGGGATATAACACACCGACCTTCCCGCAGGACAAGTGTCAGGATAGTATGACAGTACGTGCTGCAGTACTTAATGTCAGGTTTAAATTTAAGTTTGCTGAAGTGAATAATGTTTTACCATCGCTTAACAATTATTCAGGTACAATATATTATTCCACACCTTATTTGTGCATGGGAGAGGACAGCGGGTACATCATCAACCAGGATTACATGAGACACCGTCAACACAATTGCTGTCGACGTGAAACTCTCAAGACTGACGTCAACTGTAAGTTTCTGCGCGACCGAAAAAACACACATTAATAATTCTTTAAGAAATGTGTTCTTAATATTTATATTTACACAGTGATTTTTATACTTTCGAAGAAATGCTTTGAAGAATAATGCAAACAAATTATACTTAATTCATATACCTGATACTGTGGGGGAAGACTTGTGTAACGTAAACGATACAAATATCAAATATTAGTTGTTTTATGACGAATTTCTTGTATTGTTGGTGTTAAGCAGCTGCAGGCACCATAAATCTTGGGAAGACAAGAACAAGAAGTTCTTCCGCACAGCGACACTTGGCATCTCCCACCCTCATGTATCGCACCGAGTCGAGTCTCTTCTTCAAATTCTGCCATTGCTCTTCACAGGTCCACTGACATTACCTCAAAAGTATCGTAGCCACTCAAGAAAATATCAGACATCCTTTTCTCATTTACCGAATACAAAAAAAATATGCAAAGAAAGAGAATAAGAGCGATGTTAGCGAAGAGGTGGGAGAGAAGCACAGCTGCGAGCCGCCATATTGATCCCTGGTTGCTATAGCACTAGTGTAAACAGAACCCGCAGCACGGAGCCACCCTGTGAGTTCTCCTACTTCCTTTCGTTCTTTAAGGATAAATACGTGTTATTTCTGGTGTGTGACATTACAGTGAGCAGCGATGGCATCTGGTGAGGCATAGGAGGTGACAAGAACTCATGTCAGACCTTTGTTTCTATCCCCATCTCGACTGTGAGTAGTGCAATGACCTGAGTGGTGTGTTTGTGATGACTGCCCTCACGCCTTCTTCTGTGCCACTATTACTTGACCTAATTCCCCGTCGAGCTGGCACTGAGTCAACCCAATAGACAATAGTGCCAGGGTAAATAACCCGGTATATTACCTACAATCTGGGGACAATGGCAGGAAATTAGGGAAAATGCGTCCTGCGTATCTCGCCAGGGAGGAAAATTAAAGACCCTTCTGTGTTTCCCCCTGACCGCAAGCAGACATAAGGACAACTATCGTGCATTACTATTAAACTCTATTACATGTGTTCCTGTCGGCAATAATACCATGATGCAGTGTAATTACGTCGGTATATAATCGTGACCGTGTTGTTAGTTCGTACCGGAGGCAATACGGTATTTTCTTGCTGTGCACCTGAGCCACATTCTTGAAATTCGACTTGGAAAAAAAAAAAGCTTTCTTATTTCATTCTGTTGCAGTGACTTTATTACTATATTTCGTTCTCTTCACGTATATTTTTCCTTCCAGGTGTATGCTCTCGCTTTCATGCACACATACGGACACAGACATAGTTTAACATTAACAAGACTCTGAGGGTTTTTCATGTCGTTGTCGATCCCATAATTCACTCTCAGACCTGAGGAATAAGATATAACACTTATGGCTCAGGTGAGGGGGGGGGGGGGATCAGTGCCTCTACCTGCTGTTACCATGTAAACACACACACACACACACACACACACACACACACACACACACACAAAATGAAAATGGAAAACAATAAACAGTAGAAAAAACACAAAAGCAAAACACTAAAATAAAATAAACATCATTACATTACATTACAGGTCCCCTTAATCACATATCACCAGGTGTCTTACAAACATTACCAGGTGACAATGTAGTTCGCGTGACACAGTTACTTTAGTCCTCGTAACAAACATCACCAAATTACCACTGTAACCCTTAACCATGAATTTCAGACCAAAAAGTTGAACTACCTGGAATAAACATACACAAGCTTGATGTCTTCTCAAGAGCGGATTAAAAGATATCAATATAAATGTTTAATAATATAATCAGACTAATTCGCTGTTTTTTGCATATAATTAAAGGCAAATATTAATGTTTGCTGAAGCTGTCGGTAGCAATATGATCTGCTCCTGCCATACGTGTGTTAGCCTCAGCCCCTGTACTACATTTTGGGAACTATACAACAAAGGAAAAAGTAAAAGTTATTCGTTTAATAATTGTACAAAATCAGGACATCTTGGTTACAGGTGTATAAGTATTTCTCTGTATTATTGTGTATTGCGACAGTTGATGTTTTATTGTATGTCAGTCTTATTCATTTTCCTTTTACATGAAAGATATTTAAATGTTTTTTTTGTTTTTTTTTAATATTTCTCATTGGGGAAATATTCTAGAATATATTGTTTTTTTATTTATTGTCTCAATGAGTTATCTTAATAAATGTGTGTGTGTGTGTGTGTGTGTGTGGTCAGCAACAATCGGGAACTTGAATGTTAATAGAATGGCGGATATAATTGGTTAGCCAGTGCAATTAACAAGTTACCCGATCTTTCTGGGTATTCCTTGACACTGGATCATACAGAGCGTTAACTCATAGTGCGAGTGTAGTGTTGGCGACAGGTTCAACACCTTAATCATACACTGTATTTACAACTATGTGTCAGCAATCATCAGACCACAATTGGCAACCCAACCACTACTGTTGTTGTCGTTGTTTGTTTGTTGTTGCCACTTTTTATTATTATTATTATCATCATTATCATCATCACCGTGTCCTGCATTCCGTTAATATTCTCACAATAAACTTGATTCTGTCTTCACCTTCCTCCCCCTTCCAGGATCATCACATAATTGCTTATTGCTTCAGTTATTCTTTATAATTATATCATTAACGCCATCATATAAGACCCCCCCCCCCTCCCCCTCAATTTTACCTCGGGGCCATATTACAGAGACTTTTATATCCTGTGTCTCTTAAATGGTTCTTGTAGTGTCTTATGTGCAGTGTGTGTGTGTGTGTGTGTGTGTGTGTGTGTGTGTGTGTGTGTTTCTATCTGGCAATATACGTCTCATCTCTCTCTCTCTCTCTCTCTCTCTCTCTCTCTCTCTCTCTCTCTCTCTCTCTCTCATTTTTACCAATCCGTGTACCCCCTCGCTGCTTCTCTCTCTTTTAATTAGCCAGTCCATGCTCTCTCTCTCTCTCTCTCTCTCTCTCTCTCTCTATCTCTCTCTCTCTCTCTCTCTCTCTCTCTCTCTGTCTCTCTCTCTCTCTATTTTTATCTCGAGGGACTGGAGTGGGACAGTGACTAGAGTGCCTCCCAATTTGTCTATAGAAACTGAACCCTTTACACAGTTCTGGACATTGGTGCGTTGCCAGACAGTCATTTATTTATTTTTTCTCTTCTGACACAACAATCTTGGGTCATACATCTACCAGCACTTTTTCCTCTCATTTTTTTTTAATTGTTTCGCCATTTTTTCCCCTTAATTTTCCCTTCTCTAAAAACATTACCTGGATGTTAATTAGTATGAGAAAAGGTAAAGCGCACCTGTGTGTTTATTGTCGGCACTTGCCTCTTATGTTTACTTTCACTTATACTCACTTCTTTCAAGAACACACACACACACACACACACACACACCTAAAAATACAGTCATAATTACTCCATTATACAACGAGATAAAGAGGAACCCCCAAAGTCCAAAATTAAATCAATTAGGTGAACTTTTACACCGAGGAGAGAAGAAAGGAAGACATGATACAGTAATGCTGCCGAGAGTGGGAGTCTTTTGTGCCTTAATGAGGACGGTGTATTAACTCGTCGTCTTCCTTGAATAGCTAATTTATCGTCCTTGAAGGGTTAAATCATCGTTCTCGAAGGGTTAATTCATCGTTTTCGAAAGGTTAAATCATCATCCTCGAAGGGTTAAACCATCATCCCCAAGGGGTTAAATCGTCGTTCTCGAAGGGTTAATTTATCATTCTCGTAGGGTTAAATCGTCGTTCTAGAAGGGTTAATTCATCATCCCCAAGGGGTTAAATCATTGTTCTCGAAGAGTTAACTTTTTAAAGGACGATGATTTGACCTTTCGACGATGATGAATTAACCCTTCGAGGACGATAAATTAACCCTTTGAGAACGATGATTTAACCCTTGTAGGATGATGAGTTAACCCTTGGAGGATGATGAGTTAACCCTTGGAGGATGATGAATTAACCCTTCGAGGACGATAAATTAACCCTTTGAGAACGATGATTTAACCCTTGGAGGATGATGAGTTAACCCTTGGAGGATGATGAGTTAACCCTTGGAGGATGATGAGTTAACCCTTGGAGGATGATGAGTTAACTATTCAATATATTTGTCCTTAAAGGGTTATACCTTCTAATTCAAAGGGTTAAACCATCAAATTCATGGATTAAACCAGTTCTCAGAAGATTAAATCATCTAATTCCACAGATTAAACAATCGTCATCAAAGGTTTAAGAGGTCACCATCCTCAGAAGATTAAAAGTGTGAGTGGCTATGATCATTAGGCAGATGTTTTAGAGGGGATTTTACCCAATTAAAGGTGAGTATGAAGGCTAATCAGGCAGGTATTGTCCTCACCTGGGTACCGGTTGACCCCCTCCCCCCACCTTTGTGTTGTGAGGTGTTTCTGTGTGGGGTCAGTTCAATGTTGTCTTTGAGCAAACTCTGAGTGTAGGAATAAGTTGATAAAAAAGTTTGGTTTGGTTTGGTGTGGTGTGGTGTGGTGTGGTGTAGTGTAGTGTAGTGTAGTGTAGTGTGGTGTGGTGTGGTGTGGTTTGGCTTGGTTTGTTTTAGTTTGGTTAGGTTAGATTGTAGGTTAGGTTAGCCAATACTGAAAAATATATACGTATAAAACAAAATCACCCAGGTTAGGTAGATCTAGTTAATAGATCTATTTGTACACACTAAAAAACAAAAAAAAAAATAATAATAATCTTGTTATCACGGAGAGACAAATTTATTTTTTTCACAACTTCAAAACACGCTGTCAATTTTTCTGTTATATTTTTGTTCTTTAACTCTCCCCTGACGTAATGCCGGATTTTTTTGTTCACACATCCCTGCAACACGAGATTGAAATTTGCTGTCAAGGTCCACGAAACTCATTTAATCTACCTCCGCCTCCTCACCTCCCTTCCCTTCTGTTCCTTTCCCCTCTTCCTTCCCTCCCGTCTCCTCCTAACACTATACTGAATTATAAGTCCCTGTGGCACGCCCCTCCTTCTCCTCACCTCACCTCCTTCCCTTCCTTCCCCTCGCCTCCTTCCCTTCCTCCCATCCCTCTTCAGACTCCCTCCCTTGCACTATAGTGTACCAGAAAGTCACTCCGAATAGATATAAACAAGCCTCGTGTTTTGGGGGATGGACGTGATGGTGATGATGGGTGATGGTGATGATGGGTGGTGGTGATGATGGGTGGTGGTGGTGATGATGGGTGATGGTGATGATGGGTGACGGTGATGATGAGTGATGGTGATGATGGGTGATGGTGATGATGGGTGATGGTGATGATGGGTGATGGTGATGATGGGTGGTGGTGATGATGGGTGGTAGTGATGATGGGTGGTGGTGATGATGGGTGATGGTGATGATGAGTGATGGTGATAATGGGTGATACTGGGTAGCGCTGTAATGCCAGGAATAAACACCAGGGTGAGGGTTGTCTCGGGGGGGGGGGGAGGTCTTGTTATTGAGAGTGGGAGCACGTCAGCTTGTTAAGAGTGCAGGTGAGAGAGGACAGGTGACACACACACATGGTATACGGAGGAGGTATTGGTTCCGGCCGCTTCACACGATAGTTGGAAATTTGTTTGCCAGAGTAATGTATACAACATACATATATACATACATACATACATATATACATACATACATACATACATATATACATACATACATACATACATACATACATATATACATACGCGGAGTAAGGGTGATTGTGTAGCAGAGGAATTGTCCCTATTTACGAACACACACACACACACACACACACACACACACACACACACACACACACCTCTCACCCTCACCCTTCATTCCTTCCTCCAGTATATCAGCAAAGTTCCCCACAACTTGTTCCCCTGAAATAAAAGGCCTTATATCTTGGTGAGTGCCCCAGGTAAAGATTTATGAGCCAGTTGGTAATACCTGGATACACCTGTAATCAGTGGAGGAAGGTGTGTGGAGCACCTCTTGCCTCACTCTTATTAATGGTGAGATTGGTGTGAGTTTTTGTGAGCTGTTGATGTCTTATTAATGATGTACACACACACACACACACACACACACACACACACACACACACACACACACATACACATATATATATATATAAGTTGAACAGGAAAAGTTAAATATATAGAACGACATAGAAAGACAGATAGATAGAGTAGCCACAAAACAATGACAGCAACGACCTACAGTATCCATGCTGCGTTAAATAATAAAACTGAAACTAGCAGAATAAATCTCCTAGTGAAATAAATAGTAACTTTTATCGAGTCACCGTCCCTGATATTTGATTTGTGACAATGCAATATTTTTTTTTTTTAATTTCAAGACTAACCTTTGATGTAGAATTGTCCAATATATTAATACAAAAAAGAGGAAATTCTCAACGACAGAAAAAAAATTAAGAAAGACTACGTCATTACCGAGAAAAGTGATTGAAGTTAAAAAAAAATGAATTCTAAAAAAAAAAAAGTAGAGAAAAAATATTACTTAAAATTTTTCGATTTGTAAAAAAAAAAAAAAATGAAAAATAAAACAAGTGTCAAAAATATTACATCCAATTTCAAGTTAGTTATTTTTTTTTCGAACAACAACAAAAAATATTACAGTACGAGAAAAATATACTGTAGTTGATTGGTTTTCTATTAAAAAAATAGCATTACATTAACGCAAGATCAAACAGTACTGACGCTACATTTTTCCGTATTAAAAATAAACACGGCATTAATTAAGACCTCAACTTGGTGACTACAAATGTGTCCCGTGTTCGTGGATAACAACAACAACAACAGAGAAACAGCACACGTCGGTCCTCTCACACAACACGTCCGCCCTCTCATACAACACGTCAGCCCTCTCATACAACACGTCCGCCCTCTCATACAACACGTCCGCCCTCTCACACAACACGTCCGCCCTCTCACACAACACGTCCGCCCTCTCATACAACACGTCAGCCCTCTCACACAACACGTCCGCCCTCTCACACAACACGTCCGCCCTCTCATACAACACGTCAGCCCTCTTACACTCGTCCGCCCTCTCACACAACACGTCCGCCCTCTCACACAACACGTCCGCCCTCTCATACAACACGTCCGCCCTCTCACACAACACGTCCGCCCTCTCATACAACACGTCAGCCCTCTTACACTCGTCCGCCCTCTCATACAACACGTCCGCCCTCTCATACAACACGTCCGCCCTCTCACACAACACGTCCACCCTCTCACACACGTCCTCGCTGATGAGAGTGAGAGATGGTTCCAGTTGGCGTCTGTTTCGCTTGACTGGAGAGATTCGGAGTGACGGTAATAATGGCGACCAGTTTTGGTTGATGGATGATGGATGATGGAAGTGACAGGGTAATGGATGATGGAAGTGACAGGGTAATGGATGATGGAAGTGACAGGGTAATGGATGATGGAAGTGACAGGGTAATGGATGATGGAAGTGACAGGGTAATGGATGATGGAAGTGACAGGGTAATGGATGATGGAAGTGACAGGGTAGTGGATGATGGAAGTGACAGGGTAATGGATGATGGAGTGACAGGGTAATGGATGATGGAGTGACAGGGTAATGGATGATGGAGTGACAGGGTAGAGGATGATGAGTGTTACGGCTAATTAGGGACGATAGAATAACAGCATACACAAAACGATCATACTAGCGGATGGTTGGAATAACAAGAACACACACACACACACACACACACACACACACACACACACTTCCGTTTACCTCTACCTGTTAGTTCTATTACTACAGGGGAAAGAATCACTGGGCTCCTCAGGTAATATATAACTATGATTATTGTTTTTTTAGACTCATCGTCGTATTAATGTTTATATAAATTTGAACGTGTAAGAAAAAATTACTAATTGAATCATTTGGGAATATTATTAATTATTTTCGATGGTCATATTGCCACTCGTGTGTGGTGTGTGTGTGTGTGTGTGTGTGTGTGTGTGTGTACGTTGGTGTGTATAGTTGTAAGTGTGGTAAGCGTATTGCTGAAATAAATATAGAATATTTCCTTTTATTTTTGTCCAAAGGACGAGAGCCTGAGTCTCTTGGATCAAACTGCCTGCCACACCCTTGAAAACTACAGTCTAAGGTTCTGTTCGTAAGTTCGAAAATTCGCTACGATAGAAAGTTCGTGTAGGACTGAATGTTAAGTGTATAATGTGCACTGGACTGTAAAGTATATACCTAAGTTAACTTTACAGTGAAAAACGCAGCAATGATGGTCACAGTGGGGTATTAGTTACAATACGCTGTTGAGTCCAGCAACACTTGAGGCACTACACGGTTACGTGAACCTTACAATTGAAACGTGTCGCTCTTTCTCTCATATTTGAGGAGTTGTTCACGCGGACTAATTTGAGCAGTACAATGAACAGTTTTTCGGAAGTTGATAATTATTCAAAGGGAGAGTGTGTGTGTGAATTCCGCGATCGTGATGTGTGGTTTTATTTTCGGATATATATATATATATATATATATATATATATAATATATATATATAATATAATATATATATATATATATATATATATATATATATCTTGATAAAATCACACGGGAAAATGGAAACAACGGAGTACCTTAGCTTTCGTCTTTATTCAAGACATCTTCAAGATGTCTTGAATAAAGACGAAAGCTAAGGTACTCCGTTGTTTCCATTTTCCCGTGTGATTTTATCAAGATTTATCTTATCCACGTTTTCATTGTGGATTTTCATAAAATATATATATATATATATATATATATATATATATATATATATATATATATATATATATATATATATATATATATATATATATAGTATAACGAATGTTATCAATCCGGGTCTCATCACACGCCCTAGGACACGGCCCTTGTCAGTTACAATACTACAACCCTTTGAGTTCTCTGGTGGTGCTCCTCACACCCCCCCCCCCCCACACTACCTGTGGTGGAGGTGGAGGGACGTTTCAAGTTTGGCCGCTGACTTCAGTTCTGCGGTGAATATTAGCTGTGTCGGGGGTTTATCAGTGAGCTGGGGGAAGGGAGTGTGTGTCAGGTGCAGTAGCTGTGTGGGCGAGTATTCCAGGTATTCTGCCCCTCCCTGACGACAGCTCTACAACAACAACCTTTCAGAAATGCGCGAATCTCGTGCAATACGTTTTGGGGAGATATACCACACTGACCGGCCACACACAGGTACGATATTACACCTTTGGAGTAGTGAGGTCAACCATATACCCGAGTTGTGTGGAGACGTAGTGTGGTAGGCGCCAAGTGTGGTGGATGGCCAGTTGTGGTAACTGCCGGGTAGAACATCATTATCCCTCAACTAAACACCCACCATCTCATTGTACACACAAACGACCGCATTTCTCAACCTGAATTAAAAACGACACATTTGCACGCCCGGTATGACAACCTGTAGTTAGAGGTCTCCTTGTTATCATTAAACGCAAATTTACGACGCCTCTGCACGCACCACCCACCCATGGATTGAGTGACCTTCTGGAGTCGAACAGTGGAGAGAGGGAGAGTTCATACATCACAAAGATTCCTCATGAACCAAGTATAATTAAGGAAGGTTTTTATTCCATCGTCAAGTATAATGATACTCTCTATACCCACAACCTTCACCTGGGTTCCTTTACATGTTGTGATGGAGTGTTTACGTCGAGGCTTTGAGAATTATGTAAGGGAGAATTACTGATATATCCGACAAAACTCCCCGAGAGGTCACGTCACTGACACCTGCGCCCTTAAGGATTAGTCGAGTAACTTGGTGGAGGAGAGAGAGAGAGAGAGAGAGAGAGAGAGAGAGAGAGAGAGAGAGAGAGAGAGAGAGAGAGAGAGAGAGAGAGAGAGGCAAGAAACTTCATCACGTATTACCCTAAAGACATCGACATTTCATACACCACCCCATCCCATACCCGCCCCACCCTAGCCCCAGGAGAAAGAGAGACGAGAAACAGGCGGACATATTATCATACATTATAAAATCAGCTCCGTCACAACAAGATTCATCACCTGTCCTCCTCCAGCGTATAAATCACCTCACCTCACCTCACCTCACCTCACCCCCAAGCTGCTCCACCTCTCCTTCTCAATTCACAATTTCCATCAGTGATTCTGTTTACTCAGTTCTATTTATTTATTTTTCTTAATGATCTAAGGTGGGAATATTTTTGTCCATATAGATAAATAATAACGATTTTACTTGTTTTTTCGTAGTTACTTAATGAAGATATTAGGGAACAATATTTTCTTTAATAGTCAAATAACGATAAGATTTTACTAATATTTTCCAATCATAATAATCTCTCTTACGATAATCATTACATATCTCTTAAGAACAAAACAACAATGATACTCTACCTTGACTTTGAATTAATAATAAAAAATAAATATATAAAAATCCACCCAGCAGTTACAAAATTGTCTACAAAGAGTAAAAAAAAAAAAAAATACTTTCATCTTTTGTAAACCATTGACGTTTAATATTTCATCACGAGTCATACTGTGTCTCTCTCTGTTGACTGTTATTGGTAGTTCGCTTTTGCCCTCCTGGCTCCTCATTGGTCGTTTGGTCTGTCCTTGATTTCTATTGGTCGTTGGCTTTTGCCCTTCTGGCTCATCATTGGTCGTACGGTCTGTCCTTGTTTTCTATTGGCTTTTGCCCTTCTACTTCATCATCGGTCCTATGATTGTTCCTTGCTTACTCCTCCTCCAAATTTAGACGAAAAACATTCTTCAAAGGACAGACGACCTTCCTCACAAGATTCAATAACTTTAAAGAGGAAGGAAGGAAGGAAGGAAGGAAGGAAGGAAGACGGGTTCAAGCCTTTGTAGTATTGTTCACAACACGTGAGAAGGTGTGGGAGATATGGAGGACTTCTTGGAGGAACTACGGGAGGAGGAGAAGGAGGTTGCGGGAAGAAGGAAGATAAGAAACTCGGAGGATGTGTATGTTTAAGCGAGGGAGGGCGTAATGATAAAGTGGAGACAAGAAAGAAAGGAGAAAGGAAGGAATGAAGGAAGAAGTATGGCGTATGTGATGGAATGAGGAAGGAAGTGAGGGAGAAGAGAAAGAAGATAGAAAGGAAAAATGCTAGAAAGGGAGAGAACAGACCAGAGGAGAAATGAGGGAAAAAGCGAGAGAGGATGAAAGGGGAGAGAGAAATAAGAGCTGAAATGTAATGACTGCCGACTGTCTACATAATTACAATGAGAGTACAACAGAACTACGTCTATCTGTCTATCTAACGCGCTTCCTCGACTTCCATCCTTTGCGTGGTGATAATGAAGGTAAAAACAGGACACACACACACACACACACACACACACACACACACACACACACACACACACACACACTCACTTATGTTACTTGTATATTATTTGTTAACCAAGTGACCCATTCCCCAATTATGTAACTGTATATTTTCAGCCTTCCAGCTACCATACTCTTTCAATAAACCGTTAATTATTATTATTATTATTATTATTATTATTATTATTTTTATTATTATTATTATTATTATTATTATTACACCTTAAATAACAACAAAACGTCCTGGCTGAGTAAATTAATTATCAACGTAAACTGAGAAATTTGTTCCTGGTACAGTACATCAAATTAACACTAAACTGTAAATAGAAAAATAAAAGACGATTTCAATTAATATTAATAATTCAACTTTGATCCCTACGATTATCCACCCCCCACCCCCACCCCCACCTTCCTCCCCCCCCCAAAAAAATCTGAAACCATTTTATTCTTTTCAAACTAGTAAGAGAAAAAAAAATTAATAACCTGTCAAATAGATTTACAAAAATTAAAAAATTATAAATAAAATCCCCGGAATTATTTTAAACTCCCTGAAAATAAAAAATAAAAATCCTTCACGAGAGATTATCAGACTCGGGTCATATAATTCCTTTATATATGTAAATCCTCTTTGTGAATTATTTAGTGATAAATCGATAGACTAATTATATATTGATTGGCTGGGAGATTATGAAGCTGTGTGTGTGTGTGTGTGTGTGTGTGTGTGTGTGGTGTGTGAAAAATTATACGCCGTTCCAAAAAAAAATCGTGTCGACCCTCATGATAAAACAGTAAAGTCGTCCCCATCTTTATCTTCCCATCGTCGTGTTGATGTGACTCAGGGGGGCTGGTTGGCTGAAAGACCAGATGGGAGGGAAAAGTGGGATGGAAAACAGGATGAGACAGAGGAGGGTGAGTGGGTGGGTAGATAGGATGGTATAGGTGAAAGGATGAAGGGGAGGGGATGGCTGAAAGGATGGGAGGAATAGGGTGGATGATGATGAGGAGGAGGAAGGAATAAGGATGGGTAGGTTAAAGACACACACAATATCCTCTCTCTCTCTCTCTCTCTCTCTCTCTCTCTCTCTCTCTCTCTCTCTCTCTCTCTCTCTCTCTCTCGTACTTTGATCGTGTGAGGGGTAATGATTGCCTTTATTAATGTCGTTCACAGCACCTGAAGCTTTCACATGAGGGGAACAAGAAGACATTATAACCCAAAGACGAGAAGGGGAGAGGTGAGAGTGACAGGGAGGACGATCAGAGTGAGATGAGGTGGGCTGAGGGGAGGGTAGGTGGGCTGAGGGGAGGGTAGGTGGGCTGAGGGGAGTGTAGGTGGGGTAAGGGGAGTGTAGGTGGGCTGAGGGGAGTGTAGGTGGGCTGAGGGGAGGGTAGGTGGGCTGAGGGGAGTGTAGGTGGGATGAGGGGAGTGTAGGTGGGATGAGGGGAGTGTAGGTGGGGTAAGGGGAGTGTAGGTGGGCTGAGGGGAGTGTAGGTGGGGTAAGGGGAGTGTAGGTGGGCTGAGGGGAGTGTAGGTGGGGTAAGGGGAGTGTAGGTGGGCTGAGGGGAATGTAGGTGGGGTAAGGGGAGAGTAGGTGGGCTGAGGGGAGTGTAGGTGGGCTGAGGGGAGTGTAGGTGGGGTAAGGGGGGTGTAGATGAGAGACAAACTTAGATGAGGGAAACGTAAGGGTACAGAGAGGGAGAAGAGAGAAGGGAGGAGGAAAATGGGAGGAAGAAAAAGGTAGGAAAGTGAAGGACAGGTTGGCCAAGAGACGGGAATTAAGAGAGACGGGTGAGTGGGACGGGTCTTATGGCAAAGAACCTCTGGGAGAGACGCTAAGAGACGCTGAGAAACACTTGGCGACGCTAAGAGAGACTGGAAGAGACAGGAAGAGGAGAGACAGCCCGGGGAGGGAAGGAAGGAAGGGCGGGCGGAGTGGGAGGGAGTGGACAAATATCCTTTAATAGTCTTAAGGATGACGATGGAACAGTCCTATGGGGAAGGAAGGGTAAAGCGGAAAAGGGAGATGAAGGAGAGGGGGTAAGGAAGGAGGGAGGGAGGGAGGAAGGGAAGGAAGGGAGAAAGGATCGCGAGGGGAGCGAAGAGGGAGAAGGAAGGGTGAAGAGGAAGTAGGAAAGGGATTAATAAGATAAGGGGGAGGGAAAACTCGACCATCAATCACCACACGACAAGGAAAAAATTGGGTCATTACGGTCAGGCAATGACATCAATGTACGGTACCTTGATGATGTTATTTATGTGCGTATACGTGTGTGTAGGAAATTGTGACTGACAGACAGACAGACAGACAGACAGACAGACACTAATGTAGCCTCAGGTGTAACAAGTAATAACACTAAACAACAAAGTGGAGGTGTATATCTGAGGGGAGAATAATAGGGTGAGGGGAGAAAAACTCTAACTCCCTGTCTAATTTCCCCTGCCTCTCCCTACCATAATTCTCTCCTCACTACCTTTACCATGATATTCTCTCTACCATGATATTCTTTCTACCATGATATTCTCTCTACAATGATATTCTCTCTACCATGATATTCTTTCTACCATGATATTCTCTCCACCATGATATTCTCTCTACCATGATATTCTTTCTACCATGATATTCTCTCCACCATGATATTCTCTCTACCATGATATTCTCTCTACCATGATATTCTCTCTACCATGATATTCTCTCTACCATGATATTCTCTCTACCATGATATTCTCTCTACCATGATATTGTTTCTCGCCTCACTGTCTACTTTGAAATAAGGTTCTTCCCTCTTATCTCCCCTCACTCCACTAAAAACACTTCCGTCACCGCTTCTACTTTCCTACATATCCCCTTACTCTCCCCTCTCATATCCCTCCCCGCCCACTCTGTCTGACGCTAATTTTCCCCTCTTATCTCCCCTCACATTCCCTACTATCAACACTCTCTTCGTTTCATTTCTTCTACTTTACGCCATCTTCCCCTCATTTTCTTCAACATAAATCCCCTCTCTCCCCTCATTCCTTCATCTCCCCTCTCCTCCTGGTATACGATATGGCCCATTTCGGTAATTGGAGTAATTAGACAAGCCGGAAGTTGTCCAGAGAAAGCAAGTTTGAAATGCGACTAAACCAGAGTAAAACACGATTGAGTCTCGTTATTAATTCGTTTTTCGTGCAAATTCGTCTTACTACATTTTTTTTTCTTTCGTTTTATTTTTTTTTAAGCTGCTGTTATGCTTGGTTTGTTTGCTGTTTCGTTTCCGTGTAGCTTCGTTTGTCTGTTTCTCTCGCGCGCACACACACACACAC
Source organism: Homarus gammarus (assembly GCA_958450375.1). NCBI lineage: Eukaryota > Metazoa > Arthropoda > Malacostraca > Decapoda > Nephropidae > Homarus > Homarus gammarus. The sequence continues at coordinate 2,443,019 of CAUDMG010003098.1, read as the reverse complement.
ACACACACACACACACACACACACACACACACACACACACACCTGTCTTTTCCCCCTCAACATTAACCCTCAAGATCTCTCCCAACACCAACGCTCGTCATCAACAGTCTCTCTCACGTTGCTAATACCAGTCATTTACTCTTTTATCATACCATATTATGTCATCCATCACCCCATATCATCCTTATTACTTATCCTCAACCACCCTATCTCCTCTTACTTTTTCTCCTTCCTTTTCTTATAATTGCATCCTCCTTTCTCAACATATCCACTACAATATTCCTTAATCTCCTCTACAAGTACAAATAATCTGTAAATATTAACTCCCTTGGATACCTCCTCACTAATGGCTTTGTGTAAGACGGATCTCTTCTTTATTATTACCAGGAAGAATATCTTATGTGGAGTGTCGGTATAATGACATATCCTTAACAGCCCACCAACTCCTTCTCTCTTTCTTATGATCGTCGTGTTAAAAATCCCTGTCTAGTACTGGTAAAAAAATTCAATCAGCAACACCTATATTATTTTCTCCATGGAACTCCCCTTTTTTTTCAATACACCAAAACAAAACGTAGTAATAACCTTTTTTTTTTTTGTGTTACTCCATCGTGTGTGTGTGTGTTGTCTAAATCATTTTAAATATTATATACATGTTCAGAAAAAAATCCCTCTGAACAATTGTAGTTTTTAAATTACTCATAGTGAATGTTAGAAGAGGATATTATTTGCTATTAATATTTAGTGTAAGGGGAACAAGGTATATTAACACTGTAGGTCTAGTGATTGCAGGTAAACGGGTATACTTTTCATTCACTACAACACACCGGCTTCCTTTTATCTCTCTCTCACACACACCTGGGTCTACCTGCCCCCCCCCCCCCCCCTGCTACCTATTTCCATAACCTTGATGTCGTCTCGTACAGTTGCCTCCATTTACAACTGGTACAGTAGCTAGTGTGTTTTGTGAGATGTGGCACAACCGCCCACCAGACAAGAGATAGGAGCCAATGATGTCCTACTTGAAAGGGTGGAGGGGTGGGGGGACGTCTTATTTAACATCCTTGGCCGGGTCACTATACCGAGGGTAATTCTCCCCATTCTGTTAGTTTTACTACGATGTAAACAAACAGTAGTGCCACATCTCACAAAATGCACTAGTTACTGTACCCGTTATAAATGGAGGCAACTGTACTGTATAGACCGGTGTAAATGTACCTGAGAGAGAGAGAGAGAGAGAGAGAGAGAGAGAGAGAGAGAGAGAGAGAGAGAGAGAGAGAGAGAGAGAGAGAGAGAGAGAGAGAGAGAGAGAAAAGGAAAAAGAGACATAAAAAAAGAGAAAAAGAAACGGCCTAAACAAATAGGGAAGAGAATGTTTTCCCCCCAATAAAGCTGTGAGTTGGGTTCCATGTCCGACTCTCTAAGGCGATTACGCTCAACCCCACCAACAGGATCACTAAATCCACTTTACAATAACTATAACATCGGTGATTGGTCTTACCTGCTTGTTACTCTCTCTCTCTCTCTCTCTCTCTCTCTCTCTCTCTCTCTCTCTCTCATCATTTCTCCGAGTCATCGTTCTTATCCTACAGCATGTGAGTGAACAGGTCGCTGCCGGTAATATCGTATCGCTCTGTAATAAAAAGACTCTCTCTCTTACACACACACACACACACACACACACATACACACACACACACACTACAACTCTTGACTCTTGATTCATTTTTTAGGCGAATGACTTCAGTTTAATATAAGTTTCATCTGGATCATAAAAGACCAAATTATTTCCTTCTAATACATAATATGAATTTGTCTTTCTCTCACACACACACACACACACACACACACACACACACACACACACACACACACACACACACACACACACCTGCCTCATTGGCGTGTTATACTCCTTCACAATATATATTTATCTCCTTTCTCCATTCATCTTCTTTACTTCCTCGTTCACTTTTCCGTCCATTAAAAAAAAAAACGTGACAAAACAGACAAAAACTGGAAATAAAGACACATCCAAACAGCTTCAAACAAATAAAATCGGTCTCCCCTCTGTATTTTATCTTGACAGTATTCCATCTGAATTTTATTGGTATTTTTTTTTTTTTTTGGTGACCCAACGTAAAATCGAGGCACACTCAACTCCCGCAGGGAAGAGCCAGCTAGGATGTGTGAAAGGATCGCATCTGTGTGTGGTGACCTCCTCCTCCTCCTACCATGCTTTGATTGGTTTAAATTCGGTGAAAGGGAAGGTAAATCTTCCCCACAGATTGGGCTCTCTCTCTCTCTCTCTCTCTCTCTCTCTCTCTCTCTATACTGTAATTATTATCGCTCAGTACGTGTTCGCCAGGAAAGTAATTTGTGTCACTGATGAGAGGATGACGCTAATGTTTCCGCCATCACCGACACGACGCAGAGGAACTTACACACACACACACACACACACACACACACACACACACACACACACACACAACGATAATATTCACCTTTATCTTCATGTGTGTGTGTGTGTGTGTGTGTGTGTGTGTTGAAAATAAAGGATGCGGTGGCCGAAGAGTGGATAGTTACTCGTTTCCTATCCTTGAATGACACTGGATTACGTCCTGGTTATCATCAGTTCACCCAGCTGTTAATGGGGTACCTGACTTTACAGTTTGGGAAATATATAGGTGGTTGAGTACAGTACCGTCCATCCACGTTCCTTATTTACGTACCCGAAGTTTATGCCATTCAAGTGTGTTTTCATCGTCAAGCCTAAGGGACCCACTTTAATTTTCCACTTTAATATAGTCAGAGTATGAACTGTCGTAATTGTCTATATATGCAATTCCAGGCAATCAAACAGAGTGATATACATACTGGGCACCAGGAAGTTACTGTCCCCAACCAGTAATCTATCCACGGTTACTGTCTCGGAAAGTAACAAGTGACAATATGACCTAACTTTACCTTTTATATAAACCTTCAGGTACATATTTATACTTGTGTGTGTGTGTGTGTGTGTGTGTGTGTGTGTGTGTGTGTGTGTGTGTGTGTGTGTGTATTCCCATTACTAGTTTAGATGTATACATGATACTGTAAATACCAATATTTAAATTCCGCACTGAAAAAATACAAGCAAAAATAAGTGTATTACGTGTGTATTTTATGTATACAATTTGGTTCTAAAAATAGTAAGTATTAAGCGTGTATTCGGATATGTATTTCCGTTCTAAAAAACACCAACAGAAATAACCGTATCCAGTGTGTATATTCTGCATTAAATCCCAGTTAAAAAAAAAACATGTACAGGTAGTGTGTGTGTGTGTGTGTGTGTGTGTGTGTGTGTGTGTGTGGTAGGTATGAATGTTTTTGTATAGACGAGCGAATGTTTGAAATTGAGTGTAAAGTGCTTATAAGAGACGCCATAAAGAAAGAAAGGAAGGAAGGAAGGAATGAAGGGTGGTAGGGAGTGAATAAGCGAAGGATGAAGTGAAAAGGAGAAGAAGGGATAAAGGGGTGGTAAGAAGTGATGAAGGGGAGGAAAGGGGGAAGAAATGGAGTGAAAAGCGGAAGGAGGGATAGAGGGAGTGAACATTATCTCACGCTTACTCTCCACTACCTCCCACTTTCCTTCACCCCCTCCATCCCTGCCTCCTTATCGTCTTCCTTACCTCCCTCCCTCTCTACCTCCCCCCCAACTCAATATTCCCTCCCCGAAGTCATTTTATTTTTATCCCCCGTAGGCGATATACATACATACATAATTTGCATTTTATCTTCCACTGAGGTAAAATTGAAACTTCCCTCACCTCAATTCTCATACAGGCCACCTTCCTTACAAGACGATGAGGGAGGGAGAGAGGGAGAGGGAGGGTGAAAGGAAGGGAGAGGGGGAAAAGGAGGGAAGGGGAATGGGAGTGAAAGGAGGTGGGGGTCTTCTTGAGTATAGTGAACAGTTCTTAGTTGATGTCAGTTACAAATATATATTTTTCCCCTATTAAGCAGTGGTATCCAGCTCTATGAACACCAATTTTCACTCACTCACTCACTCACTCACATCTCCTTCCAAGTTTTGTGTCACCTTCTTTATTAACCAACTTTTCCACAACACCCTCCCTCCCTGGCTTTCCTCTTCCAATCCTCCCTTTCCTCCCTTATTTCCACTTCTCCCACCCACCTTTTCCTACCTCCCTTACTTTCCTCCCACCCTCTCTCCCTCCCCCTCCTAAAAAAAAAAAAAAAAAAAAAAAAAAAAATTAACAAACACCAAAAGAAGTAGAAACAAAAAACGGGGGACTCTTACCTACACCTGCCAAACTTAATTTAGCCTGAAATAAAACACGGCTTATGGGGTTTCCTCTAGGTGTAAACTTTTCAAATTTAATCTTTTTACGATCACAATTTCATTTTCTGGGTACATGGGTCGGGCAGGCGGTAGGGTAGGGGTTGAGGGGGATGAGGTAGGGGTCAGTTTGGAGGGGGAGTAGGGGTCAGGTTGGAGGGGGAGTAGGGGGTCAGGGTGGGGGGGGGGATACTTTTTTTTCTGGCCGAAGTCGGGATATTTTTACCCAAGACGGGATATACGGGGATATTTTTGGTCTATCTCGGCTTCCCTCTCTTTCGCTCCCCTTCCCTTCTCTTCTCTCTCTCACATTCTAACCCTTTATACTCTTCCCCTTTCATTTCCCTATTCCTTCTCCTCCTCTACTCCTTCTCTCACCATTCATCCTCTTCTCCCGATTACCACTCCCTCTCTGCCAATTCATCCTGTACGATACTCCTTTTCCCCTCTCCAACACTCCACATTCACCCCCTATCCCTGACCTCTCCCCCACTCATACTTCCCACTCACCCTCTCTCGACAAGCCATCAGGTTCAGCTTCCAGATTGTACTCAGTTTTTTGGTCAACAAGTAATCGGAATCCCCAACAAGTTATCGTAAAAAATACCAGAGCCTATATCCGATACTTGTGGCAAGAAATCTGAAGTGAAAGCGACTTGCTGATGGTCAAGCTGGAATTAATCTTCGGCCTCGCTGATAGAAATTTACCGAAACTGAAGTAGGTGAACCGATACCGGGGTAGATGATCCGATACTGGGTAGATGAGACGATACTGATGTAATTGAACCGATACTGAGGTAGATGAATCGATAATGGGGTAGATGAGCCGATACTGATGTAAATGAACCGATACTGGGGTAGATGAATCGATAATGGGGTAGAGGAACCGATACTGGGGTAGAAGAACCGATACTGATAGATTTTCTGATGACAAGACTTCTATTCAGATATTTACGACGCACCGGTCAAATAATGCGATTATATGAACCGATTCCAATACGAGTAACCTGTGGTCTTCCCGAGTTACCGATACTGGACTGTCATATGTCGACAACTTTCTAATTGTTCATTTTTCTACAACTTTCTAATTGTTCATACCTCGACAACTTTCTCCTTGCTTTTACCTTTCACGTCGCAGTTAACTTTCTTCAGGGATTCATTAGTCTCCAAAGGAATGTGGATGATTAACTTGTAAATGTAAAAAAAAAAAAAAAATATATAATAATTTTCTCCTCTGACGGATAATTGGAAAGAATTGGATTTTTTTTTTCATCATTAACTTTCCATTTGTTTTTGTTTTCTTTCGGATGAATGGTTAATATGATGCGGCGGTTGGCTTGTTACGTGCTTTGCTGTCTGTCTGTCTGTCTGTTTATTCGCCTGTCTGTTTATTCGCCTGTCTGTCTGTCTGTTTTTCTACCCTCTGTTTTGTTGTTTTGTCTATCAATTTGTATCTGTCTGACTGTCAGTATTTCTGTGGCACTTGGTTTATATATATACGATTGTTATTCTCTCTCTCTCTCTCTCTCTCTCTCTCTCTCTCTCTCTGTCTCCCCTTCCTCACTCCGTCCCCCTTCTTGTCTCCTCCTACTACTTTCCATTCCTTTTGCCAATCCTTCCTATTCTTATCTTTATTTCTATTATATCCACAACCACCTTCCTTCAATCGCTCCCTCCCTCCTTCTTTCCTTCCAGTCTCCCTTCCTTACCCCCCATCTATCCACCCATCGACCCTTCAACTCACCTTCCCACTGCTCATCCCACTTTCCTCTTACCCACCCACCCTTCCATTCTCCCCACCTATCATCCCACACGTTTCTCCCCCTCCCCCTCCCCCCCCCTCCCTCCTTCCTTCTCTCCCTTTTTTCCCTCCCGTCGTGGAACAGAATCCTAACACCACCTTTCCACCTCTTCCAGACTGAATAATGGGAGAGGTGACCAGACCAAGGACACCGCTCTTCGCCAACCGCCCTTACATCGTCGGCTACTCGGGTAAGTTCACTTGGGTTAGGTTAGGTTGGATTGGGAAGGTGAGATTAGGTTAGGTTTGGTTAGGTCAGCTTAAGTTAGTTTAAGTTGTTAGGTTAGGTTAGGTTTGTTGCTTTGGGCTAGTGCAGGCATCCATTATCAACAGGTTGACAGAAAGATCCAGGTTACAAAAGTGTCTCTGCAACACACTTGACTAATGGCCAGACATAGATCCACGCCTCATAACAGTGCATCGGAAAGTTGGCCAATCAGCGGGCAAATAATCTCAAGAGAGTAATAAAGCCGGAGCTGATTGGATGAATCCTTCCTACTCTCTCTCTTACAAACACAAACAAGAATAAGTAAACAGTTCCCGAAAGTCAATAACAATTCTCATTCACCGAGATAAAACACCCATTCACCCTAACATTACGCTATATCTAAATTACCATCTTCAACCATCACGTCCCCGCTATATTCAATTTCTTCCACATACTCCAAGTTTTTCCCCTCCTACTCATCCCTGCCTTCTTACGTTAAGGATGAGGGGGCAACGGTGCTTTCATCTCCTCTTTAATCTCCCCTTAGTTCAGACCTTCAACCTCTAAAGTCTTAAAGTCCATAAACCATGATCTGTTCTGGAGAATGATTTTTTTTTTTGTATTTCCTCCTCAAAAATATTCCTTCAGCTGTTGCGTCTATCGTTATCACAACTACACAAAGTTCTAAAAAATAATAATAATAATAATATCACGATCTCTTTATATCACTGTTGAATTCACCGCCTATAGTGACATCAAATACCATCTACCATGTTATTCGCCTCGTTCCTCACCTGTCCTTCACTTCTCTACCACTCCCTTGTATATCAGACGATGCAGCTCCTCCAATTCTATTTTTTCTGCCGCTGTGTCCATGGTCAGAGTGTCAGTGAAATCCAATCCAACATCCTCATTCTTTTCACACCCACCGCACCGCAAGACACGTCATTCTTTATCATGTTACAGCTCTTGGTCCGCGTTAGTTCCCATTCCGTGTGTCTCATTACCGTATTCCCTTCTGTGTTACATATTTTCAAAAAGACTACAGCCGACAGCTCTTTACGTATATGTTATGTTATCCCCTCTAACTACACAACTAAATTCATGTCTTGACCTTCCATTTACGCGGTGATCAAGGTAACTAACCCCTGACATGAAAACAGGTCACTTTGTCAGTAGAGCTAATTTACATACGTCACACTCTCATGTTTTTTTTTCCCTCGTCCATAATGACGTTGAGGAAAAACTAGTTCGGGAAGCAGTTAATTAACAAAATTAAAAACCCGGTCCAGGACATCAAAGGTCAACGTGAGGGGAGGGCAAGTGCACGGAATACACACCAAGCAATCATCACATCTCCGATCAGCTCGTCATGAAGGAACCCCTGTGACTCTCGGCTCCAGTAAGTAAGAGAGAGAGAGAAAATTCACCCTCGCTTTAAGTAATAATAGCACAATCTCCCCCTGCGTCACCCAGCAACCCCTCAACGAGACACAGCCAAGGAGAAGACTTGCTGTGCCTGTAATGACCAAACTTCAACACTCCTCACCGGACACTATACATAAACCCCTTGGCAAATCCTTCCACGGCGATACTGACTTGGCTTAACTATTGCATCCGTATCATAACACCCCGTCACGTTGCAGAGACACAATATTGCAATTTTTTCCGACTGAGTAATTGCATCGGCGAAAGATTCAGCCTCAGATTCTGGTGTTGGCTGGAGCTTATTACTATCCTATACCTTGTTGATGGTTCTGAGAAAAAGTCGTGGATTACCAGAGCAATGCGAGGCTGCCAGTGAAGGAATGTGGAGGAGGGATACACAACATTACCATCTCAGGCTGCGGGTGTGCGTCTCCGGTAGTGTAAGAGAGCAAGAGTATTACTGAACTTCCTCCACACAGATCTAAAGTCCAATATTTTCAGCCTGACTTTGTGTTGTGATCTGAGCCATAACGAAATGTTTTGCTGAACTCCCACCCTCCCACCCTAACTCCCATCCTCCCTCCCACAGAGTGACAATTACGACACGAGGAATCAAATACACTATTGCCCTCTCATTACAAAACTTCTTGGTGAAGCTTGACACGGATTTGTTTTTGGTGTGTGTGTGTGCCGGCGACCACTGCGAGCGACAGTTACCGAAGGTGTTTTGATGCAAAGTTTTGTGGTAAACAGGCGGAGTTGCTTGGACGACAAAACAACAGCCAACTGGTGATCCACACACACACACACACACACACACACACACACACACACACAACAACAGCCAACTGGTGATCCACACACACACACACACACACACACACACACACACAACAACAGCCAACTGGTGATCCACACACACACACACACACACACTACATCCTTGACCACTGAAGGGTCAAGACGTACCTGGCGCTCCTCTGGGAGCAGCCAGGTCAACTGTTATGTTGACCCATACCAACTCCCTCCCCTGAACCCTCCTCCCCACCGGAATATCAATAAGCTCTCGCCAGAAGTTACAATCTCATTTAGGAAAGAAATGGAACTAGTGTTGAACAAAGGTAAACAGTGGTGAACAGTGTTTAGGTTAGTGAGAACAACTCAACAGTAACAGCCTCACACAGTGAGGTCCCAGATACCCAGTAATAACTGCCCGTAAGACCCAACAACAGCCAGCGATGTGCTAATCCATCCACGATAGGAAGGCATGGGACCACACCTCACTCATATGACACCATCTATGAGGGAATTACTACACCACGTCAGGTCCCTCATAACACCATCTGTGAGGGAGTTACTACACCACGTGATGCCCCTCATAACACCCTCTGTGAGGGGGTTACTACACCACGTGAGGCCCCTCAAAATACCATCTGAGAGGGAATTACTACACCAAGTGATGCCCCTCATAACACCATCTGTGAGGGAATTACTACACCACGTGAGGTCCCTCCTAATACCATCTGGGAGTGAGTTACTACACTACGTGTATGCTGTTCAACACCTACATAATCTGTATGTTCCTTACCTTTCTCTAATGAAGGCTTTTGTTAAACCACCAACGTCAATGTATGCAATAAGTCATTTATGTCCAATGTATATTATCAGCCTTCGGGCTGCATAACTTTTTCAATAAACCGTTAATTATTATTATTATTATTATTTTTATTATTATTATTATTATTATTATTAACAGTATATCTCCACATCATCGACACCCCCCCCCCCCCCCCCCCCCATTTTCTCCACTCTATAAAATTCCTCCACCGAGCGCCCTCCAATCAAACACCCCTCTCCATACACTTCCCCCCGAGTGAACATAATCATTGGCACATGTTTTATGCACGAGACATTTTCCCCATAATCGTATTCCTACCGTCGATGAACACGCTATATCCCTCGGCGGTGTGTGACGTTAAGGTAATAGTTATGTAGATGACATATATGAACTGCTACTTAAAGGCCCCCTTGTCTACTACCAATCAAGTCACTGGAAAATGTCATCTGCGTAATGCGTCTTGCCACGTCACGTATGGCAGCGAGTTGAGACACAGGTCTGACTACCACTACTACTACTACTATGACTACTACGAACGCTACTACTACTACTACAGTGCCCCAGATAGCTTCTTAAAATCATTATTTATTATTTTTTTTATCGTTATCACCAAGTCTCTATAACACTGAGTCACCGGAACCAAGTGTAAACACGGGACTTCCTCACTTCCGGCCACCCACTCTCTTCTCACTCCCTGCCACCCACTCTCTCCTCACTCCCTGCCACCCACTCTCACTTCACTCCCTGTCACCCACTCTCTTTCACTCCCTGTCACTCAGTCTCTCCCTCATTAGCGTTGCTGATCTTAAAGTGAAATAACATGGGGGGGGTTAAAGTTCACGTGGCCCTCTAAACACACACACACACACACACACACACACACACCAAAAATAAGTAAAATATTGTGTCCCAGTTCTCGCGCACTTCAGTAAGGATTTTTGTAGACCTTTAAAATGCACACCAGAGGAAACAGCAACAATTCACTGTCGATATTTTTAAACCTCTTTCCCTATTTTTTTGGAAACTCAATTTTGTCGATACGAAAAAAATAATAAATAAAAAAAATCCCCCAAATTTTAAAACTCAACATCTGTGTTTGTAAACGAGAGTCGGGTCTTTTTTATGCTATGGAAGTTAGCTATGTGACCGGCTGACTTCCTAACTACCTAACTAAGTAATTAATTAACTAACTAACCAACCAAGCTAACTACCTGACTAACTAACTAACCAACCAAGCTAACTTGCTGACTAACTAACTACCTGACTAACTAACTAACTAACCAACCAAGCTAACTACCTGACTAACTAACTAACTAGCTCGCGCACCCCTTTCCCTAGCACTTCTCTTTGTCGTCTCTCTCATCACCTGTTTAGAATAATATTAAAAATCAAAACAATATCATCATTTCCCCCAACCTACATGATGGCACTTGTTGAAGCCAGTTGTGTCGTCATGTAACAATCCTTCTTTTTTCTTCTTTTTTTATTAATTTTTCCCTTTTAAGTAGTCATTTATTCTCATAACTAGACATTGAGGAATTAATTTAAATGAAGAGAAAACGACAGAGTTCACCGTATTAACACACATGCCCGAGAGCATGAATGACGAAAACACATTAATTCGCTGATGTTGAAATTCATTGAAAGAAATATGCTTCGTATAATATTTTAAGATACATACCTGTGTATCTATATATATTTCATTTATATATATATTTATTTTTTTTTATGCAGCAGTTAATAAAATCAACAATGATAAAAACTATTTCATCTTCGTGGAAAGGTTTTATATGATATACATTTCAAAATTGAGGGGAAAATCCGACAGGAATTTCATAAATCGTACACATGTGCATGGAAAAAAATGTACCTAAAAAAATAATGATAAAAAAAAATGTTATGATTATTCAGTAATATTTTAATATATACATATATCATCCAATAAGATAATGGTTCCCGGAAATACACACACACACACACACACACACACACACACACACACACACACACACACACCGACCAAGGGGGAAAAATATGTGTGTGTGTGTGTTTAAACCAAAAAATATCTCGAAATTCACAGTATCAACAAATTTACACACAAAACGAACAGTAGTACACATACATACATACATACACGCGAAAAATCCTACAAAGCTCGTAGTACTGTACAATCAGACGTGTATAACACTCAGACCGTTCACAATACACAACATCTGCAGTGTAGTGTACGAACAGATCAACACAAACTCCCGGGACTTTATCAACGGGACCCAATTTGGTTAAGTACTGTGGTGAGTAGTGGTGGCTATAGCAGTCTGTGGGGTGACCTTCAACAGCGAGCAGACCACCATCACGACCTCCTCCTTCCCCTCGCCATCACGACCTCCTCCCCACCTACCCCTCACCTTCCCTGTCCCCTAACTTTCCCTGCCCCTCCTACTTTCTCCCCTCACCAACCTTCCCCCATACCACCTCTCTCTACTCTTCCCCCACCTCCTCCCCATCCCCCTCTCCCAACCAACTCTCCCTCCCACCCAACTTCCTAAAACTGAGAGCGTCGGCCATCTTTACACGCACAAGTTATAATGAAATTGCGGAGGCCATTCGCTCGACATTAGTTCGTGCAATGATTAGAGAAGACGATAGGGAGTCCAGATTGTCATTTTAATGTGGTCTAGCCAGCTCGTGCGATAGTAGCTTGGGGACTATTATTGTCGTGTACTTGTACCATTTTTTGTGGTTAGATTAGGTTAGGTTAGGTTGATAAAACATTATTTTTGTAAGTTTATGTCTTTTGGTGTGGTTCTTTTGGGGTATTTTTTCGCTCTTTTTTTTTCATGCATGTGATGTGAGAAGATATGGATGAATCAGTCAGTCAGTCAGTCAAGAAGTAGACATAACAGGTTCGATCAGTGGGTTAATGGCTCAGTCAGTCAGTTAGTCAAGATTTCAAAAAATAATAATAATTAAAACATAAGAATACAATGTTACTTTACCTCATCACTAGACGAGTTTCTGGCACGATGCCTCCCGAAAATACGAAGAAAACCACAAATTGTTTATCATACAGAATAAAACAAAAATGGAATCACCGACAAATAAAAAAAAATAAAAAAAATTAAAAATCACATCACATTAAAAATAAATTAAGTTCTCAATACGTTTTCTTTAACTGAATTCTAATATAAATCTAAAACATAAAAAATATATACTAACAAACTCAATTTAACCATCATACTGAAAATTGAATTCCAAGTAAGCTGAAAAAATTATTAACGCAACACACAAGGTTAAATATCGTTTACCGGTTAAATATCGTATACCGGTTAAATATCGTATACCGGTAAATGTATAAACGCTCAAGAGAGAAGGGATAAACGGATGCTTTATCGTGGTTCACATTAAGTCTATATTCAGAGGAGACATATATCAGGTGTACCAAGAACGGCGTGTAAGCAGGTGTGTATCCTCTTGATGTGAATGACCCTAAAAATGCGGCTGTACCAATTACCGACTACTGTACATGGTAAAATGCTGAGTATAATTATGAAGATTGTTCTTATTTATTAATGCTACGGTAATAATAATAATAATAATAATAATAATAATAATAATAATAATAATAACCAAAATTCGTCACGTTACGTTCAATCGATTATAATGTATACTCGCCCTCTCCCTCCCGCTCACAGGTTACATCCCCGGCCTAATGTTCCGCTACGGCAAGACCTTCGGTAAAGCGGCAGAGGAGAGCATCTCTTTGTACATCCGGCAACAGGCTGATCGACGAAGTAGAGAGGAGGTGAGGCAAGAGTGAGACAGGTGAGAGAGATGAGACAGGTAAGAGATAAGGTGAAGGGCAGTCGAGAGCAGGTGAGAGACGCGTGAGACAGCTGAAATAGGTAAGGCAGATGAGTAACAGGTGAGGGAGGTGAGACAGGTAAGAGATAGAATGAAGAGCAGTCAATGGCAGGTAAGGGAGGTGAGATAAACGTCAGGCAGTTGGGAGAAATGAGACAGGTGAGAGACAACTGACGAAGGTGAGAGATGACTGATGAAGGTGAGAGACGACTGACGAAGGTGAGAGATGACTGACGAAGGTGAGAGACGACTGACGAAGGTGAGAGATGACTGACGAAGGTGAGAGATGACTGACGAAGGTGAGAGACGACTGACGAAGGTGAGAGACGACTGACGAAGGTGAGAGACGACTGATGAAGGTGAGAGACGACTGACGAAGGTGAGAGATGACTGACGAAGGTGAGAGATGACTGACGAAGGTGAGAGACGACTGACGAAGGTGAGAGATGACTGACGAAGGTGAGAGACGACTGACGAAGGTGAGAGACGACTGGCGAAGGTGAGAGACGACTGATGAAGGTGAGAGACGACTGACGAAGGTGAGAGATGACTGACGAAGGTGAGAGATGACTGACGAAGGTGAGAGACGACTGACGAAGGTGAGAGACGACTGACGAAGGTGAGAGACGACTGATGAAGGTGAGAGATGACTGACGAAGGTGAGAGACGACTGACGAAGGTGAGAGACGACTGACGAAGGTGAGAGATGACTGACGAAGGTGAGAGACGACTGACGAAGGTGAGAGATGACTGACGAAGGTGAGAGACGACTGACGAAGGTGAGAGACGACTGACGAAGGTGAGAGACGACTGATGAAGGTGAGAGACGACTGACGAAGGTGAGAGACGACTGACGAAGGTGAGAGATGACTGACGAAGGTGAGAGACGACTGACGAAGGTGAGAGACGACTGACGAAGGTGAGAGACGACTGACAAAGGTGAGAGACGACTGACGAAGGTGAGAGACGACTGACGAAGGTGAGAGACGACTGACAAAGGTGAGAGACGACTGACGAAGGTGAGAGATGACTGACGAAGGTGAGAGACAACTGACGAAGGTGAGAGACGACTGACGAAGGTGAGAGACAACTGACGAAGGTGAGAGACGACTGACGAAGGTGAGAGACGACTGACGAAGGTGAGAGACGACTGACGAAGGTGAGACAATTTATTTATAGAAATTTTGTGTCTTGAGAAGTTATTTTGCCTAAAACACGACTCGTAATAGCACCAGTGACTGCACTAGACCTATTTATAGTACAACTTGGCTGAATGGATCCAACCACACGCTTTCTTTAACATTTATAGAATGAAAAACAAATTATGGAAAGCTTCTATATTCAAACAGTATTTTCACCACAAAATACACACACACACACACACACACACACACACTTAAGTCCTCACACCAAACCCAACCAAGTTTTCAATCCTCTTTCCACCCCCCGGCAGGTGAAGCGATCGAGGTCACTACCCAGACTCAAGCCCAAGAGAACAGAGTCACAGGTGATTGAGGACTTCTACAGCAAATACGGAATCGGTAAGTAAAAATGAATTAACTTCAAATAAATAAATAAATAATAAGGCGTAAGATAATGTATATGATTATTCAAGGTTTCACCTGATGATTAAACACCCTAACGATAATCTAATCTAATCTAACCTAACCTAACCTAACCTAACCTAATCTACCCTAATCTAAACAAACCTAGCCTAACCTAACCTAACGCTAATCTACCCTAATCTAAACAAACCTAACCTAATCTAATTTAACCTAACCTATCCTAAACTAATTTAAGCTAACCTGTCCTATATTAATTTAACCTAACCTATCTTATCCAAACCTAACCTGACCCCGATAGGTAACGTTATGGCATCTAATCATCAGGTACAATAAGCTATGGTGTCTAATCATGTAATTCGAACCCGGTTCTCCTGCGTAAGAGGCCAATGTGGTGCCAATGACCTACAATCCTCTGGTTCTAATATCAACAGTGCTGGAACAATTATCATCACTCATATACGTTTTGGTGTGTGTGTGTGTGTGTGTGTGTGTGTGTGTGTGTGTGTGTGCGTATCAATAAAATTTAAATCAATACAGAAAACATTATCTTCGTCACTAATTACCTTTAAAAAGACAAAACACAACAATGACAATAACAAAAAAATAATAATACACACACACACACACACACACACACACACTGTTTATTATTATTATTATTATTTTATTATTATTACACACACACACACACACACACATTGTTACAGGAATAAATTAACATTAGTGCGGTATACTGGTATGGCGAATAGTGTAGTAAGTGTGTATGATAAACAAAGACTCCACTACCAAAACAATACGCAGCAGCCATTTCCAGCCCCAATCCTCCACCGCTCGCTGGAGGTCGAAAATCTTATAATAGCTGAAGCCTTAAAGGTCAACAATGAACCCAGCGAGGAACAATAGCCCCCGCCGCCGCAGCCCATCTCTACACACAATGCTCGCTCGTCAGCTCCAATACCGAAATCAAATTTTACTTAACTTTTACTTCCCGAAACATTGTCATATAGTTCTACCGTTCTCAGTATTTGTTGATATTTTTTCTTCTCGTATTGTTTCAGTAATACAGGTATGAATTGTTGAGTGCTTGTTCTTTATTGGGTATGGATAAGGGCTTCGAGTCGTAACTATCCTATAAAAACAGTTAGTTTGAACTCACAGAATGTTTAAGTGTTGATGAACGTGTGACTAACTATATTACACGCTTCAATACCTTTAGCTGTTAAAGCCACGTAATAACGTTATAATGTCAACATCAAAGACTTGAAGAACAAAATGTGATTTAGTTTAAAATTACATATTTATATCACTTTTACGTTTTAGTTATTTAATATAAATGATTACGACACTTAAAAGACTAAGGTGTTTCAGCGTGTACCATAATACTAAACATGAACACAATAAACTAAGAGGAGTGTAGACTGCACGGCTCTGCTGCACGTTACGTCACTCAGGTTTAATCACCTCCTGCTGCCTGGCTAAACACCCCCAAGCCTGCAGTCAGCGCCGGGCAGACTCGTCACCTGTTGTAATACAGATACGAACAGTAGCACTAACTACCATTGTTCTATATTTTCTAAAGCAACTGGTGGAGTGAAGACCAGTTATGAAATGTTTTAGAATAACAAATTTTATTCATGCTGTTCCTTCTGAAAATACGTTACCCAAATAAAAATATACAAAAATAAATGTAACGACCTACCATTTTCTAACACACACACACACACACACACACACACACACACACACATGTATATATATATATAAACCTCACGTGGTAGCTAATACAACAGACGTAGGGATAACTTAATACCTAATACAGTATAACAAACAGGAGTGAAGAGAATTTTCCATCCTCAGGTGTGGAAGGCGTCGAGACACAGGTGGCTGGAGGGAGGCAGAGGGATGCTGAGGTGTTGCCTAAAGTGCTTCATTGTAATTAAAACAACAAATGAAATGCAATAAAACGAGAGAACGTACAATAGATGAAACTATACTAAACACTGAGGAAAGGAGTAGTAGTAGTAGTAGTAATGAATGTTTGCCATGACCTTAAGCTTGAGCAATATAGTTTATAGTGCGTGATAACAAACACAGCCGAGTAAATACCCGGGAACGAGGCGACACATAAACACCAAGTATACTAGTATATTAGTGTGTGTGTGTGTGTGTAGACGAAAATGTCAACATACAAAATCATCTCCTTCGCCCCCACCACCACTACCACATCCCCCACAACAACTAATATTAATGACCACACCTGTTTACCACCTATTAATGACCACACCTGTTTACCACTTATTAATGACCACACCTGTTTACCACCTATTAATGACCACACCTGTTTACCACTTATTAATGACCACACCTGTTTACCACTTATTAATGACCACACCTGTTTACCACTTAACACATCACACTGAGACAGAAAACCACATAAAACTTTTAATTGACTTAAACGTAATTAGCCCATGGGAGTGTTTTATCGCCTACGAGTCATTAAGATGGTAATGAGCCACTCGCGTACAGGTCATTTTCCGCCTCTCAACGCCTATGTAACTTTACTTCCTTACCCATATATATATTTTTTCCCTCAAATTTCAATACATTTTCTAAGTTTTAATTAATTTATTATTTGGATTCAAAAAATTTCCTGTATATTGATTTGTTGGCTGATTTCGTCTTCGTTTTGTTTGTTTGTCTGTCTGTTTGGATGTTTGTCTTTGTCTATCTGTCTCTGTGTGTCTGTTTCTGTCTGTCTGTCTGTCTCTACATATCTATCTCTGTCAGTCTCTCTGTCTGTCTAGAAGTTTATTGTTTAAAGAACAGATGAAAGCTAAAGTGTGTGTGTGTGTGTGTGTGTGTGTGTGTGTGTGTGTGTGTGTGTGTGTGTGTTCCAACTAAATAACAAACGGCGTCTGTCCAGGAGATCATTGTTGAAAAAAAATATATCACAAAAAAAGGAAGACGTAAAGAAAGACGATTAACCAAAAAAACATTTACAAAATATATCAAGTGGCAGCCATGATAAGGTTTCCATGGTGATTATCGGTATTAGTACATTATGCAGTATATTAACTCTAAAATACGATAACATGATATCAGTAAACGCTATCATCAAAGCTGAAATTTTAAACATGCAAATATTTTTTAACCCAAATTTTCTGGATTAATATTTAAAAAACTCACTATTTAAAAATATGGTGATAGGTTTGAGACTACCCTGTACGTAAAGGCACTTATAAATCATTAAACACCATGATTGATGTTTGATAAAGTATATAATCCCTTGATCCTCTTTTGCAACACTACTCGTTAAAACAAAATATAGGTGGATTTAACGGGGGGGGGGGGGGGGGGGGGGGGGGGGCGGGGGGCGGGGGGCGCTACATAAAAGGTTTTAGGGATTACAATAAATTAATGTATTATATTAAGGTTGAATACAGGTGGAATCAGAGAAAAAATCCCGAAATATGTGGAATAATTGACTGAAAATATAAAAAAATAAATAAAAAAAAAAATAAATAAAAAAAAATAATAATAACAATAATAATGATAATAATAATAATAATAATAATAATAATAATAATAATAATAATAATAATATACTGTGTGCCAAAGATAAACACTGGAGCTATGGACAAGTATATACCAAGTTATTCAAGACAATGTCAATGCCTTCAGGATCATACAGGGTGTTACCGTCTTACACCTAACTCTTTGACTTAAGAGGTCTTAACCCCCTTGAGGACGATGACTTAAGCTTCTGAATGCAATGTCAGTATATTCAACTAGTTAACAAGAACTCCGGTAACACTCACTTGCAGGGGAGGCAAGGATGGGGGGAAGGGGGGGGGTCGAGGAAGGGGGAAACGAGTTATATTTAGGTAGATTAGTGGTGCAGTGGCAGAGTGGATAAACGGCTCGAGTTCCGTTTAAAGGATCATGTGTTCACGCTTTGAGCTCTCCCCATTCAACCCAACTTTAAATGGGTATCAAAGTATAGAATGAGAGAAGGAAAGCTATAGCCCTTTATACTGCTCTGTGTGTGTGTGTGTGTGTGTGTGTGTGTTTATACGTTTTTCTTTCTACCGGGAGAACCATTATGAAGACACACATGGTTTTAATAATTCCCAGTTTGCTGTGAGTGTAGTGCTTCTCCAAGATCCTTCACCCGTAGGCCTCAGGCAGTAATAACACCCTCAACATCAGCGACTCCGGGTTTAATAGTGTTATATCATCTCCCTTAACTGTCTGGCCGATATACGTGTTAATAAACGTGACATAGATCATATTGTACCACAGCCACCCACAGAACAAAACATTTAAGTGAGTGTTTATATAAGTAACTCAGTAAATAAAGTGATGAAGTAAGTAAGTGATGAAGTAAGTAAGTGTTGAAGTAAGTAAGTGATGAAGTAAGTGTTGAAGTAAGTGTTGATGTAAGTTTTGAAGTGTTGAATTAAATGCTGAAGTAAATATTGAAGTAAGTGTTGAAGTAAATATTGAAGTAAGTGTTGAAGTAAATATTGAAGTAATTGCTGAAGCAAGTAAATAACTATACGAGTTTTACTGGAGTGAGTTCTGAGATAAGTTGTGTACAAGTGAGCCCTTTACGTCAAGATAAGTTAATAACCTGATCCAGCAGAGTTTTGTTCTTTATATACGGAAGAGAGTCTCACTGAATAACATCCTATGTGTTATACATAGAACTAATAACAAATATATATGAACTCTTGTCTATCCAACGTGAACAAAAGAACAGAACAATAATTCAAAAATCAAGGGTAAAAATCCTTTCCAGGTCAATTAGGAAAAAAAAGAGGAAAATGTACAGCGGGCAATTATTACAACACTCACAACATCACTCGCCGAACATCACCACGAGCTGTCCCAGAGGTAATAAACGAGTTATGTTAATTAAGAGGTCCGTAGTTTCTTCCTTGCCAGTCCTAACCTAACCAAACTCAGCTCAACCTAATCTAACTCAACCCAACCCAACCTAACCTAACCCCAAGCATCGCCCTATCAACACACCACACACGGAGAGCGTGTGGTTCTCAGAATAATTTACTCCCACATTACCCAGCTATTCCACCCGTCCGAGACCCAATAATTCATTCCTCGGACATTCGGACATTCCAGTGACCTACAACATCATCATGCCTGTGACACATATGGTTCCAATGAACGCGTTTTCTCATTTAAGACTTAGATTGCAGAATTATACACAGTTGATTTACCGCAACGACGACCATCACCACTTGCAGCAACCAATGGGGCGAATGTGTCTATCGATTATACTGTGTGTGTGTGTGTGTGTGTGTGTGTTTTGTTTGTTTGTGTATGTTGTTTGTGTGTGTGTGTGTGTGTGTGTGTGTGAGGGTAAGTTACATGACCAGAGTTAGTGAAGCGTGGGTGTTAAAGACCGTAGACTTTCTCCATAATATTCTTCACCTATGCACAGAAGATTGGTAGTGTGTGTGTGTGTGAAGGTAAGTTACATGACCAGAGTTAGTGAAGCGTGGGTGGTAAAGACCGTAGACTTTCTCAATAATATTCTTCACCTATGCACAGAAGATTGGTAGTGTGTGTGTGTGTGTGAAGGTAAGTTACATGACCAGAGTTAGTGAAGCGTGGGTGGTAAAGACCGTAGACTTTCTCAATAATATTCTTCACCTATGCACAGAAGATTGGTAGTGTGTGTGTGTGTGTGTGTGAGGGTAAGTTACATGACCAGAGTTAGTGAAACGTGGGTGGTAAAGACCGTAGACTTTCTCAATAATATTCTTCACCTATGCACAGAAGATTGGTATTGTGTGTGTGTGTGTGTGTGTGTGTGAGGGTAAGTTACATGACCAGAGTTAGTGAAACGTGGGTGGTAAAGACCGTAGACTTTCTCAATAATATTCTTCACCTATGCACAAAAGATTGGTAGTGTGTGTGTGTGTGTGTGTGTGAGAGAGGGTAAGTTACATGACCAGAGTTAGTGAAACGTGGGTGGTAAAGACCGTAGACTTTCTCAATAATATTCTTCGCCTATGCACAAAAGATTGGTAGGTGTGTGTGTGTGTGTGTGTGTGTGTGTGTGGCAGTAAATCGTCTATGTTTGGAATTATTAGTTGTACCATACATCATCACCTTTCATCACCTGTATCACGAATCATCACCTGTATCACTTGTCAACACCTGTATCTCCAGTCAACACCTTTATCACGTGTCACACCTGAATCACTTGTCATCACCTGTATATCTGTCTATAATAATACATACGCACAGGTAATTAGTAGAGGGAAATACGTATAAAATCGAATGAAAATACTGTAGGAAAAAAAATTACTGCAACCCGTACGGAGCCGGGCACTTTGACAGATTGCATTGCCTTAAATTTATGATAACATCTATCATCTCTTTGGTATTAACTTCACTTCCTTAATATTAAATAAACATTGGGATTCTTATTTCGTCTCAGGGTTAATAATAATAATAATAATAATAATAATAATAATAGTAATAATAATAATAATAATAATAATAATAATAAACAATGAACCATTTTCTCCCGACAGACGGACGCAGTAACCCCAACTACCCGCCTCTCCCTGGCTACACTGGTTACATCCCCCAAATGAAACCCACCGACTTGGGCATCGGCAGGACCTTCAGCGCCGCCGCCAGGAGAGGCCTCGCCCACGTAACCGTCGCCCGGGAGCAGAGGGAGGCACTGAACCCTCGTCTCCACGTTGCCATTCCAACTACGCACCAAACCACCGCGCCCTCCTAGTCCATGTGAACCGCCAACTACACGCCACGACACCACCACGCCCAACCACAACCACCATCCACGCCCGCCACCACCACGCCCGCTGCACGATCCACAAGTAGCCAACCAACACGCCACGCTACTACTACCACCACCTTCCACCACACGTCGTCCGTTTAATCACCTTTGGAGAGCTGAGACAACAAGCCGCCATCTTTAGTCTGCCGTTGTACTTGTCTCCAGCGTTTAGTCTCCTGAACAGCTAGACCCAGTACCGTAAAGTCACGTCACTATAAACTGTCTCTCATGCTCAAAAAAATGCACACACCAAAAAAAAATGTTTCGCGATATCTGTAAGCCGACCACATAGTGCAGCAATTACACCCACTATAGTAATTCCAAGATGGTAGTTATAATACACTTTAATCTTCTCACTACCTTCAGATTACAGCACAAAACATTACCGCTTCCTCGCCTCAACTTTGTGGACCTGGCATCAAGCACCACTCTCAATCCTCGTCATTAGCGGCATCACAGCACAAACATCACCACAGATAACTCTTATTTAATATCAGTCCACCGCTTTCAGTAACTTCTACACCGCACAGTACAGTACACTCCTCACACCTGATCAATATTTCAATGGTTATCTTTGACAGTTGTATTTTTACCCAGTAGTAGGCACGCACGCCTCATTCACTGAACGTAATACTACCTCTGAGTCTTCATGTTTTCCATTCAAATAATAATTACAAGATCATTCCCGCCTTGATCTCTGTAATCACCTTTGTGATGCAGTACGCAGTCTTCACAAAAGTCATAATAATAAAGGTAAATAAACAAACCATATAATGTCAGACAATAACTGCCATATCAAGAAACACGAACCTTCCCCCAAAAAGCAACACAGATGAGTTACAAGTTATATGAAAAAGTGAATTTTCCTGACAAGCTCAAAGCCCTACAGTGGCCCACCGCCCACAGTGGTCGGCGGTGTACTGCAGCTGACGCCACATGACTCCACCAACCCAAAAGGTCTACATTTTTTCATATACTCACAATCACCTCACGTTTGACTTTTCTGTCAATAGCTCTCAGCAGCTGGCCGGATGTTTAGGGCAGGTGAAAATACTATCCACAAGTGGCTCTACGTTAGTGGTCCTCAGTAGCTGGTCAGAGAGAGACAGAGGCAGACAGATGTGACCTGACTGACCTCTTCATGATATCGCTTTGATTCATCCTGTATTTGATATCCTGAAGAAGTTTCAACAGCAATGCGTTTTCTTATAGATAAGCGTATATATATATTTTTTTTTTCTTCTAATTCCCGAGGCTTTTGTGGATGCTGTGATGGTTCTTCTCAGGAGGTACAAGACCTAAGTGAGAGGTATTCGAGAGTGAGCCAAACGTGGTTAAAGGTACGTCATGATTAATATTCATCCCATTCTACTTAGCCGCTGTTGTGTTCCAAAATGATGTACTCTGGTAACTGATGTGTTCAAGAGTGACCCAGTGTGGCCATTCGTGTGTATAAGAATAATTCAGTGTGGCCATTAATGTGTTTAAAAACGATCTAGTGTGGCCATTCGTGTGTATAAGAATAATTCAATGTGGCCATTTACTGTATGTGTTCAAGAAAGATCCAATGTGGCCATTCGTGTATATAAGAATAACCCAGTGTGGCCAATTGCGTGGTCAAGAAAGATCCAGTGTGGCCATTCCTGTGTATAATAATGACCCAGTGTGGCCATTTGCGTGTTCAAGAAAAATTCAATGTGGCCATTCGCGTGTATAAGAAAAAATTCAATGTGGCCATTCGTGTGTATAAGAAAAATCCAGTGTGGCCATTCATATGCACAGTACAAGAACAAACCAAGCGTGGCCACTAGTGCGTTAAGAACAATCCCCATGTAGCCATAACACTGGTGCTATGAGAACAAAAATAATGATGATAATAATAATGATAATAATAATAATCCAAACCATTACACAGACCACCACGGCATCCACCAAAACAAACAAACACACACACACAAAAAACAAAAAAAAAACAATCCGATTTCCACTGGTTATTGTTATCGTCACTATGAATGTTTTATTTATCTAGACTAGAGAGATAGAGATAGAGAAAGATATATAGAGATAAAGTGAGATCGAGATAGAGGGAGAGAGTGAGATCGAAATAAAGAAAGTGATATAGAGATAGAAAAAATATGAGAGAGAGAGAGAGAGAGAGAGAGAGAGAGAGAGAGAGAGAG
This sequence comes from Homarus gammarus, assembly GCA_958450375.1. Lineage (NCBI taxonomy): Eukaryota > Metazoa > Arthropoda > Malacostraca > Decapoda > Nephropidae > Homarus > Homarus gammarus. The sequence goes on along the minus strand of CAUDMG010003098.1, from coordinate 2,419,175 downwards.
AGAGAGAGAGAGAGAGAGAGAGAGAGATATATGTTCTATTTATAAAACCATCTGCATAGGTTTAAGGTCTCACCTGCTATCCCTCACGACAGGTGTCTCACGCAGGTATAATCAACGCTTAGTACTCACATACTCACACTTAACTAACTACACTGAGTAAGGCAAGAGAGCTTTTGCACCTATATGATTCTATTCGCTATAACAGCCCGAGTTAGTGATAGTTCAAAGACTTAATCTAATGTATATAATGAATTGGATTTGTTGATTTATAAGCAAAAATTAATTTGATTTTATTATCCATAGAGTGGATTAGATTTTCTTAGTTCTAGAGAGTTAATCTTTTTTACATTCATGAATAGAGAGAAAATTACTTTCTTTAATTCGTAAATAAAGTGTTGGTGTTCATTCAAAAACGTCCAAATTCCTCCGTATCTCTTAAGTAAACAAACTCAAACATACACATTTAAGAAAGTTTTGGTGTCGTAGACAAACGCCCGTATGAACTGTGCTTGCGTAGGGATGTGACGTCTTATGTGCTTGCTTTACGAAAGTGAATTACTTGTTTGCTTGCTTACGGACGTGAAGTTGTATTGTGCTTGTTTGTGACGTCTTGAAGTGCTAGTCTCCAAACATGACATCAAGTGCTTGTTGGGGGATGTAATGTAAGCTTGTTTGCGGACATGACGTCATTAGGTGCTTGTTTACGTATGTGACGCCACTAGGTGCTTGTTTACGTATGTGACGTCATTATAAGGAATGTCTAAATTCGATTTCGTCCCTCAAGATGCTTCCAACCTGTCTTAGATATTACCAAGATACTTTGCCAAGCTTCTCTACCCTCACAGGAGTCACAGCTAAGGCAGATCGATTTTATTTCTCTTTGGTGATACTGAGTGCCTTCCCTCCCACCCTCATCCTTGTTGACACCCATTGACACCCCACGATAACCGATGACACCCCATGACACAATGTGACACCCAACCAAACAACGTGATACCCCTTGACACCCTACGACATCCCAGACCCCACCACCCTATGACCCCTTATGACACCCCATGACACCCCTTGACCCCCATAACACCCCGTGGCACATCCTGACATCCTGACTCCCCGCAATACCCCCATGACACCCCACGACGCCCCATCAGATCCCATGACATGACCCTCCTCAACAACCGATTGACCCACATGACATCCGTGACACCCTCCACGACATCCGTGACACCCTCCATGATATCCGTGACACCCCCATGACATCCGTGACACCCCCATGACATCCGTGACACCCAACTACATCCGTGACACGCATGACACCTAAGTCCCTGTGATCCCATGATACCCCCCGTAAAACTCAGTGGCACGGCATGACACTTAGAGACACTTCATGACACTCGTGACATCCTTGGCCTCCCTCCACTATGGCTTGCACTTGCTGGCTTATACTGCTCTTCCTGCCATGCCTACTTCCTGCCAATAGATACATATAGTAAGTGTGGACGTTTGTGTATGTATGTATGTGTGTGCTTACATGCGCATACATGTGTGTGTGTATGTACAGTATGTATGTATGTATGTATGTATGTATCTAAAAATACGTTTAATTAATCGTCCAATGCTAACTGGGAGCTTGTATTAATTCTGACCCAGCAGAAACTTTCCACCAAAAATTAGATAT
>CAUDMG010003098.1:1527500-1705000 GCA_958450375.1 Homarus gammarus | reverse complement strand
GGCGGAACGTTGTGTGAAAAGCTGAAGGCATCCGGGACTTCTATTTACACACACACACACACACACACACACACAAAGAGGTTTTCGTCTGGGTTCTCGGAAACTTACAGGTAAAAACACGTGCACCTGACTGTTTCCGGCACGGTGCTAGCGGCCTGATATAGAACCGAGTAATGACTGGTCTGCATTATCCCACACACTGGCGCCCAAGTATATATATATAATGAGGTGGATATTTATTTATTTTCATTATAAAACTATAGCGGCCGAAATATACAATGAAATATAAGTATCATTATAGAACAGTGACGAAAAATTTTACAACGAAGTAGATTTATTCACCATCCTGCGGCAGACCCCAGAATGTAGAGAGAGAGAGAGAGAGAGAGAGAGAGAGAGAGAGAGAGAGAGAGATACCCCGCGTGGTGCCCTGTACACCTCCCTGACGCAGGTAGCACGTGACCCGCGTCTGATGGTCGTCATGGTAACCAGCCACACCTCAGCCTCCCTCACCTCTTCCTCCCTTCCTGCTCCACCCTTACCTTTCCCCTCACCACCTCCTCCCTTCTCATCTTTCTCCTGTCCTTGTTTCTCCTCTCATACCTCCTTTCCTCTTGTCATTTCTCCTCTCATTCTTCCAGTCCTCCTTCCCTCTTCTCTTATTCCTCCTCCTCCCCCTTCCTCCTCGCATCCACCTTCTTCTCCTGTCCTCTTCTTTCCAGGGTTCCTACAGTCATTAAAATCCTGTAAAAATCATGGAAATAAAATAAATACCATGGGAAACTCTGAAACACTCACCAATCATGGAAAACTCTGAAACACTCACCAATCATGGAAAACTCTGAAACACTCACCAATCATGGAAAACTTGTAGAAAACTAAAACAAAATTGAACAACTTTCCACATTTGTGACTATATTTTTTTTTAATAAGTTACATTGTTCATGATTCACCATTGGACATATTTCTATCCAGGATTTAAGTCGTTCATGTTCTGTGTATGAGGGAAAGAACAGAGAACATTGTTGTTGTTGTTGTTGTTTGGTGATACACATTAATAAAAAAAAAATTTCTAACTGTCGTCATTATATTGAAGCATTTTTTTTTCAGTTAATCCATTTGTCATTAATCTATCTACCTATACGCAACACCAATACTGGATGACGTCACTAAACATGTTTACGTAAGAAGGACGTGAACCGGAGTCAAAGGTCACAAGTTTCAAGGTCATGTTAGTAGTCCGCCGGGAGGTTCAAAGTTCAGGGTCACGAGTGGTTATTAGAGGTCAAAGGGGAGAGAGGTCATTAGGCCAGAGTTCAGGGTCATGATGAGTTTATCAGGTCAGAGTTCAGGGTCATGATGAGTTTATCAGTTCAGAGTTCAGGGTCATGATGGGGTTATTAGAGGTCAGAGTTCAGGGTCATGTGGTGAGTGACCTTGTTTACCTGTGTGGATTGGTGTATGGCACAGGTAGATTATGAGGGGGGAGGTAATGTTATGGTACACACACACACACACAGTCTCTCTCTCTCTCTCTCTCTCTCTCTCTCTCTCTCTCTCTCTCTCTCTCTCTCTCATTTATTAACTGCTCTTTCACTTATTCATTTACTCCTAACTCACTCACTCACTCACTCACAGACAGACAGTGAGAGAGAGAGTGAGAGTGCTGGTGGTTTTCTCGTCAAAGTTTCACAGTATTAAAGAGACGCATCTCCCTCCCTCCCCCGCTCACTACCTCTCTCTCTCTCTCTCTCTCTCTCTCTCATACACCTAGTAGTAACAACAGGTGTATCACCTAGTGAGCACTATGTGTTTTGACAAAATGGCGCCAGCCTTACTTCGTGACGTCAAGTGGAGGAGTATGGATGAAGTCAGAGGCAGGGAGAGCCCAGCAGTCACCCTAACATCACCTTTGATAACATATTTGTAAAGTGACCCGTAAAATATTCTTCAGGTGTCAGTAGCTCAGGTGCTACACGAGACACTGCATTAAGTCATTCAGTAAAGTATTTTCCATTTTTCACACAATGGTACAGGCTGGTCAGGACCTGATCCACTGATTCTTAGTATTCAGCAGCTTCTGAGTTATTTCACCGCCCTAGCAGGATGTTAGTCCCCCCCCCCCAAGGGCTGCTCCACCATCGGGCAGCGCACCTCATATTGTGCTCATGTATTCCTGAGTGTACCTGGACTTGTGTACAGGGGGGGGGGGGGGGTTGTCGGTACCAGTGTAGTAATACTTAGTGAAAATATATTACAAAACCCTCATCATTTTTATAACGGTGACGACTTAGATTTAACGCTGGTCCGCCTCACCTGTAAGATGTTATTCCTGGTATTACCTGTAGATACCTGTATGTTGATAAAAAAAAGTCACTAGTTGAGCAAGGCAGAGTAAGTTTTTTCTCTATAACTTATCAAAGGAATACATTTTGTTTTGATCTCCACCCGTGGCATTTACAGTACTATGCCCGGAGGGGGAGGTGGGGAGATGGGAAGGGAAGGTGGACAAAAATTGCGTTTATTGTGAGTCTCTTTAAAACATTCGGTTCAGTGATGCCTTCAGGAGATTAAATCACAGGACTTATTGCACCAGCTAGATTGGCTCCACTCTAGGCGCGTTTCTCTATGACCTGCATCATAAAAACAGCGCCAGCACGAGCTATCAACAACACCTGGCGTTCCTTCCCACCTAACAATGATACGCTCATGGAAGCTACGACAGACGAATGTTCGCCCGTAGTCTGACTTCCATGTAACCCTCAACTTCTGACTTAACGACGCCAGAGCCCATTGTTAAGGCGCCTGTCATCTTGGCCTCATTACCATGGCTTCAGTACCTCGTCCTCTGACATCTTAGCTTCAGTACCCCCGGCGCCTCTAATGTGGTGCCATCATCGTGTGGCTCAGACTTGGTGGTGTTAACTCGGTGGGTCTTAACCCGTCCTTCAGCCACCGCGGCCCAGATTGTGTGTAGCCCAGATACCAACGCCTGGTCATCGTGACCCATTTACTGAAGGAGTGCCAGGCAGAAAGACGGAGTGCCAGGCAGTAAAAGGGAGTGCCACCTCGTAGAGGAAGGTGTAGGGAGCAAAAAGGAATGTCAACCAAAAAGAGGGATTGCCAGGCCGTAAGAGGAAGTTCCAGGCCGCATGGAGGAGTGTCAAGCAGTATGATGGCGTCCCACACAGTATGAAGGAGTGCCACAGTATGAAGGAGTGCCACAGTATGAAGGAGTGACACACAGTATGAAGGAGTGCCACATTATGAAGGATTATCGAACAGTAAGAGGACTCGCCAGGAAGCAAGATAGAGTGCCAGGCAGTAAGAGGTAGTGCCAAGAGGGAGTCAGACGATGGGGCTGGTGCCAACTGAGGGTCCATACACCAGGCGCCAGGCAGGAGGGAGTCCAGTGCCAAGAACGGGAAGGAATGCCAAGTGAAGGAGGGAGATGCCGGGCAATGAAGGATGCAAGGAGACTAAACCATTTTGTATACGGTAAGTGTGTGTGTGTGTGTGTGTGTGTGTGTGTGTGTGTGTTTGTTTGTTCAGTTGCCATACAAAATAGCTGTTTCTGTTACCAAGGTGAGGTGTCGTCCAGGGAGAGAATAAATTACTCAGGCGTGTCTCTCTCGTGAACCCTCCGGGTCATCCTCCTCTAACCTGGCGGAGGAGGAACGTCCCTGGGGCATCCGTCTCCTTCCTCGTCAGGTGAGAGAGAGAGAGAGAGAGAGAGAGAGAGAGAGAGAGAGAGAGAGAGAGAGACTAATCAAATGAATTTTACCTGCGACCTACAGTGCATTATACTTTACTGCTATATTGATCACTTATTATTATTATTATAGTTGTAGATTTTTTCTTCTGTTCATTTCTACAATACACAATACAATCTTAAGTCAGGGAGTGAGGTGACGTGAGGTGAGCCAGGGTTGGTATTCACAAATGTTCGTTGCAAGTGATAAAGCATTAATGCACCTTACTGGTTTAATGTTTTAGCACGAGTTAAACAGTTAAGTGTATTTTGTTTATTTTCGGTTACGAGTCATTTATGGTGAGAAGTTTGGTGAGTTTGTGTCCGGGGGTCGTGGGGTGAGGGCGACGACCTTACTCACGAGTCAATATGAGAGGTAGAGAGGCAGTAATTTTTACGGCTGGTGGGAGTCCTTGTTTCTTACGTCATGAACACTCCACCTCCTTGCCTCAAGTCTTCTTTCACACACGTGCAAGCACAGATATACACACGCATGCGCACACAAACGCACGCACACGCTGAAATAAGTGGCGTGTTGAATGAGAGAGATAAGATGAGTGGCGTGATTTGTTGAAGATAATGATGGCGAGTAACAGTGTGATTGGTCCCTCCCTCCCTCCCTCCTCACCTAGGTCCTACTCCACCCACCCTCCATCCCACTCCTCCCACATCACCTCCCTCCCTCCTCACCTAGGTCCTACTCCACCCACCCTCCATCACACTCCTCCCACATCACCTCCCTCCCTCCTCACCTAGGTCCTACTCCACCCACCCTCCATTCCACTCCTCTCACATCACCTCCCTCCCTAACATAATCACGTCCTTAGTTACCAAGCAGTGTAACTCGTTGTCAGGGCGCGAAGCTACAGCCAACACAACAACCACGCCCTTAGTTATCGAGCTGTGAAACTCTTGTGTTAAGGGAGACAGTCCAGGAAGACAGACAACTCGCATACCACGCTGGCTAGTTATTACCCCCCACCCTCCACCCCTCACCCTTGGCACACGAATGCGCACCAATCGATTTACAAACAATTCAATCACAGAAGTAAATGACACGCAAAGTTTCGGCCCGCCCGAATAATGAACTGAGGACTCGCTAGTTGTGCGAGGAACATGCTTACCAACGGGAACCCCAGTCTGTTATATCCTGAGGAAGACCAAGAAGCTTTACGCAGTTATGTCTCTCTAGCTGCCAGCAGAAGGAGGAGGAGGACGGGGCGCCCCTGGTTCTCGCTAAGACACAGTAAGCGGGTTAGGGAAGACTTTTAAGGCTCGCCTCTAAGAGTCTAGCCCGGTCCGTCACGAGGATGAGGGAGTCTTGCGTGAAATGAGTTCTCGGTGGTGCTGCCTTGAGGGTCGACGTTAAACAGAAAACGCATCAAGATGGTGATGGGAGAGAGAGAGAGAGAGAGAGAGAGGGGCTGACTTCATGATCGACTGTTGTGGTTATCACTAGTATTTCCTAAACATTTAAAACCTAGAATTCTTTGTTTACCTCTGTACACGTTGCAGTGGCTTTCAACTCGTGCTATTAAATCACCTTGAACTTGACATTTCCTTTAATATTCAGTGTATTTAGGGAGCAACAAACGGCATTGCAACACCCGCTGGCATCATGCAATCAATGTCCTTGTTCTTAAAATTCATACCAATCAGTTTACCACGCTGCTCTGGGGTGTGTAGCCTCGTACAAATTCGTAAGAGAAAATCAGGAATCGGTTATCGTTGTGGTGCTGCAGGTATTAGTAGTACTGTGGTATTAGTGGTGGTGGTGCTGATAGTGGGAGTAATATATGACGAATGATTTTGGATTTTTCACCTTTTTTTTTTCATCAAGGAGGTAGGTAGGAAATTTTATATAAGTTGCAATTCTCATACACCAGGCTGTTATTTTGTTTATTTTATTTTTTTTTTTTATTAAATTTCAGGGATGAAGGTCAATGGCACCTCAAGTATTCACGCCAAGGAAGGTATTACTTGCTAGTGTATTATCCATGACCCGCTAACCCCGAATTACGAAACATATTTCCGAAAAATCCTGCCGTGATATTATCCTTAAAAATACTCCCATTGTTAGCCTCCCGGACCCGATATAGCGAGAGATAACAATAGGTAATAACTATGATAACAATGATGGCTAAAAACATATCGTAATAGATATTATTTAGACGTTGTAAATAACCCAGACGTACAAATCATTCGAGTGAAAAACAAAAGAAAATTTACATATATTTAAGATACGTGTTTTATGTAAGTGAACTGTGTTAGTCATTAGAGTAAGAGGACACAGTTTGACACTTGCATGTTATTACACCATTAGAGTAACTCCATCTAGTAATTAATGCGCTGTTAATTCTTTATATTCACCCACGTATATATCGCTTAGAAATAAACCTATGAAATACAGTTAATAATTGTTCCAGGTAAGACTCATTATAAACTGTATAATAATAAAAATAATAGTAATAATAAATGACACTTTAACGCACTTTTACCACACTTTTACACTGCTACCTGCGGCATCCTGCTCGACACACACACACACACACACACACACAGTATTGAACACCTTTCACCTTATCAGACCAGGCCTCCTCCTCGTCCTCCTCTTATTCCTCTTCCTTCCTCACATTTTCCCCTTCCTCTTCCCTTCTGTCCTTCATCAGTCTTCCCTTCTTTCCTTCTTCATCCTCCCCTCCTCTTCTTCCTTATCTTCCTCCTCTTTCCTTCTTCCTTCCTCCTTCCCTTCCTTCCCCTCCTCCACCCTGCAGTTCCTCGCACGTAACGTTCATCAGTTCTTTCCCTTTTATGGCTTATGACTTCCTCTCTGTCCGTCCGTGCCTGCCTCCGCTGTTACCACCATATCTCTGGAAGGATTACAGTTAGACGCAGTGGAGTTTAACCAAACGTATCTTGTATCATTGGCTATAAGCTTCTTGAAGACGAGTGATGATATACTTTGACCACAATAACAATATATACAACAAAACCAGAGTAAAGAATGATTGTTGGACTTGACACGATTATACCAGGCACTGTATGGCACTATAGGCCAGCAGTGTCACTATAGGCCAGAGGTCAGTGGGGCAGTGAGGTATTAGGCAGCTACCAAACAGGGAGGTAATACCGCCTGGGAAGATATTGGAAGCATAATGTGTTGTCTATGGTAGACCCTGCTGCCATATGACATCACAAAAATTGTGACCAAGTCTCAGGCTGCTGATCTGACTTTCTGCCTCATTTACACACAATTGCAGGGTCTCAATTGTTTCACTTACTATTGATAACACAACATACATACAGTATATTATTTCTCACTTGATTTTTTTCATTTTTATATTTCATTGTGGTTCCTTATTATTATTATTATTATTATTATTATTATTATTATTATTATTATTATTATTACATTTTCGCCCCCCCCCCCCCCCCCCGGCCCTGATGTGGGTCAGTGACCTGTGCCCGGGTGGGCTAATCTCTGAAAAAATAAATAAGGGGCGTGCCCAATAAACTAGCCCCCTTCGGGGCAATCTAAAAAAATATCTAAAAAATTTCGACGTCATTGTCACACTAGATATTTATTATCACCATACTCCAACAGGCAGTGGGAAGTGGAGAGTGACCTTAACCCATTTACAAAGGTCACCGTGGCCATTCATTTCTGTAGGTGCGTGCCGCCGTGAGTGCCACTTATGTCACTGTTAAATCTAGCTCTTTGTGTTTCTAGTGACCGCTCAGCAAGGTCAGGTGGTGACATTTAATGGTACTGAAGTATTTATGAGTCGAAATACTACTGCTGTGGTATTTTGTGCTACCTGCTGTACTGTATATACCTCATGGCATGGTGACGGACTCATCCCTGCCTCCCTCCCTCACTCACTCCCCCTGCCACCCTCTACCCTCCTCCACCTGCCTCTCCCTCACTCCCTCCAGCTTCCTCACTCTCCTGTGTGTGTGTCGGTCGGAGGTAAATGTGAAGGAAGGAAGGGAGGAAGGAAAGATTACTGTTGATAAAACTATCTTGTCACCATGTCCTCACATCCGCTTGAGGTTTAAGGCTCACTGAAAGACAGAGATTTTGTGGATGAGTCGATTGATGGACTAGGCGGATTAATAGAGTGGAATTATGGGCTGATTGAACTGTGGACGAGTGAATTTATGGACAGGTTAAATTCCGAACGTGGATTGCTGAATGTTGAAAATTGATGGACATACGGATTCCTGGATTACGGGATTCAAGATTTACCGTACATACGAATAGGGTTTATGAATGATTAGGATTTGTGGATAGGGATATACGGATTATACACAGGTTTAAGTTCAATGTTCAGAAGTGGTACAAGACAATTTATGGGCCTTTGGGTTTGGTTAGGATACTTTAGGATTACGCTAGGTTAGGCTTAGGATAGGATAATATTGGATCAGATAAAGGTTGTTAACGAATCGGTTAAGTTAAGGCGGAGTCACACTGGCATTCTTCTTTTGTAAATTTTTTTTCAACTTTTAGAAAATTGTCAAACTTTTTTCTTGTGCACCGTCATACATGTTTAGAACCAACTCGACAGTTTCCTCGTTCGACAACTGACGAAGAAAGAGCAGTAATTCTACGCCTTTTATGGTGTATGAAGAGTCCTGGTGATCCCAGAGACAGCGGCGCTGCCTTATCTGGTCCACCAAGAACTCCTCGGAGCGGCGTGTCCACACATTGGAAATTATTTTACCTGTTGGCTCTGTCATGTTATTATTCTCGCCTGGTCAAAATGTAAACAACAAATGACATTTTCTTACCTTTTTTAAATCACGAAATTAAACATAACAATGAGTAATCTTGGGAAGAAGAGTAATAATGAGTTCATAATAATTTTACCTTTATATTTCAAGTAGATTTTTTTATAACCCTCTGTATTATCAATTATAGATATTGTTGATTCCAGTAAGTTGTCGTGACAACTTCTCAGTGCAGACGGTCTGTGTACAGTTTGACAAAGAGCCAGCGACAACTACGACGATTAGTGGAAAAAGTTGACTTGTAGGTTAGGATAGGTTATGGTTGTGAGGTGAAGAGAACAAGTCTGGGATGAATCACGGAGAAGCTTGGCCAGGAGGAGACCCCTGGAGAGATGCCAACTGATGGCCCTCCAGGGTGGGCCCAGTGCCAGGGATGTAGTAGTGGGTTACATCGCCCTTGATACTAAGTTGAACCATTTGGAAAAACAGCATCAAGTTGGTACTGCCCCCAATGCACCAACAAGCCTCCAGACGCAGTTTTTATTTGTTTTTAAATAATTTAAGGTTGTTTGTTGATATGGCAAGAACCTTGACTCACTCGCACTGTGTGTTACAGGTGCTGCCTACAACTATGGCGAGGGGGAGAGCTCCAGCGACAGCGAGGAGGAGGTGTCCAACAGGCTCGCCACCTCCAAGAGCTTCCCCTCCGCCCTCCGTGACAATCACCACAACCATGTCAACAGCAACCACGTCGGCAGTAACCACCACAACCACACCACCAGCAACCACCACAACCACGCCAATCACACCCCTTCTTCCTACCACACGTACAATCATTACGGACATCACAACTACCACCAGCTGGGTCCTTCCAGGTCCTCCTCCCAGTACTCTGCCCCTGAAGATGGCGGACCTCCAGGTGAGTGTCTGTTGTGGTGATAGAGGGAGGTGATAGTAGTTGTTTTGGGGGAAGTGGTGGTATAGTGTACAGTAGTAGACTAGTAGTAGTAGTTGTTGTTGTGAAGGAGTGGTAGTAGTAGTAGTTGTTGTGGGGAGTTGTAATAGTAAGAGGGGTCCGACTAATTACCCAAATGTACCCAAATATAGCCGGAATGAAGTCAAATAATGGTCCTAGATGAATAAATCGGACTGCCAATCACTTCTCGACTAGTATTTGGTGTCACAAAGTCACAAAAAATTGGTAAACTTAATTTAATCTGAGTTAATAGATCAAGTGCATGTGCCTAACCTAACCTAACCTAATACAACACAACTCAGATTAAATTAAGTTTACCAATTTTTTGTGACTTCGTGACATCAAATACTAGTTGAGGTTAGGTTAGGTTAGGTTCGGTTCGGTACATGCACTCGATCTATTAACTCAGATTAAATTAAGTTTACCAATTTTTTGTGACTTCGTGACACCAAATACCAGTCGAGAAGTGATTGGCAGTCCGATTTATTCATGTAGGACCATTATTTGACTTCATTGCGGCTACGTTTGGGTACATTTGGGTAATTAGTCGGACCCGCCCACTACTCTTTGGAAACAGCCACTAGCATAAAATCTTCGAGCTACTAATACAAGTGTTTGGGTCGGGATGGCAAAGGATTTTCTTGTCTCACATCCTATATCCTGCTGTAGTTCATCACATAAGCACATAATGTCCCTACTAGAAAATCTGCAGTACCTCTCCAGATGTTCATCATCAACCTTTAGTGGATTCAGTGGGTCCCAAAATACTCTGTCCCACGAAGGGCATGGTTACGTGCAAACACTACTTGATGTTCCATCTTCCTTTTATCCTGTCTCCTTCATTATGCAGTTTACAGTTAAGACGACCATTCCTGTGCTACGCATGGCTGAGTGATGGAATAGCTTCCTCAATTGAGTGTTGGGTTTTGGTTTGTTTTGGTCACATAGCTGCAAATAAATCACTGTAGGTGCACATGATCCATGTATATGCTGATAACCACATTGGAAAAAAGAAAGCACCTTGAAGATGTGAATTACACGGAAGCGCTTGGGAACTTCATGTTTTCTTTTTTTCTGTGTGGTTATCAGTATATGCCCAATAGTTGTAATGGGGAAGATGCTGATGGTTGAAGCTGCTGTTGTGGGGTGGGGATGGTTGTAGTCATTGTTGTGGTTGGGGTGGTAGAAATAGTAGCAGTAAGTTGTGGTGTGTGTTAGTTGTAGTTATAGTAGTGATAGTTGTTGTTGATGTGATGAAGTTAGTAATACTGGTTCTGGTAGTTTTAATCGGTTTGTTAGTAGTAGTTGCGGTGCTAGTTGTAGTGAGTGAAGTATTAGTAACAGTATGAGCATTTGCTAGCTGTAGTAATTGCAATATACCAGTACTGTAATATAGTAACTTCTAATATTGGTAGTATTGTACAGTAATAGTAAAAGAAGCAGTATTAATAGCAACAACAGTAATGGAACAGTTATTGTCATGAATCAAAATACTACAGGCAGACTGAGTGACCAGGTAACAACCCTACCTTCTCTCCCATCCACTGTAGCAATGGTATGACCTAGGTGTAGCTACAATCATCTTTAGTTAGGTATATAGATCGGTAAGCATTATTCATTTCTCACATCCCATTACAAATTCATAGTCTTCTACAGTATTTTACCTTCAATTTACATATCAAGTCTTGAAGGACCCATTTCTTAAAAATTAATCTCTACTCTATTTTATTTCTAAACTTGTACTAATGTTTCTCTGTATACTTTGAAATATGTAGGTAATGGAGCACCAGGAGTCTCGCTGAAATATTGTGCCTGTATTTCATGACCAAGATGAAATCATAAAGTATGAATTGGCTCAGTGTTTGTTCGTCATGGCACTTCCGGCTCTGTCTCATCTTTGAGGTGGACTAATTTTAAGAATGTCCTGACCTGTGACTCATATCATGCTGCTGATCACAGTTGTAGGAGCAAGGCTGTGGTAATAAAGTTAGTGGTAGCAACTGTAGTGGCAGTAACAGTTTCAGCACCTCTAGCAACAACTATTTTAGTGGTATCAGTAACCACTGACCCAGTAGAAGTAAAAAAATTTCATTACCCAAGCACCAATGGCTGCAGAAGCACAACAAACTGTAGTGTAATAACTCTGCCCATAAGCAACAGCGACATAAGACTGGGATTTATACCATGAGTAGTAGTGGTAGTACTGTAGTAGCAGCAGAATCAACAGCAGTAGTAGTACTGTGACATTTGGTGTCATAGTGTCAGCACCCCACACAGCACACCACAACCCGCCCTCTCCCTGCAGATCGCGGGGACGGGTGTGTTTGCGACCCTAACACCGACCTCATCTCCCTTGCCGAGAAAGGGCGCGCGGGCGTGAGCGTCGAGGAGGAGCCTGTCGGAGTGGGTGTTGGTGTATCGTCATCGTCAGCTTCATCCTCGGGGTCCACAACGAGTGGTGATGATGACCTGCTGACCCATCGGGCGCTTCGCCATAGGGATCCCAGAGCATACCGTCAGATGTCACCAAACCGCTCCCCCTACGACGGTACCTACCACCAGGTGAGTGGTGATGAGGTGGGTGAGTTTTCCAGGTGTTGGTAAGCTTCTTCAGTTGGAATATTACATGTAATAAGTGCAAATGATGTTGATGTATGGTGAACTCCTGGGAAATTGTATCACTTTAATTATGTTATCAGCACTTCAAGACATAATGACAACATTAGAATGCAAGAAACAAAGATGAAAAATTGTGTGAGTTTCTTTTACTATGTGTAACTAAAGGTATCGTATGTGTAAGAGGAAGTAATTTGAGTTTGAAAAGAGATGATGATAATAGTGACTGGCTCTTTATGTTTCTGTACAGTGACTTTGATGATGGGGTGCAGGTGTGTGGTGAAAATGGTGTAGTGATGGTGTTCAGTGGTGTTGTATGGTGCAGAAGTAGGATGGTAATGGTGTTAATGTTTTCATGTGGTGCAGGAGTGTCGCGAGGACGGATCAGTTGGGGAGGCACTGTTGGTGAGGTGCGGCACCATAGAGGCAGGGTTCGCATACGATTTGCCCACCAAGACGCTCACGGTCCACATCCTGCAGGCCAAGGATGTTCCCAGCAAGGAGCGAGGTGGTGCTGCCAACACACAGGTGGGGATGTAAAGAAAACACATACACATGCATCTGAAATAAAGTAGACACATCAATTTTAAGTAACCTTCATTTGACTTACACTACTGTATACAATCTGTTTTTTTTTTTCTCTGCACATGATAATTTCATTTCCTTCCTCCTTTTGCAGGCTTCTGTAGGTGTCACTCACAATCAGAACACATAAATCAATTCTCTGTAACATTTCCTGCTTCAGCTCAACATGTAGTGTTGTCTATGTTTAGTTTTTTATATGTTTATTCTTTTTAAGCCTTACTTTCTGAACTACTTGTCCAATTATCAAGATTATCAGTGCCACAATATTTTTCTGAATTTCCCTTTAACTTATAGAAGAACGCCCCTTGCAGGCATCAAGGTATGTACAGATTTACACGTGTTGGGGTTAGTGTTTACTGGTAAATGGGCCACATTTACCTGTTTTTCTCTGTGGCTCCTGAAAGTGAAAACAAGCCACCACTGAACTATGTCTAATTTTAGCAGGAACAAACCACTGAGCATAGATAGTTATCCTGTATATTTTCAGTGCTCATTGGTTTATTGCAACTAAAATCATAGTAAGCTGATATAGTAGCTTGTTTTCATTGACCAGAACTTAAGAGTGGTGGAGGCAACATGGTGTACAGTACTTCCGTCTGTGGCTAAAATTTAACTTACCTGTATTATTCAATAAAATAATGTATACTGCACAGAGTATTACATATTGTTCCCCTTCTGCAAATTTGTAGAAACCTTAATGACTGCAACAACTTTTTCCATCAACTTTCCCATTTTCTGTCATTTTTTTCCATGAGTTCAATTTTCCTAGAGCATCTCGCTCAGGCGAAATGTATCGTTTCCCTCTGATTGGCTTGCACCAACTTCCGTGGTCAAGTCAAGATCTATACTCGATAATGAGGATATTTATATGAAATAAATATTGAGCCACATAAACTAACTAAATTTAATTTAAAGAGTACAGTATTCTGTATTGCATTTTTCACAAATTGCTTCAGTGTAATTTTTTTTATTGATTTTGATGTTTGTCAATACATCTGGTACATTTGTTTACATTAAGCGGTCTGTTCATGGCATCTTTATCCATTCCTCTGTAAACATGTCTGTCTGAAGAATTTATAATAGAGAATATAAGTATACTGTGGTACCCTAGAGACGATACAATTGATGAGTGTGTAAAGACTGGCACGCTAGTTCTCAATGCATGTGTGACAAGGCATTCTCAGACAAATTATAATCTTTAGAAAATTGTTGCAAGAAAATGATTGAAAAACTCTTAGTGTGGTGCCACAGAAACACACTGTAACTAGTGTGATGCCACAGAAACACACTGTAACAACCATTTTCCCCCTTTTAATGTTTTTTTCTATTAATGAATTGCATTATCAAACTAAAATACAACTATGGTATTATAAAAGGACATAATAACTAACAATAATATAACAAATGTAAAGAAAATTTGTCAGTTATGTTGGTGTACTTGATCCTACTAAAGTATTCCCTTACCCCTTAATTCCCATTTTTCTATGACTCGGTGTTATCAGGAACACAACCACTGCATTATAGGAGAACTGACTGTACTGTGCCCATTAAGTTGAATTTCCAAAGAAGGACGTGGCACGGATGAAAGTTAATGATAACTAGTGTGTTTACTGCATATTGTATTTTAATTATACTGTATGTATGTATATTAGTGTTCACAAAGTCAACATGATGATAGCCATGTCTGATTGCTCCCTTCTTTTAGGTGCGGGTTCTACTGTTGCCAGCACGTAAACAAAAACACAAGACCCGGATTAGGCCAGGAGACAACCCACAATTTAATGAAGCCTTTGTCTTTACCAAGATCAACCCAGGTGAGTTAAATAAAGTCATTTCATAGAGTGTCAACAAGGTTATTTAAGGCCAGTCTTCAAGCAGTTTTATCTGGGTCAGTTTGCTTGTGGTTGAGCCTGAATTAAAGCAGAATGGTTTATATACAATCTGTCATCACAGCTTACCCAGTTTAGGATAACAGAAAATTTCCTGTAAAGGAAAGACTAAAACAATTAGATCACACTGTCACCTTTTGAGTTGCCTTGTTTGCTAATAGTTCGTATCTGTAGTATGGGGGGGGGGGGGGGGGGTAAATTCGCGGGGGTTAGGTTTTCAAAACTGCGAATCGCCAAATCCACGAATAACATTTGCTGACGGGGGGGGGGGGGGGGGGGGACATTTTTACTTGTGTACAAAGAAATGTATATTCCTTTTATGTGTTTGACCTTAGGACAATTATTTCTGTTACCTGTATTGTATACTGTATATGTGTGTATGGGTGCAGACACATAAAAAACACATACAAATAAATAATAATGGGAAAATACCTTCACAAATAGTCAAAAAATTTATTAAAAATGTGACAGTCTACCCTCAAGTTTGTGCTTTAATAAATAAAGCACGGACTTAAGGGTAGACTCACATTTTCAATAATTTTTTTCACATTATTTGTGAGAGTATTTTCCTATTATTATTTATTTGTATTACAAGTGTCTACACACACACACACACACACACACACACACACACACACACACACACACACATTTACAATACTGTACAGGTAAAGGAAATGGCTCCCTGTCCCAGCCGCAAAAATGCCGGCAACTTTAAAACTACCCACAGACATTCTTGAGTACATCCAGAGTGTCATCCGTGAATAATAGAGGACCGTGAAATAAAAATCATCGAATGTGTGCCCCCCCCCCCCCCCCTGTACTGTATATTGAAACAATTTTGTGTGCTGCAGAGGAAGTTCAGCAACTGGGTGTGCGGCTGAGGCTGTATGGATGTGAACGCATGCGACGGGAAAAGATGGTAGGAGAGGTGATCGTTCCTTTTGCCTCCATCAACCTCACTCTGGGCAATACCTTCTGGCTAACTCTGGAGCCTCGAGCCAACCTCGCAGTAAGTCACACGTGTACACACTGGGAGTTGCTACTGCACCTGATGTTCAACTACTGTACATGTAAATACATACATTAACTTTAATCTAACTTTATATTTTTGTTACACTTAGAAATATTTAAGTGAATAGGAATACACCTTTTCACATATCCATTGAGACATTGTTACATAACCATTTGACAAATTTCATAACCGAATGACAGAACACATATCGAATGACAATCTAAAATAACTGTTGGTGGTATGTCATTCTCCAATTGTTACATTCTCAAACTATATGTAGACTGTCGGTTTATTGTTCACGTCTGTCAACTTCATAACTTATATTAATCACTTCCGTTAGCATGAACGAGCAGTTATTTTAGATTGTCATTCGATATATGTTTTGTCATTAGGTTATGAAATTTGTCAAATAGTTATGTAACAGTGTTTCAACGGATATGTGAAAAGGTGTACTGTACTGAATTGTACTGATTGAGTGAATAGTTTGCTTCTTGTGACTTGTTACTACAGTAAAAAAAAACGAGATAAATATACCCTGTATTGTATGATTAGAATACTGTATAATATATTGTGTATCCCAGCTTTTGATACTCTTCCTCACCTTTGTCTGTGCTAACTCTTGATATATTATCTGACAAGTTTTCTCTCTCCTGACCATCACCATTACACATTATTATTAAGCAGTGGCTAAATTACCATTCACAGCAAAATAGTCTGACTGGCTGTTGTAGGCTATTTTGCCATTCATCCTCTGTATGTATCAATTAAATCTAGGAATAATTTTTCCCCTAAAAATTCTCAGTCATCTTAACCCCTTACGTATCGGCTCCCCTTTGAGTTGAATTAAATTGTCTGGCATTAGCCAAATAAGATGTCAAAAGTGGTATCCCCATAGTGAAGGGGTTAAAGAGATTTTGGAAGAGATACATGTATTTACAGAAGAAGGTTTCCCTAGGATCACCAGTTCATTATCAGGGAGAAATCACTAATGCATTCTGAACTGTAAGAGTTTTCAAACTCTTATCAAAGGTTTCTTGGTTCTCTGGAACTTATACAGCTTCAAGGAAGATGTTCAACAGAGGGTACTTCATTTATTCAGCTTGTCTAAAGTGGCAGTTTTCAGGACCAGGACTTGTCATATGTGTTCCATCATGGACATTATTTTTGTAGTAATCTTCAGTGTAAGAGTAAGTTTTGTTGAGTTCTCATCACACCCATTGTCTAGTGAAGCCAGTCAATGATTGTACTGTATCAGGCTTATAGAGCAGTTTCATCAATAGACTCTAATTTTGGAATCACAGTTCAAAGTTTAGAGTTTCAGTAGTTGACATATTTTGACTGAATTTGTCATTTAAACACAACTAGGTTCATGACATAAGGGGCACCACTACATTCATATTTTTCTTGAGGAGCATGACCCTTGAGCCCATTCTTAAAATTGGCACCTGGCAATTGACTGTGGATTTTTTATTACAGTCCCTTACTTATCACTTGACTGTGAGGTTTTGAGGGAGTTAGTTTGATGAGGGATGTGTATCATACTGTAACTGTAACATACTGTAGTTAACTTCCATTGTGGATTGCATGTCATATTTGCACCCAGAGTTCATTTTACAGTCTGTGCCTTTTACTTAATGGATTGAGATGGATGAATTACAGTACACTGTACCTAGAAGAGACATGAGATTATAAAATAGTACAGTACAGTACAGTATGTAATTGGCCCTGCAAATCCCATTTTATAACAACTTTTTTACAAGGTGGCTTAGATAGCCTCCCTCTTCTCAGTGGGTTTGTCATAAAGTTAAATTTAGCAGGATTAATTTTTGTTCTTGGTAAATCCAATGTGGCCAGCAACAATGGTCTGATGGAGTGCACACACAAATTTCGGTGGCATGCCCTGTCAGTCTTCATTGGCAATGATTATATCAGAAAGATATCAGCCTATGAGTAGTTTGTCACTAACTTGTTTATCTTCTTTACTACAGTTTTAGCTCTCAGTAGTTTGCTTGGTTTTAAAGCCAGAGACCTGATGGTGACTATACTGTACAGCAGGCATGGGCAATCTGCGGCCCGGACCATGTGTTTGTGCGGCCCGTGGAGTGATTGAGAAATTCTACTTAATATGGCCACGGTTCAGGTATATGCAGCTAGTTTATGGTGGGTAAAGCTATATTTATAAAAAGAATTATCTTCACACACAATTCGTTACTGTTTCATCACCTAAGAGTACGTAACTATGAAGCTGTAACAGTGAAATAAGCATATACAGTCAACAATATAAACATTTTAACTTGTGTGAGTTTACGGACCATGTTCGGCACGGTCTCTTTCATGGATTAGCTGCTATGTGGCAGTGGGTCACTTGGTAATTAGCTAAAGTTGGGTAAGTCCAAGTGGGGTCGCGGGCGGTGGTCACACAGGGCTTAACTAATTAAGTACTTCCAGAATAACACAAAAACACCAAAATCGCACTCGGAAACCCATAGTTGGCGAGTATTAAGTATTGAAATAATGTAATTAAAATCTGCCAAGCGTCATTTCGACCACTAATTACCCCGCAATCGAATCGTGGACCATAGATTCGGAATCAGCATGCTCAGGAGTACCTATACTGAGATTTTCAACTAAATCAAATTTGGGTCGAAATTGCTAAAATATATATGTACGTATACTAAACAGTACAATACTGTATACAGTATTATCTCCGTTAGCCGGAATCCCTCAATCCTGGAATTCTCCAATAGCCGGAATTTTAATTTTCTTGGAAAATCGTTCCCACCCAGAATTTTCTGGAAAATTACGAGAAATTTTTCCTGATACCCTGAAAATTCCGGGGATGGGTGAGTTTCTTTCCGGGTTTGAAAGATGAAAATCAGACGCATTTTCGGGAAATTCTAAGAAAAAATTTCTGTTACCCGGAAAATTCCGGGGATGAGGGATATTTTTCCGGGTTCAAGAGATGATGTAATGGGAAATTTCTGGAACTTCCGAGAACATTTTTCCATTACCCAAAAAATTCCGGGGATGAGGGATATTTTTCCGGGTTCGAGAGATGATGGAATGGACAATTTTTGGAACTTCTGAGAACATTTTTCCGTTAATCGGAAAATTCCGGGGATGAGGGATTTTTTCCAGCTTTGAGAGAGTCGTCTCATTACCCAGAAATCTCTCATTCCCGAAAGTGTTCTGCACCAATTGTTCCAGCTAACAGGGATATCACTGTACTGTATATAGAGAGAGATGTGCCTATAGGTTGCATCATTGTAGTTCCTCATATGTCAAGGTTAACATTGGCATTATTCTGCTGGGTGTGCCTCATAAGCAAGAAAAATGCTGTAACTGTAGGAAAAATCAACGTATTCGCAGACTGTTTCACTCATCGTATGTTAAATGCCAAGAAACATTAACATTTTACTTTTAAAATTATTATGATAGATTTGTTTCATAAATAGGAACTGTGATTTTAAACTGAAAATATCGTAAGGTGGACATGACGATAAACTGCTTCATTGTCCGTGCTATCACAATATTAACATTACTTTTGGGTTAGGTAGGTTATAAATTTTGGTGGATAGTCCCGCAGAAATATACCTAAATCATAATGCAGTCCATGACTGAGGAAAGGTTGCCCATGCCTCCTGTACAGGATTCATGAATTGTCTAGTCTAGTCTCTGCTATGAAATGGGATTTTCAGGATCATTCCATCATTTATATTATTTGAAACTGCCAATGAAAGATATTTTTATATTACTTTAATTGTCTGCATCATCCCCTATGTAACAGCTCAGCAGTTCCAAAACTTCTCAAACTAAATTTATTACATTAATTTTAACATTTACTGCACCTATTTCTGTTTCTATCACTTTCCCTTTTATATCTTTGCTGTTCAGTAACCTGGGAAGAGTATTTCTTAATAGTGTATCTGAATTTCTTCTTTAGCGAACAGAAAGCCGAACAGAGGTGTGCAGTTTGACGCGGAGTGACTCAACAGGCTCAAACCACTCAGTCCATAGTGGTGTCCCAGAACTACTGGTAGGACTGACGTACAATGGCACCACAGGAAGGCTGGCAGTGGAGGTCATTAAGGGGTCACACTTCAGGTGAGAAAACTTATTCATATATATTGACATATATTTTCCCTAGAGATTTAACAAATTTCTTCTGCTAGTTCTCCATCACAGGTCATTCGTAATGTTGCTTCATTTATTTCCAGTCCATTGCCTTAGAGTTGCTCGTGTTACAATTTAAAAAAAAACAGAAATGAGAAGTACACTCCACGAGAATGATTCATTTCTTAACAATTTGCTGAAAAACTAAAACTTCGAAATTCTTTTTTTGTACAGTGGAGTCTTGATAATTTGTGGGTTAGGTACCAGAAGACATTGTGAATTATCAAATTAAGAATTATACAGTACTGTAGTTCAATTTATTAAAATAGAAATACAGTAATAAATTTTGTTCCAGAGGCCAAAAAATACCCATAAACTGTTCCAAAACTGCCGTAATAAACACTAAACATCATACATAATACATAAAAAAAATACAGTAACACAGATATTGTACAAATTGCAGTTCTATTCGTTTTACACACATAGCTCCTTCCCTTTTCATAATTTTGTGCGGGTTACACTAATTCACCAACTTCGAGACAGGAAGGTGTTAGGCTGGCTGGGACCACAATATGTCAACAAAGAACCAGGAATTTAATACTACACAATAATTCATCGGGTTGAGTGTGGGATTTTTTATTTTATTTTTTTATGTTAATGCTTTATTAACCTGGTACCAAATGTATCCAGTAAATAATTTGGAATTATGGTGAAATTGCATGAACTTGTATTAATGAGGTTTGAGGGTTGCGCTAAGCTTGGGAATGAGAAGGAGAGGGAGGTGGATGCTCAGTCCACCCCCCAATAGCAATCTTCCCACAAACAGTTCAATTGCAGTTTATATTATACAGTATTTTCTTTATTTCTCACTGAAAATAGAGCAATTAAATTATATTTCCACAACTTTTCATTGTTTCTTATTTAAATAAATACTGTGGCAGCCAGCACTTGCCCACAAATTATGAATATTTAACAAAAAAAAAAAAGAAAGAAAAAAGAGGTAGTAATAGAAGTACAGGGGATCCCTTTCTAATAAATGCCCACCAATACAAACAGGGTTAAACTTGAAATTATAGTACATATTTCATTTACCTGATGACTTATTTTTTATTTTCATTTACTGTATTTTGTCATTCTATTTCTTCTTTTGTCTTAAATTAAATGATTTTAGATGTATATAAGGACTTAGGCTGTGATATAGTGGGATTTTAAACATTGTTCTGTATGTACGGTATGCACATAGCATGTGTTTCGACTTACTTACAAATTTGACTTAAGAACGTCCTCAGAAACGGAACCCGTTCGTAACCCTCACGAATTTGTATTTCGCAAATTATCACAACTCCACTGTAATTCGTATGTGCAATTTCTTGAACCTGGTTGTTGCTCTTACTAAAGTGAAATAACTGAATATACTGCAAAACTGTTGTTATTTTACTTTTATTTATTTGCTGTGTTTTTCTCTATTTCTTTATAGCAAAATTTCTTGCAAAATAAGAAAAGGTTATAAAGAAAATACCCCTGTAACAGAAGCTGTTTTGGGGCTGCTAAAATTTATATAAATCTTCAAATTTTTAAGATAAAAAGTTTAACTTTGAATTATTGATAATGAGAAGTTTTATAAATAAACCAAATTACTTCCAGTGATACCAAGAGAAAAGGTACTGGTTCATGGGTTAAAAGCTAAAATTAAATGTGTAAATGAACTTTTTATTATAACAAAGATCTTCTCTGGGGTGGGCCTTCACAGTTCTATAGGTTGAAGTAATAAATTCTAGATCTTGTACATCTTTTAATATTGGGCCTTATGTATGTGTACTTGGGTTGGTTGTTACTATTAGGTGGTGGTGGCTCTGTGAGTCAACTGCTGCTATGTATGTGCTGCATGAAGTTTGTTTCATTAGGCAGTACAGGTAGTTAATGGACAGTGTCACATTACAATATCATTGCCCTTAGCATAGGAAATCCTTTTTTAATTGATATAAGGGACAGGTTAGCTTTAATATTTTTTATGTGCACCTATACTATTATTGATCTATAAGGTCCATTATAAAGACATTCCATAATCTAGTCAGTCATTTGTTTACAGAAATTTTTTTATGATTTGTTCAGTTACCACAAAACAAAATTGAATAAAATAAATTTGTGAACAGAACAGGATAAACAAATTAGTCATTCATCACTTATTCACACTTATGATAGCATGAAATTTTTATTACTGTACAGGTTCACTAGAATCATATCACAGAATTTCACTGAATGGGAATTATGAGACTTCGTGTAAAGTCTCCATGTTCCCTGATGCTTAATGTTAATAAAAAAAAAGAGTTTAGTCGCCACCTCCCACACCTTACTTGTACTATCTATACCTGGAAATTATCTAAATTTTTGCTGATACTGTACTTTCATCTGAGTGAAAATTTGCTAATATTGTAATTACCATAGATTTTGTGGTTAATTGAATCCCAGACTGTTGAGTTTCTACTGTTTAACCATTGAGTATGGGTAAATGATATGTGTTTCTGTTAAATATTTGCTTTCATTTCTTTTTCACTGAGCTTGGGGAAAGAATGCACCAGTCTATATTAAGCAGACATGCATGACTGCTTGCTCTTTCAACTCATCCCTGTAATGATAAGGTTTTGCCAGATCTGTATGATACCCGTCTCCAACACCATATCCCATCCACGTGAAATTTAGTATAAACTCAATTCAACCATGATATGAAGTTTGTCTCAAAGGACGCTGCATGAATTGTGATCCTGTTACGTTGAAGGAGATCTAACTATGATACTGTATATGTATTGTGGTCCTCTTTCCAGTGTAGAATGATGGGTTAATATCCTTCCAATGTAAAACAAAGGATGAGGTTATCTGTAATGAAGTTCATTACTGTATTAAATTCTTGTATCACCATAGATCAGAGACCCATATCCTGTATTCACCATGGAAAAAGAGATCAAATCTTCTTTCATCATTGAATAAATGATCACATCCTCCATCTATCCATGAAAAACTGACCAAATTGTACATATGTTATGAACAGAGGATCAAATCCAAGTTCAGTATTTATGATGGAATAAGGAATAAAATTCTCCAATATACCGTATATATGAAACATAGAACCCAATCTCCAATTACCATAAGTCAAACGTTTTGTCCAAAATGTAACAAGCACCAGAACAATTGGTAACACTGAACGAAGTATTACTTACAGCAACTGGTGTCGAAGTTAGGTTTTATTTTTTTGATGAAAAATATTACTTTTGCTCGCTGCACACCAAAGGAACAGATAAAGCCTTACATCATTTAACACACAACAAAATCCTTCCCTAAACTGAAATGGAAGATTAGACCACAAGCAAGAATCACAATCATCATGAGTGCTATACTAACTAACATCTCTCATTTATTACCCATCAGTACAGTACTGTACAGTATACAGTATTCTTTCTGACTTCCTAACATACAAATTGCTATAAATTACAGAAATTTTTACAAGTAAACAAGGAAAAAAGGCAATCATATATTGTAATTTTCAGAAAATTTAAAATAAATTTGAGTATACTGTACAGTGTTTAGCAAAAATACAAAGCAGCAATATCGTAAATCAATTTTGTTATAGTTTTCCATCCTTTCAGCAAATAGAAATATTCATGATGAAAATGTTGGACCTCTAGGCTCAGTGTGACCCCATTGCCTATTGCACATAAAAATGTAATTTACAGTACAGTACTTTATTGTTAATGATTGCTGAAGAATATTCAGAGCTTTTTGCATTTTCTGTATGCAGCAATTTTTTTTTATTTACATGCATGGGACCATTTATCTGGCATGCTTGGGACCTGGGGGTTTCATGATAGGGGTTCTTCCAGAATTTGGAGTGCCAGGCCTAAAATGTACAAAATTTTGAGTAAACCTTATGGAACTGGCTTTAATTGTTCACTGTAACTTTAAAATGTAAAATTATAGGGACATAAACAGCAATAACAAAAACATATATGAATAGTACAGTAGTAATTAAAGCTTAAAAAGAGCAAAAATGATACACTGTACAAACTGCATCATTGTCATCCCTGATACTCTCCATAACAGGGGTGGATCCTGGGGGGTCTGGATCCCCCTTTTCATCAGAAAATTCCAATACAGTACTTCTTCTTTAATGCAGTATTCTACTCAGGCATTTTTTTTATAGCAAAAGGCAATTACTATTGACCTCAAAATATCTCCTAATATCAAGTGCACATGGCCTGAAAATGCCCATGATATTGGTCAGATTTCAAAAAATTTCTGTGGGGCTTACAGCGCCCCCCCACCCCCTCCCAACCTTCCCAGCTGGGTGGGTTTGCTGTGCTTATCATGTTTACCCACCCACAACTTCTTGGAACCCCCCTTTTGATATTCCTGGATCTGCCCCTGCATAGCAATTCACCAGTTTCCTTCGCAATGGTGCTCTGCCACCAACCCTCCGATCTCTTCACACACTCACAACACGGCTCCATGGATGTAAACCCGTATATACATACAGTAAAACTTTATACCTTATGATAATTATTTCTTTTTGCACTTTATTTATGTAGGATTGTGTGTGCATGTAACTGAGTAAAGAAAATTATGCGTATCTACCCGAGTTGAAAAATACTATACCCCGAATGCCTTATGGTAATTTAAAAAACAAATTAAAATCTTTTATTACATGTAAGATTGAGTGTGCAAAGGTGGATCACCAGACTTGTGCCTGTGCAATGGCACCTCAGTTACCCAGTTACCTTCAGTTGCCATGCTTATACTATAGGTAGGCAAGGGGTGATTCAAATGAAGTTTATAAACAGTCAAGTGTTCATAACTGGAGCTGGCAGATGCCCGCCCCACTAGGGGTCACAGCTCAAGGTTGAAGAAGCCACAAGTTTGGAAAATTGTCAGGGCAAGCTTTTTTGGAGTGAGAGTTGTAAACTTGATGAACTTTCTGCAAGAGTGTTGTGACAGCACTGAGTGTGAGCTCATTCAAGATCATTCAAGACCAAACTTGACCATCACTGGTGCAGGTACAGATATATTCTGGAGCTATTACATGCCCAGTAAACCCTTGATAACTCAGAATAAATGGGGTTCTAACTATTCCATTCTTCCAAGTCTTTTATCCCACCCCATTAACCAACTTTTTGGCCAAATAACCTACCATAGTCAGTAAAATGCACAAAAATTAATGCCTACCAGCACTGCAGGTGAAGGATGAGGATAATTCAGGCTTATGGTGCTATGTGGTAGGTGTCAGAGGTGATGGGGGGGCTCACTGCACTACAGTACAGTACAGTTAACAAGGGTTTACTGTACTTGACAACAGTGTATAACAGAGACTTGACCGACCATCCAGGCGGCTTACGAGCCGATCAGTGGTGAAGAGAATAAAACTTAAAAAGGTAAAAGTATGTAACTGAGTACAGTATAGAAAATGAAGAAATTACATATACAGTCAGCCCTCGCTTTACGCGGTCCCACTTTACGTGTTTCCACGTTTACGCGGTACCCTGCCGATCACGGAATGCCCACTTTCCGCGGTGTGTGTACCCTTTTACGTGGAGAGCGGCGCGAGCAGGGTGCGCACAAGGTCGCCCAGTCATCAAAACATTACCGAATTCTTCACCCACCACAGCCGGCCCAAGTCAGTGATAATGATAGTGATGATATGGACTTATATGGACTTTGAGGGGTTTGACAAAGAGGCCCTGCAAGCCTCTGTGGTGGACAGTGATACAATTGATACAAGTGATACAGGTGAGGGCCAATAATCTGCCCTCTGCCTCGGAACCAACCCCCTATCCCCATGTGCCCAGCCATCTTTTCTACAAATGTAAGTGTTAAAAAACCTAATATTATTGATATTTCTCTTAATTATAAGTTGTGTGTGCATACCATCATAAAATTAAGAAGTTAATTTTACTACAACGTAGGTATTGTGTCTGAAAAAGTGGAGTTTGGGGGTCGGCCCGGTCTCTATTTCAATTAATCCCATATGTTATGTTGTTCACTTTACTCGTTTCTCACTTTACGCGGGCCGCTGTGGGTTCAATTGACCGCGTAAAGTGAGGGTTCACTGTACCTGTATTTACCCAAAATTACGAGTTGAAATATAACCATAACATAACATATAGTTCACAGGTGGGGATTAGTTAGAAATATCCCTGCTCAGCCCGGGAATTACTTTTGGCACCAATTTTAAATGATTTTTCCTCAACATAGCCTTTTTTTTTTTTTTTTTTTACCATTCCAGATACCGGGACACCAGATGAACAGTTTCATCCATACCTGTATAATTGACAATTTTATTAGCATGTTTGTAAATTATGCAAGGAAAGTACAGTATTAGTTTAAATATTAAGTTAAGTGCTGTAATTATGGTTTGTGAAGGTACTGTAGTAAATCTCAGAGAACAGTGTTGTAAGTGAAGGTGGCATAACCATCTAGCTGACCTGCATCACTCCCTATGTGTTGCAGTAACGACGTGGACAGTGTTATGCCGCCGGTGCTGTGGCGCGTCTTACCCCGAGATATTCGTCGAGTGGGGCCAATCATGAGGTTCATTAGCCGTCACTGTACCCCATCTTAATTTAGTCTTGACTAAGAAGAGCCTCATGTTAAGATTGCCCAGTGTTAAAATAGCCCCACTGTTAAGATAGCTTCATGTTAAGATAAACCCATATCAGGGTATCCCCAAGTCCAGATACCCCAAGTTGACTTAGACCTAGTTCTTTCTCTCATTAGCTTGGTAAATCAGTCATTGGTGGTTAATAGTCATTTTTTTTATGACTGAATTGCCAAGTACTAAGTCCTCTCCATTACTGTATACACATATTTCATAATGAGAAAATAGAGATACTGGTATATACTGTATTTTTCAATTTCTTAAACAGATTGAATTCATGTTATCCTTTTGAATGCAGAATTATGCAACAAGGACTTTTAAGTAATGGTGAGGACAAGAGACTGCCTATAGCAGAACCCTCCCTTCACCCACTGTGAACTAGCACTAATAGTGAGGATGAGACCCCAGGTTGGGCACCCTCATCCCACCCCATTATTTTATAGTAGTGGCATTAATTGGAAAACCTCCCCATTGTCTTTCCCAAATTTAGAATTAGTAGGGATGATGTAAGACCTACATAGGGCAGGTTCCTCATCTCCCCTCCATATTTATAGCACTTCTAATAAAGAAGAGAACTTGTTTTCACATTTTGGCAGGATGACATACCAGGCCAGGAAGAGTACAGTATTAAGCTATGGTCATATTTAATGTTGAAAATACTGTACCATAAATTTCCATATTCTACTGTAAGTTATCAGATGATGAAATAAATGCACAAATATGCATTATAAATGTCCGTTTACTATAATCGGTGCTTGATGACAAACTAGCTAATTATTGTCCTCAGAGGAAAAAACAAGGAATTCAATACCCTAGACTTATATGCCATGGGAATCTGATTCCTACTGTAGTTCATCTACGTGGCCCAGTCTTAAGGTTCACAGCCTCTTGCTATCTGCTCTCACACAGATCAGTTCATACAATATCAGAATCTCGCAAAATTGTAGAGAGTCTAGTGCTGTCATAAATCTTACATATTCCATAAAGTGTACACCATCACACTGGATCATTTACCTTAAAACAATTAATGTTTTTTCGGGGTAATTTAATGATGTAGATAAGTGTTCTTGTAACTTTCTCTTGAAATATAAGAACTGAAATATGCTTAAATCTTTTCAAAGAAGCATTCTGAATTATTGATATTATGGTGGAGAGCTCCATGTTGAGCTTGTGATATTTTCAGACTAGAATAACACAATTAAATAATCTTCATAATAATTTTATGGGAGGCTTCCAAGGATAGGTTAGTGTGTATGTTCAACACACTAGTAATCAAACTGACTGTATAGGATCATGCTTGTTAAAGTTGTGCATCACTGTTGATCAATATATGAATATTGGTTATACTGTAACGGTATACAGTATATATTTTCTGATAGCAATGTGTCTATTCAATACTTATTAGACAAACATTATGTCTCAAGAAGACCTATAGCCAGGATATGGTATGTGCTCATTGACCTGCATGATCTCATTACAGTCAGTTATGAGTCTGCTTACCTAGCTCCTTTTTTCTTTAGAAACTCTAATTAAGATTTTGCATTTAATGTTTTATTATTGTTTGATTTGGGTGTTATGCATCCAGTGACACAAATGGTGGTGCATGTTTTCCTCAGTAACATTGTGTGTAAAATTTAATGAGTTCTGTGTAATGTTACTGTAACATTTACTAGTACAGGTGTATTATCTTTTTCTGTACTTCACTGTTAGTAGCCATGCTTTACATTTTCACTACATAGGTGACATATCTTATAGTTGTGCTATAATCCATTGCACTATAGAAGTTTTAAAATTATTTTCGTACTACAAAGCTATTAAAAGGTATGTAAACACAAGGACGTTATCACTATAAAGACATTCAAGAGACACTGGCTATTTTGTTGAAGCATCATACATTTAGTTCAGGGAAGTCAAATATTTTACTCCTGCCAGTCAAATCAAGTGGACTTTGGTTTTGTACATTTCAGAGATTGCTCAACCATTGTCCGTACTGCAGTTCTTCAGAGGCATTGTTATTATGTAGTGGGTCCCTCTGCTTGATATTACAAGAATGAAGTGAAAAAAAAATATTTTTTACAGCCCAATCTGGAATGAAATCATATTAAGAAAACTTGGACAAAGATTTAATTCTTATCAGTTACATATTGGGTTTGTGGGTGAGAGAGGTTGGGTTGTGTATCAAGAGAAAATCTTGCACACTTTTGAAGTGAAATGTATGTGTTACTATTATCTCTCACACAGCAGAGTTAGGGGACTGGGTTGTATAAATGGGTTTTGTCTGCTCCTCTTTCAGAATTTATAAATCAGAGCTGTTTCAAATATCATAATCAAAGTTTGTATATGATTAACCTAGAAATATAAAAGGTACCCTTTGCTGAAAAGAATATTGTACAGTACAATACTCTAATTTCAGAATGAAAAGAAATAGGGTAGAGAGCAGATCCAGGTTTATGCAGGTGGTATGAACATGTTGAGAAATTTAGAAGTGAAAGATTGGTAAAAAGAGTGTACAGTATAATTTACTGATGGATGATAGGATGGAGAGGGGCAGACCATGGGAAGATAGGTGAGAGATGCTCTAATAGTGAGGGAAATAAACATTCAGGAAGCAGCAATATGTACGAATATTGAATGAATTTTGGGAAGGTTGTGTATGGTGAAAAGGGTAAGCCAAATGGATATTTGGGGGACTTCTTGTGGAAGTGGATATTATAGCAGAACACATAATTTACTACAGTAAAAATTAATGATTACAGTTAATGGAGGGAAAATATGTGTATGTGTATATATTTGTTCTTAATTCTTATCAAACTGCATTTCTCCAAGAAAAAGTTTGTAGTGTTGTATTTAAAAAGATTTTTTATTGACTTTCAGTAACTTTCAAGATTTAAAAAGTTATTTTTATATACAATCCATATAGCCACATGTAAATTCATGACAGCAAATTTAACAGATTAAACGAAGACTGAAAGTGAGTAGGTAGCCTACTGGAGCTAAGCAATTGGCTTTTTTAGAGGAAATCATCTCAATTGCTTCAATCAGTTTGTCAGTCTTTTCCAGCAATTAAAGATAGTCGATTATATAAGGGATTTTGAACTTAAGATACAGTATATTTGCAAATTGGTTATTTGGTATGGAGATGGTGAAAGAACACCTGATGTGTCGCACTGTCACCCACTGTCAGATACAAAGTACAACTGGGAGTGTGTGTTAGTCGAAGGTGAGGTACTTACCGCCTTCTGTTACCTCCCTCATGCACATAAATAATAATAATAATATAATGGTTTATTGAAAGAGCTTGGCAGCCAGAAGGCTGAAAATATACTGTTGCATATTTGGGGAATGGGTTTCGAATTACAAATAATATACAAGTAACATAAGTGATACAAATAAGATATATAATAACTAGATGAGGAAAAGCTCAAACTACAGTTCATTTCAACATACCGTAGTGACAGTGCAAGGAGTAGTGTTTACTGGGAGTGAATACACTGGTTTATTACAAGTTATTGATAATTTTTACAATGGTTGGGACTGATCAACTCACCATTACTTAATTTAAGGTTCTTAGATTCTTCGGTGCTCATATTCTTTGTGACCTTATCTATCCAAATTTGATGCATCCATAATTCTGTGAAAAACACAAGTTTTTGTATGTATGCCTTATATCAGGTTAACACATCATGAACATTTATTTTTCAGCACAGTACACTGTATTAACAAACTTAAGCTTTTCATGTGCAAAGAAGTCTTGAACTAACTACTGAAGGGTTTTTATATAGGACTTTGTATTTCAAAAACACCTGGAAATATTGTTCTCATTTTTTCCCTAAACTGAACAAAGTAAAAGGAGATAAACATTGTGTCAGTCAAGTTTCTCCAAACACACATTCCAATTTTCCTATCAAAGCTGCTGTCTTAGGCACTGCTGTTCATAATTATATTGTTGAGACTTGATGTGAGCTTGTGTCTGTATGAATACTTTACAGTCTGTATTCCATGTAAATGCCTAAATTAGACCAAAATTACTCACATTTTTGGATTAAGTAAATCTGGTCAGCTTTTGCCTTTGGGTTCAATTTTCAGGTGCTGTTTATAATAATACAGTATAAGACTTGGTATGTGAATACTTCTTAATGAGTACTTTGCTCTCGTGCCAGATAAATTACTGTGAATTACGTTTCATGATTGAATTAACCATAAAGTACAGTATTACATTTAAATTGTTTCTAAAATATCTTAATCAAAATGGGTCACTGTGACTTACAGTTTATGCTTAAGTAAATCCAGTCTGGTTTTATACTGATGTCAGTTTTGTTGACCTTTTTTGTGTTATCATAAGATTCCCAAGACAGTGCAGCAATATACAGTATCTATTTACTATAGCAGCGAGCCAGTGAAATTGTAATTTTACATATTTTGGAAGCAGATTGATTAGTAATAATTAGTGATTAGAAAATAATATTCATATAGTACCTTGTGAACTGAAGAGAACAAGGCAATCCAAACCATTTTATGATAGTTTTGTCATTTTCCTGACCTGGCTTTAAGTTATTTCTATATCCTATTGTGCCTTACAGGTATATAGGTATACCTGTACAGTATAACATCAGCTATCATTATTCACAAAAGTTCACTTCCTTCTCCAATCTTGTCACTAAGGTAGATGCACTTAATGATGGTTGTATTATAAATTGAGAGGTTCATGATCTGTTCAATAATACCTCCCCCTTTTTTGTAAATGTTGCATTGAAAATACATGTAGTAAGAAAGATTTTATTGCCAGAAATTAATTGTCTGGGATGAACAAGGTGCTATACTAACTTAAAAGACAAATGCAAATAATTTTTCAAGTCTTTTTTTCAACTTCTTTCCTATTGAAAGTAAGATTGTACACTTCATGCTCCTGCCAGCCAGAGGTGAAAGTAATTTAGGTTGTGTGGTGTGTACATACACATGTTACTTTACTTTATCATCTTGGCCACCAATCAGCTAATTAGTCATTTGAGAGGTCAGTTACATCTCTGTTACAGTATGCACTGTTGGCAAGTACTGAGCCTGTACTGGCTGCAGAATGTATCTGTATGTGCGCCAGTGTTGGTCAAGTCTGGTCTTGAATTATTTCACACTCAGTGTTGTCACAACATTTTCTGGCAGATTGTTTCAAGAGTTTACAATTCTCACTCCAAGAAAGTTTGCCCTCACAATTTTCTGGACTTGCGGCTTCTTCAACCTTGAGCTGTGACCCCTTTATATTCGTCCTTCGTGACATCTTGAAGAGCTTGAAGTTGTATCCTCTTGTGATGGTGATGCATGACAACACAAAAAAATGGCCTGGGTTCATGTTTTCCTTCCCTTTCAAGATTTTGAATGTCTCTGAGATATGTCCTATTGTGCCTTGTCTGAAGAGTTGGTAGTCCTAATGCCCTCAGTCTATTTAAATGAATGAAATACTTTAGCTCAGCAATCATCTCACTCGCTCTGTGTTGCACCTTTTCTAGGGATGCTAAGTCTTTCTGGAGGTAATGTTTCCATGCCTGTATACAATAACCCATATGGGGATGTAAGAGATGTAAGCAGTATTTTCATATCTTTGTAATTGAAGATACAACTTGTTGCACTGTCTTTAGTGACTGATCTGTCACAATGCCAAGATCTTTTTCCTTATCAACAGTATCCAGGAAAGTGCTAGTAGCAGAATAATTCACTGTGATTAAGTTTGTTGTATTCTATGCAGTCTTATATTTTGTAATGTTAGAAAATATTTGTCAGTCTTGTGACCCTTGAACACCTCAGACAGATCTTTTTTTCATGGTTGCGACATCATCTTGACTTGCCACCTTTCCAAATATCGTTGTATCTTCTGCAAACTTGACAATGTAGCTCATTATACTTTCATCATTATTACCAATTCAGATCACAAACTGTAGGAATCCAAGGATAGATCCTTGTGGTACTCCACTAAGAAGTTTTTTCTATTCTGATTGTGCTCCATGTTTGACCATGCTCTGATGGCTGTCTTCAAACAAGTTGTTAATCCACTTCAACATTTTGCCTGTGGTGCCATATGTCTGGATCTTAGAGTCTAGCCATGAAAGGGAAGGCAGCCAGGGAGTGTTCCAGCTGGCCTGGTTGCTAAAGCAAGCGTTGAGGGGGCTAGCATCCCTGAGATGCAGTGTACTGTATACACTGACGTGTATCATTTTTGCTCTTTATATTTTTTATTATTGTATTGTTATACAGTATACTGTATATGCTGTCTGATTTTAAGTTTTAATGTTGCAGTGTAAAGGACTACAGGGAAAGCTACTTTTAAGGGTTAATCTAGTGATCTGAACAGAGGCTCCACAGCCACTTAAAGAAAAAAAAAAAAGTCCTTTTACCTCTAGATCCCAAACATGCCAGATAACTGGTCCCATTCCTGTACAACACATCCACTGGTAAAACTTGGTCCATATATTCTGATACCATTTCAAGGAAATGAATAAGTTTGTCAGGCAGGATTTTCTCTCCACGAAACCATTTTGTGAGGTTTTGATAAGCTTGTTCAGTAAGGTGTTATATGATGGTGTCCCTCAAAATTTTATCAAACAGTTTACATATTTTGCATATTTCTGATATTAGGGTGATTGGCCTGATGTTTTCTGCTGCATTTTTTCTACCCTTCTTGTGTACTGTGGTGACGTATAATATACCTCATTCATAGGAATATATTACAGTACCACATTCCCATATTCTAAAAGATTAATCATCATTCTCAGAGGAGTAAAGGATGATTGCTTATTCTACAGGTATCTACATATTGTGACAGATATCCTTAGGTCAGTCAGTCACTGTAAAAGCTCAATGGCTGAAGTTACATGATCATTTACCTTTGGCCAGTCTTGGAGATTAAATGTTATAGTTAAACAAATAAAATACAGTATTATCTCTGTTAGCTGGAATCCCTCAAACCTGGAACTCTCCAATAGCCGGAATTGAAATTTTCTTGGAAAATCGTTCCCAAAGACGGAATTTTCCAGAAAATTACGACTTTGGGGACAATTTTCCTAGGGGCACATTTTCCAGAAAATTATGAAGAAATGTTTCCGATGCCCGGAAAATTCCAGGGATGGGGAGTGTTTTCCAGGTTTGAGAGATGAAAATCAGGTGCATTTTCTGGAAATTCTGATGAAAAATTTTCCAGTACCTGGAAAATTCAGGAAATTTACGGGGATGGGGATATTTTTCCGAGTTCGAGAGATTTAATGGATGTTTTCTGGAATTTCCAAGAACATTTTTCTGTTACCCAGAAAATTCCGGGGATGAGGGATTTTTTTCCGGCTTTGAGAGAGCTGTCTCGTTACCTGGAAATCTCTCATTCTCGGAAGTGCTCTGCACCAATTGTTCCGGCTAACAGAAATATCACTGTATTACAGCACTAGTAAATCATTATTTTACCACTTTGAAAGGGGAACGAAGCCAGTGCCTTTTTAATACCTCCATTGTTTTGAAGAATTTGTCCTTCATTGTCCATTGTTAGTGTAGAAATAAACCAGAGTACAGTACCCAGAAGAAACTTGTCATGTTTGGTAATGTCACACTGGATAACACCCTTCTCATATATAACCCAGGGATTGAACGTGAGAGGCAGTGGTGATAGGCAAGCTCATTTATTGTCTTTGGAAAACACAACCAAGTCGCTTCATATCTCATCCGAAAAAAATGGAGATAGTGATAGTCATATTTCTTTCCCACTTGGCTGAATTGGGGAAGTGTGGATTTAGAAATCAAACTGTATTGAACACTAGTGAATGGAAACTACTATATAGTGAAGTACAGTACTGACTGGTTTGGTTTAAGTGTAGATATCGTGGCAGTTATCACATTTCTTAAAATTAAGGAACCTTTTATGATGACTATGTGTGTTGTATGTGGTAGCAGCAAGGCAGAAAGAGAGAGAGAAAGCTTTTTCAGTTGCAGTCACTTTCTGACTTTGATGCATTATGGTTCATGAGCTGTTAATCTAAATCATATTTTAATTTCTTTTGCTATTCAGTACATTATCATGGGATAATAAAATCTTAAACATTCCTTCATATGGAACAGGTGTACTTAGACTACATCAGCAAACCAACTCAGGATTCTTTATGCATCAGTACAGTCTTACAGGTAGTTTAAAAGTGTGCTGGGTAATACTAAACAGTTGCCTTGTCAATCACTGTTGTTCAATGTACTTCTGTCCTGTATATGTAAAGCCTTAGCAGGGGAGTGTATTCCACACACACCATACTGCATATGTACTTAGTAATTATTGTAGCTTTCTTCCTATTCATAAGCTTGTTAGTTTATCTGTATTGAGGTAAAAGTTCTTTACTGAACTCCCAACTTAACATGATTCCCATAAAGTAAAACTAAACTGTTTGTAGTAATCACTTGTGCGATCATTTACAGGAACGGTGATGATTTCAGGAATATGGCGAACACCCGAGCTCCAGACACATATGTCAAGCTTGTTCTCATGTCATCCAGTGGCCAGGAGATTGCCCATAGCAAAACCTCAGTCCGAAGGGGCCAACCTAACCCACTGTTCAAGGAAACCTTCATGTTTCAGGTGAGGGAAAACTGTGTTCAAAGTTTTGGAGATAAATCCTGTACAGTAATTCAGTTAATGCTAAAAGATGGTGAGCTTTTTATGTGAGGTATTTACATCATCGCCTTTGTCGTATTGATTATTGACAGTCAAAGAGAAGTAAATTCAAATTGTAGTTTTTGAAAATAATGTTTTTATGTGCTTAATCACACATGAATCTATTTCGGTACTTTTTATTGTTAACAAAGATTTTATTTGCAAGGGAAGCAGAGACTTTGCAAATCAGCGCAATTCTTATATTGAAAACTATTTTGATAATTTGTTGGCTGTTCGTGAAAAATTTGGAAAGACTTCCATTAGATATATTTTGAACAATGTTTCATGAAATAGGATATGGGGTTGTGTGATAATAATACTAATAATACTGTAGTAATAATAATAATAATGATGATGGTAATAATAATAATAAGAAGAAGATACTGCATTAATAGAGACTGAATGCAAAAAGGACCTGCGTGTGTATGTTGACAATGAACTGAAGTTCTTGGGCCATCGTGAATCAAGCAATTAAACTAGTAGGTCTTATAAGAAGGTTTTTCAGACATCTAGACGGTCTTTTCCTCGTACCGATCTTCAGAGTGAGTTGCTTCCCCACCTGGAGTACCATCACCCTGTCTGGTCCCGGGATATGCTAGGGACTGTCAGTTGGTCGAAAATGTCCAAAGGAGGGCCACCAGACTGGCGTCTGCACTTCGGCACCTCAATTATCCAGAGAGATTAGAGCGTCTGCAACTGCCTAACTTATACTACAGATGGGCAAGGGGTGACCTAATTGAGGTGTATAAACATCTGAAACGAGACTACTCGGGTGAATATCCATACCTGGAGCTGGCAAACGCCTGCCTCACAAGGGGTCACAGCTCAAGGTTGAAGATGCTACAAGTCCAGAAAACTGTGAGGGCAAATTTTTTCGGAGTGAGAATTGTGAACTCTTGGGAACAATCTGCCAGACAGTGTTGTAACGGAACCAAGTGTGAGCTATTTCAAGACTAGACTTGACCAACGCTGGGGCAGGTTCAGATACTGTAAATTCAGGAGCCACTACATGCCCAGTACTTTCCAACAGTGTGTAACAGAGACGTGACCGACAGCCCAAGCGGCTAATGAGCCAATCAGTGGCAAAGAGGATTAAGGTAAAAGTAAAAAGTTAGGTGTAAATATTATTAACCATTAAGCTTGAAGTTTCAGCCATTTTGGCCCAAAATTGGATTTTGTTCAAAATCTCAGTACAGTATAGGTACTCATGAGCTTGCTGATTCCAAATCTATGGTCTACAATTCGATTGCAGGGTAATTAGTGGTCAAAATGATGCATGGAATATTTTAATGACATTTTTCTCAGTGCAAATTACAATACTCACCAACTATGGGTTTCTGAGGTGATTGATTGGTGTCTTTGTGTTCTTCTGGATGTACTTAATTAGTTAATCCTATTAAATTTAAAGTGAGAGAAAAGTCATATTTGGGTGAATCACGATCTTTGGGAGTTTCTTTTAAATTCTGTATAGGTATTCTTGAGCATGATGATCCGAATCTATGACCTACCAAAAAAATAAAAAATAAATAAAAATAAAGTAAGAGAATAAGAATTTTATGAAAATCTTTGAGTAAAATGTAATTCTGAACCTAACACAGAAAAATATTTTGAATACTGAAGAAGGATATTGGGAATTTATAAGAAAAGAAGGTTAAACAAATGCAAATAAAAAAATGATAGATGCGTGAAGATAGCGATTATATGAATTAGAATACTGTACAGTATTTTGATAGCACTCTTGACAAAGCTGAGGTTTTTAAGAGTTGTCATTAACGAAGACAACATAATAGCATGGAAGCATTACACCATAACAATACTGTACTGTATAAAGGCTTGCAGAAGACATGCATCCGAGATGGATTTTCTGAGCACTGGCTATGGAAAATTCCCTTACAAGTGAAACTCATCATCTTGAGGATTATCAACTATAGCCATTTTCAAAGTTTTTTTTATAATTTTTTTATTATATTTAGTGGTTAAAGTTATTGTTTCAATTGATTTCAGGTGGCATTGTTCCAGCTTCCAGACGTTACCCTTATGGCGTCTGTGTACACTAAGAGAAGCATGAAAAGGAAGGACATGATTGGCTGGTTTGCCCTTGGTCTCAACAGCTCAGGGGAAGAAGAGTTGGCTCACTGGAATCAAATGCGAGATTCCAAAGGGGAACAAGTTTGTCGTTGGCATGTCCTCCTTGAATCATAGATCCACTGGAAACATCACTCTTCATAATCCTATAGTTTAACATGCTCTGGGCCAAACATGAGGGGAAATGAAGTTTTCTTTCCTGAGAATATTATAAAGAATTTTTAAGTCTGCCTTTATTTGCAATATTCTCAGGGGATGGTGGATTCATGCACCTCATCACCTCTCATCCATGAGTCTTGAGGTCCACTTAAGTTACAGCCTACCTTGAGTCTTTCCCTTATTCTTGGTCACATTTGGGTCTCAGGTCCTCCTTGACTCTTGTCTTCTTCTTGAGTCTTGGTTTACACTTGAACAAATGATGTGGTCACTAGCGCTATGCTAGAAGTGCACCTTGAACTTTCATGAATGTAATATTTAAGAATCTCACACAGACTTAAATTCTGCCTCACAATCTCATAATTCAGTTTATATGGGGTTGCTGGTTTCTGTTTTTTTTAAAAAAGGTCACTGTACTATGGACTAAATTATACAGCAGATAAGTCTGGATAATAGAACAGTGAGTACATTGTACCCTGTTCTTTTGACTAAATTTTTTTTTAAATTTAGCCCTCCTGAAATCATAGCTGATACA
Source organism: Homarus gammarus (assembly GCA_958450375.1). Classification (NCBI taxonomy): domain Eukaryota; kingdom Metazoa; phylum Arthropoda; class Malacostraca; order Decapoda; family Nephropidae; genus Homarus; species Homarus gammarus. The sequence continues at coordinate 1,667,237 of CAUDMG010003098.1, read as the reverse complement.
TTGTAATGTAAAGGTTCTAATCTGTGATTGTTTCAGAGTATATACATATATAGATACATACATAGTATATTGATTCAAAATTACTAGAAAGTATAAAGGTGGAGCTGGTCTCCTTGGATATATCGTCCCTTAACTGTACCTAATGGTGTTGTAACTTCATATATCTACTATAGCTATAGAACCCAGCCCTGTTGTCTTGACCTACTACCTTTACGTCACAACGAGTTTAGAGAACCTCGAATGGTTACTTCTGAGACTGAATCATGTTCATTGTTGTTGATGCATTGAGTTCCTCAAGTAGTGATTTCAGATTATGCCCAAGGGGGTATTTGTACTTTGACTTTCTAATACACATTGAATCTTTATATGCTTCTGATGGAAGCAGATGCCTTTAATCATAAGTTAAGCAGGCTATTAATATCTGTTTAATTGTTGTAATGAAAATTAAACATGGATTCTATACTTCTTTCCCCACTCTCAGATGTATTGTTTTATGTCTTCCTCACTCCAGATTTTTTAATTACAGTACTGGTAAGATTAAATTATTTATATTGTTGTGACATCAGGAGCCAGCACACCCTGCAAATCATTATTAGATTATAATACTGTATACTTACCACATTTATTTTTTCATAACAGCATAACAAGCGTATCAGTAGCAGCAACATTTGTGCATAATTTTTCAAAATGGATACATACAGTACTTCGCACATAACTTAAGCAGCAACTGCTGTTCTATAAACTACAGTTACTAAAGAATCTTAACAAAGGAATTTATATTCATATAGTATAAAGAACACCTAAATTCATTTTCACAAACTCCATGTGTCATATACCGGTACATATGTATTTGCAAGCATCTTTTGTATAAGTTTAATATTTAGACCTATTATAAGTTTTGACATTTTGATACAGTATTGCAAGTGCAATGGAATACTGTACTCTACTTATTTATTAGTGATTTTTTGTCAAGTTATTGTAATGTACAGTAAATGTATAAAATATTCATACAGAACTACAGTACAGGTACTGTATACTGTATTAACTTTTTCACCTCTGATATTTATTCAGTGAAACAGTGATAGTAATTAATGTTTTGCTCTGCCTCTCGTTGCTTATGTATAGGGTGATCTCAAAAGCACTGGACTTTAGCAGAGCCTGAATAATATCTTCACATTAAAAGAAGGACAATCAGATTACACCATGGAGTTATCCAAATTCACTGATTAGGACGTATATTTTGTCTTGTACAAGGTGACTTACTGGCTGATTGATGATCTATATGTACATATTAGCAACTTCTGGACTACTAGAAGAATTTTAACATTTTAAATGGGTTATGCCTCACAAGCTCACAAGCCTTACCAAATATTTTCAAACTATTTGAATTGTCTGAACTTGTCCGGTTGATGCAAGGCTACTGAGCATTATCCAAGCAGGTTTTAGTGTTTGGCTTTTCAAATATTTATTGAACCAAGGTTAAGGGTGAGCACTTTGTGGCTTATACTGTACAGTATATGGAAAGCTTAGTACTGTGATGGTGTGGAGGATGGATTGAGTGCTCAGCTCTTGAGTTTCATGCAAGAAAAAAGAGAGATAACTTTAGATTCTATAATTAATCTGGAAGCGACATGTTGCGACATGTTGCACAGTTTGCTTATGGAGATGTTAAATTGTTTGGTATTATGCTGCACAGATCTAAATCTTAGAACTTTGGCAGTTTTGTGTTATACATAAGCACAGATTTTAAAAAAACGATTTATACACCTGTATTTGAATGAAAATGCTTTTAAATTGCCATATTAGGAGTGTAGCTGTCTTCCATACATTTAAAGAGGCTATCATACAACCAGTGTTGAGTGTTGAAACTAAACTCACCGAGGTTGCATTATTTGTGGGGTTTTCCTTGAAGGTTGTATTCAAGAAACAAACTTTTTTATAATTTTTTTAAGTTCTGTAATATAACTAATGAATTATTTATACTACTGTACTCTGTTTTCCATTTTACATGAAGTAATGCCATTGTTTGTGTGTATTGTATCGCATCGACCAGTTATAATCTCTTGGTGTAAAATCTTGACGATTTTTTTTTTCACTTCCTAAAATCTTTTACAGAACAGTATTGCATCAGTCTGGAGACTTAGGTACAGAGTGAGCACTTGGAATAAGTCCTGTGACCAAAAAAAATCTGTATTGAACATGATTTTTTAACTGATAAGTCACAAATATCAGTTACCATATTTGCTCTTAGTTTTATTTATTTAAGTGAAGCATTCACATGTTTATGATAATTTCATATTTCTAAGCAGTTTCTGTTTTCATTGAAGTACTTTACACATGGCTTGCATTATGCTTTATAAAGAATAATACACTGGCATATAAATCTTGTGGCAAAGAAAAGGATTAACTGTGCTTATTACTTTTCTGGGGTTAAACACAGCTGCAGTTAGGTAGGTCTGTCAGGGATGACACCAATTGTTTGAAATACTGGGGATTGGATGCAACATAAATTCTAGATGAATACTAAACTAGACATCAAGCATACGAAATTAGTGACTAGAAGCACCAAATATTATGGTGAAAACATCAAATTATGTATATGTACTGTAATGGAAATGTTTCAATGATAAACATTGTACTGTATTAGGGGTTACAGACAGCGCACTGGGGATTACACACATTAGACGAGACTGGAAACACCTCTACAGGGATAGAGACACCACATCAGATCAGAGATAGCTGAACTGGGATTGACAAAACTGCACCAGGAATATAGATGTTACAGCAAGAATTGATCAAAGTGACATACTGTACGAAGGTTAAGAGGTTCATGTAATGTGAGCTAAACCTCTGTTTTGGAGGATTCTATAAGACAAGAGTAGCTCATCTTTCCTCCCTCCTACAGCCTGTGAAAAACATCTTCTGTGCTTGTTACTTTTAAAGTGTACATTTTCTAGTGTTACATTTATTTTTGTACTGACATTTCCAAATAAGTCTGTACATACATAAACTTCTTGTCGTTTTGCAACACATTTATCAAGTATCGTGTTGGAAGTCCTAGTCATTACAGACTTAAGCTCTATACTGTATGTAAACATATACATATTTGGTATATACATATTGTGTATGTACATAATGAATTCAGTTTACATTTCTCTCCCTCGCTCCCATCGCCAGTACGCTTATTTGATGCCTACTGCCTGTGTTAGTTATCATTCTCAAGAAACTTTGATATGTCACAGAATCCCGATAGCAAGTTTTGTGGCCTCGGGTATTAAGTGGTGACAAACTAGAGTGGTGTAGACTATAAGTGGTACAAGTAACTGTTTAGGGCTAATACTGCAAGCCTTCTCTGTTCTCTGTTAACTGGATAGACTGCAGTGCTACCAGTCTAAAGTATGTAATTAAATGCAGTAATTTAATATGTTGTATCTCAATTGTGATGTTTGCTTGTCATTCAAATACAGTACTGTACCTGTATATGAAATATATTCATGGAAATAAATTATAACAGTATTTAGATTTGAGACTACATTTAGACCTATAAAGTACCAGTTTAGGTTCCACCAAATTTCTTAAAATTGAACCATTAACTGCCATGATAGATCAAGGTTTCTTGGACTATGTAACAAACCAGAGTGGGCAAAAGTGAAAGTGATGCCACACGTGGGTTTGTAACAAAAGCACATTTTTGCTAGGCCTCACGCCTGTGACCATGTCAATAGTTATCATAAATGGTTCTGTAGAAATTAGTTGTGATAAATAATTAGCTTAATAGCAACATTCAATGCAACTAATGATAATTAGGCTGGCGTATTTGTGTTGGGAGTGATCCAATCTGTGATCTTCACGCTCATACTCTGGCATCAAGACTTCACTACTTATAGTGCGATGGAAAATATTTGAGTGTAGGGAAGAAACTGATGTTTTGATGTGAGTATTTTGAGAGGTGAGATGGACATTCACATAAGTTACTTGGATGTTTTTAATATGAGTAGTTTTATATGTATTTATGTGTCTCACAAGTGCATGATGAAACATCAGTCACTGAGATTTTGTGGCTTTCTAGTTCACTGGACTATGAATCCAATTTCTTTAATATTGTTTTTCAAAGTTCCTTACCCAGTATCTTAAAGTGACTACAACCCATCTTAGTTTAGTAATTATGAATCTGCTAATCATCATTAAAAAGCACCAACAGGGATTATTGCTAAAATGTTCTTTTATACTTGGTGGTCATGATATAGAATACTTTAACCATCAGAAACCATATAAATATTGCCATAAGTCTCTGTTCTTTCTAAATTCATGACAAAAGGTAAGAGGTGACATAATTCTATATTTACCTTGGTAGCAAAACTTTTTTGTATGATCTTCCCTGCAGGAAATAGTTAAGATTCTTTAAAATTTTAACTACATTGAAGACTGCTCTTTTCTCGCCACTGGCTACAGTCATGCTGTGAGACTTGATGGTTTGAAATTTGTATTTGTTTTAAATCATAAAAGGATTGTTTGTAGATCTTGAATTGATTGATGATAATATTGGAATATCACCCAATGCTTGTTCTTGGGTTACCTATATTTTTATAAATGTATTGTATTGATATCACTCTGAACATGAGTGGATGAGAACAAAATATATTATTGTTGTTACTTTAGCCTTAGTCTGTATAATGATTAGTTTGTTGGGAGTACAGATACTGTAGTATAAATGGGGTTGGTGGGCTGTTCATATGGTGGTTCTGGGTCAAGCTAGAGTCCGTATAATGGCCATGTTGATTGTAAAATGTTGTGATTTATGGTGGCTTATGGATGTAAGGGTTGGTGCAGTTTCATCATTTTAAATCATGATATTGTGCAGTACTATGGAAAATGCAGGTTATGAGGGTGAGCTTTGCTGAAGATTAATTTGATGATTGTGGTGTGGTGAAGAGTTTGAGCATGTTAAACAGGGCTAGTAATATCTTGCAGTGACAAAGTAAACATGAGGTGGTACATTTTTTGTCTAGAATACTATCAAAATTTTCTTGATCAATGTACAAAGTTCTAAGATCAATGGAATTAGGTATCTTATCCATCAGTCTCTTGCTTTGCACTAACAGAAAGTCAGCTATGTGGTCACTGTCATGCTAAGTGTAATGATTGTGATGTTTCATGGCATCATTCATGAATGCTGAGTAGGTACTGTAGTTTAATGAGATTGAAGAAAAAGATGTTCAGTAATAGGTTTTGATACCAGTGATAAATTTGAGGTGGTAGTCATTGGTTGGTTTCAATAGGTGGTTGTGATCGCATGTCGACAGACCGTGAGAAACACCTTGCACAAAGCTTTATGGTTGATTTTTGTACCTTCAGATACAGAGGCATAGAGTATACAGTACTGCTCTGAAATTCTTGAAGCTTTTAGATGGAAAGAAATTCTGTAACCTCACCAAGGATGTATAGTCAGTTTTTGTTACCTTAGGGTACTATGATAAGACCCCCCCCTCCCCCCATTCTATAAAAGGGGGAATTTATTTGTGATTTCTACAGAAAATCATCTTTATTTCAAATTTTTTTTAATTCTTCTTGAAGATTAAATGTTTTCAAGCAATTATGTCTTTACATACATTAAATTGGGCAATGAAGTAAGTCAGAACTGGGTATTCTTAAGAGTTATATACAGTATTAGTTTATTTGTGATATATCAATATTCATCAAACTTTATGTGTGAGCCAATGAGCTGCAAGGGGGTGGGGTGGAGCTTGTACCATCAACTAAAATAAAATAAATCTGACTATAAGTAAGATACTGTATAGCTCACTGTATATAATAAAGATCTGAGATATACAAAAAGATATCCACATTCACATGTAATACAATATTACATGGTATTACTGAAGTAATTGCTGTTCTTTAAAATATTTTCTAACCAATTTTCATATCTTTTTTTTTTGTTTTTACTGGTTTGTTTGAGTCAAATCATTATATTTTCTCACAAATCATTTATAGTAAATTGGTGCATTTTGTAACCTTTGATTCATTTATCTTACTTTGCCCTGTGAATCTGAAGGTGCTTTGGTCAACTGTTTGAATCCCTCCTTCACTGTGACCTAGTTGACCTGTGTCTGTATATTGTTGTCTGTGTTTGTTTGTGTTTGTTTGTCTGTTAGCATATTGGAACTTCGGAAAACAGTGTTACCCATTGCGGGTCTGGCTTTTAAGCGCCTTGAGGTTCCTCCTATTTTTTAGGAGCGGTTTAGATGCCTTTTGGCGCCTTGTGAAACTTTTCAGGTGCCAAATAATTGCTTCTGGTACCTGGATCAAGCTTGAACAAGGACCACACGACCAGAGAAACATTAATATTCTATGGTTATGTGTCTGGTAATAAGTTAATCAAGATTTGGAGCATTTATTTCTTTAGTTCAGTCACTATTACAAAGGGTGAGGAAGTCTTGGTGTGAGTGATTTTAGTCTCACAATTTTTACTTGTTCAGGCTCGATCATATAAATTTCAAATATTTATTGGTGGTTAGACGTACCTGCGGGATTTATATAATCACGGTTTAACTTTCTGGTATGTGGTTAAGCCTTTTTTTTTTCTTTTCTTTTTTTTCTTTTCATTTTTCCATCAAAACATTTTGTAGAGGATTCATTTCAATTCATCTCAAATACATTTATAATCTAGCAGTGCAATATAAGGACCTAAATGCCACAACACCTAGGTACTGGTCTGTCAGTACCCAAAATATATTTCACGTATGGACTCATTAATATGATGTATGGTACCTATGAATGTGTTGACTTCTAATGTAGTTTAATGGTTCTTGTCTACATTCTTGATGATATGTACCATGACTCTTTGAATACCAAAATCACTTCAAAAGCCATGATTGTCATTCTGAATCTTTATTTTCATCATTATATCACACTCCATTATTCTATGATGTTGATTTTATCATAAAACATTATTCTCAATTGGTTATATTTAGTACAGTGAGTTCTGCTATAACGCGTGTTTTGACAACGCGAATTGGCTCTAACGCGATTTATGAATAGAGGAACGATATTTGCATAACTCGAACGCTTGTTTGCTGTAACGCGATTTTTGCTTACTATTTCTCCAATTTTGTGGTATTAACTGTGAATATGGTAAAGAAGAATATCTCCAAGAAGCGTTCTGGTGATCGCATTCCTGGTGATGATCGTAAAAGAAAGGTTATAACACTTGAACAGAAGCTTTATGTTATCAACCTCAAAATCACCCTTCTCCCCCATCAAGTTATATTCTTTTTTTTTCAAGGCAAAGTGTTACATTTACTGTATGATTTCATTATTAGATATGAATGTAACATTTATTTCGACTGTGCTATCCTTTGTGTTAGGCTAACTACTAAATTTTTTTCGATTTCGAGTAGTAATCTGCACCTAACCCTATTTTCTCCATAAGCCCTGTTATTTCTATTACTCGAATTTCTATAACACGATGTTTTACAAGAACACAACTATCGTGTTATAGCAGAACTGACTGTATTTACTTTGCAGTGAAAAAGACATCTTTCATCAATTCATTGAGTGTATTTCTTGGTAGCAAGTTTAGATGGAGAATGAGTCAATATCTGTATGTCCGTATGTTAATGTGTGTATGTTTATGATAGAGAGAGTGAAAGATATGGACTATTCATTACTTATTTTAATCTACAGATACCCTGTAGTAAAACATTTCTGCACACACTAAACTTTGTAATGTAAATTCATGCTGATCATCCATACATGGGAGAAGACAATTCAGGCATTTACAGATGCTTTTTACAATGTCACACTTCTCGAGTTATAACATAATTTGCAGCTCTCATTCCCCCACTTGGAAATATATATATTTTTATATAGATTTCATTAGTTGTTTTCTTATGTAGGCCCATGAGTGTGGGTACCTGGTGACCGTGGATATGTACCCGTTCGTCGTCAAGACAAATTATAAAATCGTCAGTTTAAATGACTACATAACGTAGTCTTGACAATTGGTGGGTTGATTAACCTCTTTCTAGTGATAATCGGGTTACTAACTGACATGTAGATAATGAAACTTGGCACCTATATTTGGTAGTTGACCTCCACAACATGGTAGACTAGATTCTTGCACTTTTCACTGTGGTTACTTCTTGGGTTTAAACAAAAGATGTAACTGGCTGTTCTTGAGTAGAATTAGTCATAATGCACAGTAGTGAGGAAACTGGAATAGTCATCCAACCAGGTCATTAGATAGTATTCAACCTGGAGCTGCAAATGCAAAGTTATTTGCATTATAGTGTGTGGAAACTTTTTTCTTTATATATATATATATATATATATATATATATATATATATATATATATATATATATATATATATATATATATATATTTACGTATATATAAAATTAATTTTATTTTTAAGTGGCATATTTGTTGTTAACAATATGAACTAATAGAAGAAGCTCGGTATGTTTTATCCAAGTCCCATTTTTTCTTATAACAAGGAAGCTCCTTGAGTTCATGACTTAGCACTCATGTGTACAATATTGTCCTTCATAAGGGATGGTGTAAGTCAAATACTGATAACTTTATTAAATTATAATTGATTTAAGGATTAATTAAGTCTTAAGATCCAGGTCTCATTTGCTGTTTGAAAACAAAATATGAATGTTGGAATTAAAAATAGATACATTAATTCTCAGGATACTAACTTGTAGTAATTGTACTGTACATGGATATAATTTCACAGTAATGGTGGCCATTGATGCTTGTCAATTCTCTATTAATGGTAATTTACATGGAATGAGTCGGAGCTTGAAATGTATTGGGCTCAGGATTACTTTTAGTTGTCTGATACATTTCCTGCTCTGCTAAGTGTGCTGATTTAGCTGATGTGTTGATTTTCTCATCAAAGAAAAGATTATAGTTTGTCATCACTGAAAGATAGAATGTTTTATAAACCCAATAACCAAAGTATGTCGCTCTAGTGATGTTTATGTTCATATTTAGTTATTCAAGAAATGCACAATTGTAAAAGGATGGTCAGGCTCCACTAAGTAGAAGTTATGTGATGTAACTGAAATTTATAATTTTACAAAATAAAATGCTTATTACCCACATGAAATCAAGGAAATTGAAAATACTGAATTTTCAAGTAAGTAGCATTGTTTATACAGGTATAAGAAATTCCTTTTCACATTCATCTTTCAAGATACTGTACTGTGGTGATTCTGCATAAGTTCCTTATTATACACAGCACAATGGGAAGTGTACTGTGTCATCAGAACAGTTGATCCATCATTTTTAAAGTTGGGTCATGATGCAAAACTTCTTGCAAAAGATTAACTAAATACAGGTTGACATACTCTCTTTTGATATTCTTTATTACTGTATGTTGAAAAGTAAGAGTTGCACAGTAACTCTGCCATAGGTACAGTAATTCAATAAACAACAATGAAAAATGATAATCAACAACAGAATGGTTCATTTACTCAGAATTTTGTCCATGGCAAAAGGAGCATCATCACTGAATCACAATGATTAATTACGAGTAGTTCCCAGTTAAAGTCAGTTTGATTAAGTAGCACTGGATGAACAGATGCAACAACTAAGATGACATACTGACAACAAAAATTTTTCTACTATTAATCATGAGTACTGTACAGTACAGTAACACAGTACAGTATTCACAATAGCCAGAATGAACACTAAGAATCATTGACGCTATACTGTAGTGAACTGTTAATGAAATTCCCAACAATTGTCATAATAAGTAATAATTACTTTAACTAATAGTATACTATCCATGCATCTCTGTTATGGTAAATTTTATAAATTGTTGCTCTTATCACTACAACTTAAAGCCATGGTATTGCTTTGTAACAATCTAACATGATATAAAAGCTAACAGTTTATAATACTGTAGAGCCTTCCTGGTCTTTGATTCATGAGTTGAGATGCTTTGCTGCTGGACAATACATACAATGATATACTGTATCATTATTCTGTTGGTGTACATACTGATTTGTATATATTCCTTGTATTCATAATAATGTTATTTTCCTCCTGGATATTTTTTTTCTGTGTATGCTGTCATAATACAGTACATAACTTAGAGTTTACACATAATGGAGTAGAAAGATATTCTTTGAGAATTTAAACTACAAAACTCATCTAATTTTCAGTGTTCAGATTTGACCAATTTTGAACATGATGTAGATGAAACTTATCAGTGTTTTTCCATGAATTTGTATTAAATATGTCAAGATTTGCAAAAAAAAAAAATTACTCGGTAAAGGTGAAATGTAACTTGTTTTTATATAGATATATTTTGATGGCTAACTGTGTTGTGTATGTGATGGAAATGTACTGTGAAATGTGATTTAAATTGCTATGTAAAAAAAAAATGCAAATTTATACATTGATCATAAATTTTTCATATATTATTGGACAATCTTTCCTGTTTCATATAATCATATATTTATTGTTTTAATGTATACTCCATTCTTGTTATTTTCTTTATACAGTAAATGGTATTAACAAATGAGATTAATAATAAACCTTTTGGTGTTGTATTTCCCAATGATTTAAGAAATTAATGTTCAATGTAATGGAGGATCAGGTGTGAAATGCCCAAAATTATTTTGGCATTACAGTAAGTAATGTCCTCTGTTTGATAGTTTGAGGACTACTCTTAATCAGTGATTCATAGGTTTCATGTAAATTTTCATTCAAGCCATAAACACAATGAAAGTACCATTATCTGCATTACTAAGGAACAGTTGTACCAAGAGTTATGAGGTCCCAAGGTACAGTATTCAAGACATGGGTTACTAGCGAGAGGTAATACAATTTTTTAATGGTAAATGGGCATTTCTTGCACCTCCCTCTCCAAGATATGATGACTAATTTTTTTGAATAATTGCTGAAGGTCTTGCATTTTTAACCAAATGAATAATAAAATTATCACTCGTATACTGTACATAACTTTCATTGTCCTATGTAGGCCTGTTGAACCCCTTTGAGTAAAGTTCAATGACTTAACCCATTTATTATAATATTGCCCTACTTTAGGAGTTGGTCATCATTTTCAAAGTACCCTGTATTAGGAATTTGTGTTTTTAGGGGTTAAGTCATCAAAAAAGACCACTTTTAAAGGTAGAGAGAAATTTTTAGAAAAAAGTCTGCAGAAACAAATGTGACATCGAAACTTAAATAAATTACTGTACCATATGTTACGGCATATAAGATGCACTTTTTCTCTGAAAAATGGTCAAAAACTCAGTCTGCATCCTATGTGAAGTTGAGGTCTCCCATAAGCGAATGAATCCCCTAGTTTCTTATTTAAACATTATTATTATTTTTAATTCATTAAAAAATCATTATTGTAAATGTAAAAGCTCAACTTTTAACTACTATACTGATGATAACCTGAGATGATTAACGTCCTTACGGCAAACACCAGACTACAGTAAATACTACAATCGGTGTAGAATTATATAAATTACAGTACACAAGAACACAGACATTACGCTGAATATCATAACTAGTAAAGTGACCCATTTGATCGATAAATATATACCCAAGACCAAACCCAGTGCCTCTAGAAATACGAAGGGATCCCTACACATGAACCATGCGGCGGTCGAAGAAATGGCTGCATCCTCTTACACTTCGTGACATTGAATCTCAGCAGCCATTTCTTTGACCATTCTTGGAGCCCACAGAGGTCCTTCTGCAGCTCCTCAGTCCGCTTGGTTCTTGATTTCCCAAAATAACTCTGCGTCATCGGCAAACATTTGTATGGAGGAGTGTTCAACGTCAGGCATGTCATTTATGAAACAAACAAATAACAGCGGGCCCAATACACTACCCTGTGGTACCCCGCTTGTGACAGGTACGTATGATGATTTCGTGCCATTAATCACCACACACTGCTTGCAGATACCAGTCTGGTGGCCCTGCTTTGGACATTTTAAATCAATTAACAGTCTCTAGCATACCTCGGGGACCAGAAAAATAATCACAGATAAGTTTAGGTTTTGGAGGGAGATAGGAAGAAACTGGCTTACAAATAGAGTGGTAAATGAGAGGAACAAGCTTAGCAACTTTGTAGTAAGTGCTGGGATGCTGGAAAGTTTTAAAAGGAGGCTAGATAGATTCATGGATGATAGAGAGTGGTTGTAACTCTCAACAGGAGCTGTCATGTACAGGCCAACCAGCCTATTGCAGACTCCTTATTTCTTATGTTCCTAATGTAACGCTCTAACAAACCCAACTTGTGCAACTGAAACAGATTCAGTGGTGCTGCTGGATCAAACACTCGGCTGATGGCAACATAACATTGATTATAATGAACAATAGTAACAACAGTGCTGACGAATTAAGGAATTCAGTGATATACAATAATGTTCTTTATGATGGTAAGTCCGTGGCTAGAAGAAATGGGTAGTAATGTTAGGTGTTCCAGTTGATAGTAAAAAGCACCTCTATTATTTATGTTAATGTTTATTTTATATAATGGCATAATTTGTGCATTATGGAAATATTTATTGAACTGTTAGAAAAGTGTAAGAACTCCTGTCTTAGGAGCAGTGTGTGCTACTATAGCGTGCAGTTTGGTTAGGTTAGGTTTTTATATATTTAGATTTGCTTTATTCAAAAATTACCTTAATTTCTTGTACAAATGGGTGAATCTTTTTTCAAATTATATATATATATATATATATATATATATATATATATATATATATATATATATATATATATTTGTTTATTTATTTTATTATTTTTTCTTCAAAATTCGCCCATTTGCCCAAAAAATGACGGTCAGATATGAGTAAAATAAATCTAAATGCATACACCAAAAAAACTATGGTTCCAAAAATATTGATAATGTCATTATCGTCAAGAATCATCAAGAAAATAATTAAGTTGTCATTATTTTTCTCGGTTGATTTAGTGAGTGGGAATATCCTGGGCCCTTGTTGAGGGAGGCCTTATATAAAACTATGAAGCCATTAGTGGTAAAGAACACACACATATAAAATTTACGCAATTTAAGATAATTAATAATATCATATAGTAATTTTATAATTTTTAGAGTGTTTAAAATTTAATTTAAGGTAAAACTATTCCATTTTGTTAACTGTGACGATTCCCCTCCACCATGTAAACAGAGCAGCTTCGTATTCTAAAGAAAATTGGTTTGTATTGCTGTAATATTGTATTGTCAGGATTCATTTGTGTATTAATATGAAGGCGATGTGTGCAGGGACAGAGCCTTATAACTGTTGTGAGGACAAGGTAAGAGACTTGCTGTGTGGGGTCTCCTGGCAGAGGTTATATTTTACCCTCAATTATATATAATATCAATGTATAATAATTATTATTCAATATATTTATGTATGATTTTACTGTATAAATGTGTTTCAATTATTAACAATATAACTAACATATAATATGTTCTAAAATAAACTGACCACAGAAAATACTACATAACTTTAAACTATTGTAACAAAATCGACCAAGTTGAGATGTAAAACTCCAACCACACACCCTTCCTCCCATCCACATACTCTACCTCCGAGCCACACACCCTTCCTCCCATCCACATACTCTACCTCCGAGCCACACACCCTTCCTCCCATCCACATACCCTACCTCCGAGCCACACACCCTTCCTCCCATCCACATACCCTACCTCCGAGCCACACACCCTTCCTCCCATCCACATACCCTACCTCCGAGCCACACACCCTTCCTCCCATCCACATACCCTACCTCCGAGCCACACACCCTCCCATCCACATACCCTACCTCCGAGCCACACACCCTTCCTCCCATCTACACACCCTAGAAAGAAAAATAAATTAATATTTGATGATTTTGATATTCTTCATGAGCAAAGAGCGAGTCATCAGTCGAACATTAACTCACGTCTCACGGCCTAAAACCCCAAATAATAATAATAATAATAATAATAATAATAATAATAACAATAGTAATGGAGGTATTGCGCTTATGCTAACCGTGGAAGACAACTGCTTGTTTGGTTGTGGACTAGTTTAGTGATGTAAGAGCGGATCGTTGACGAAGCTTCGAAACTCATGACTTTCTTTCGTTAATAATTATCAGTTTTATTTTAGGTAGTGGTGGATAGAGGTGATTTAAGAAAATTAATGAGATTATAGATGACGGACCAATCGCGTATGGTGTTCTTTCCGCCGTCCAGTCGATTATTTTCATATGAATCAGTAAAGCGAACCAATGAATTAAGGAATCGAAGCACCTCGGGTTCGCCAATCGCCAGTGATCATTAGAGGTACGGCAGTGGTGGCGGCAACATGTGTGTGTATGGTCGTACAGTATTTGATCGCTATTTCCATGTTTTACGTTTGCTCTTTGTGGATTACCTCGTGTTTGTGGCGTCGTGAGGACTTCCAGGACTCTACGTTGTGGTTATTAGCAGTTGAGTGAAGGTAAGGTGATAACAAGTTGTGTTGTTGTACTGTGGGCAGGGAGGAGGAGGGGTAGTGTAGCTCTCAGCCGTGTGTACAGGAGTTGTGGATGCCGTGGCTTGGACAGATAATACTGCTATTAAGATGGCTATTAACCTAAGCTAGTATGTGGATAGACAAATAATACTGCTATTAAGGTGACTATTAACCAAAGTTAGCATGTGGATAGACAAATAATACTGCTATTAACCAAAGTTATCATGTGGATAGACATATAATACTGCTATTAAGATGGCTATTAACCTAAGCTAATATGTGGATATATGAATAAAATCTTAGAATTAATATCGGTACATTGTTGTTGCAGTGCGGGGTACTTATCCACCTGTACTGGGACCTTGATTTTGTATGAATTTATTGAGTAAAAATTATACATACATACATACATACATGAGGGTTATCGGCCTGATTATGTCAGGTTAAACACCTTGTTCAGTTGAAGTTTTTGTTAGGGTAAGAGTGGTAGGTATCGTCACCGGGGCCCATATGCTGCTATTGCTGAAGTAAATTATGTAATGGGATCACTAACCAACTTTTCCAATATAATTTTTTGCTCTTGATAGTGTAAATACCTAGCGCGTCACTTGGATCAATTCAATTCAATTTCAATTGTTTATTCCTAGATAGAGGAAGCGGGATCCTAGTGCTGTCACTAGGTACCCCTGTACAATAACACCAGAAGCATCTGGCAAGTGTGACAAGTATATACAGTATAAATATTATAAAGGGGCTTACTAAAGCCTAAGGAAGGACGGATATTCCTTTAACACATAATCAATGTTATTTACATAATATCTGGCCAGTATGGGGGAGGATCATCGTGTCTCCGTCAGGGGGTCGTGGAGTGGTGGTCCAGCAGGCGTCACGGAAGCGTTGTGTGTGGGGACATCTTAGGAGGTAGTGGATAAGGGTGCTGCTGTCGGGTCTTCTGCATAATGCACAAGAGCGTTGCTCAGGGGATGCGGGGTTACCAATCTCCAAAGCAAAGTCATACTCAATGATGATAAAGGCAGCAATCACGTCCCCTTTCCGCGACCCTCTCCCGTAGACATACGAGAGGTCAGGAAGTTTACGGAGGACATCGTACCAGATGGGCTGCTGCCATATCTTCGTGATTTCATAATTTTATCTTGTTTAAACCAAACACGATTTCTATGAGCGTTTTAAATCCCAGTGTAAGAGGCGGTGTTACCTTCTTCACCTAACAGTCAAATATTGTAGCCAGGAACAATCAGATCCATCTTGAGTACATCAGTTAGCCACTGTGGAGGAATGGTGGTGGTGGGGAAGTGTTTATAGTGGTGGTGGCGGTGAGGAAGTGTTTATAGTGGTGGTGGTGCGGAAGTGGTGGGGAAGTGTTTATAGTGGTGGTGGCGGTGAGGAAGTGTTTATAGTGGTGGTGGTGGGGAAGTGTTTATAGTGGTGGGGAAGTGTCTGTGGTGGTGGTAGGTAACTCACTAGCCAACCTCCAATCACCAGTGTAAAGGTGATATTTTCGACAAGTACAATAATATACTTTTGTGCTATAAATTATTACATAGTCAAGTGAAGTATAATGGTCAAATAAATAGTTTAGTTTCCATTATCACCGTGTTTACTGTGTTGGGAAAAAATATTTGTGACCCTCGCAAGGTATTCACTGATATTTACGGAAATGAAGAAGAAAAATTAAAGAATATAACTGTCAGAAAAGAGGTTGTTCTTAAGAAGATAAATAAATTAAAGAAGACAAAATCCCCAGGGCCGGATGAAATTTTTCCTCGAGTTTTGAAAGAGTGTAAGGAACAGATTAGCGGACCCCTCGTAAATTTATTTACAAAATCATTAGACACAGGAGCTGTGCCAGACTTGTGGAAACAGGCAAATATAGTTCCCATATTCAAAAAGGGAGACAGATCATCAGCGTCAAATTACCGGCCGATTGGTTTGACGTCAATAGTGGGGAAATCTCTTGAATCAATTATAGCAAATAACATCCGATCGCATTTAGAGAAAAGCAAATTAATCTACGATTCTCAACAAAGGTTTACAATGGGAAAATCTTGTCTAAAAATCAGCTGACTTTTTTTTAGGAAAGTCTTTGAGGTAGTAGATAATGACGAGAATTACGATGTTATTTACTTAGACTTTAGCAAAGCGTTTGACAGTACCGCACCAGAGCCTTTTGAGAAAAAATAAGGCTCATGGTATTGAGGGGAAGTTTTAAAATGGATAAAATCATGGCTCGCCGATAGAACACAGAGGGTCAGTGTAGAACTGTAGATGGTGTTAAATCTGAGTGGGGCTGTGTAACCAGTGGGATTCCCCAGGGGTCAGTACTGGGCCCACTCTTGTTCATAATCTCCATAAACAATCTAGATACTGGGATCAGCAGTGACATAAGTAAGTTTGCGGATGACACCAAAATAGGGCGGCAGATTAATTCAGGGAAGGATGCAAATGCACTACAGGAGGATTTAAATTGCAGGAGTGGTCAGTAAAATGGCAAATGAAATTCAACACCAAGTGCAGCGTACTTAATATTGGAAGAACAAATACTGTCAATATATACAGCTTAACAACATCAAACTAGAGAAGTCGACTTGAGAAAGAGACTTAGGGGCACTTGTAAGAACGGACCTACGGCCTAGAAAACAGTGCGTTAATGTTCGAAATAAGGCGAACAGAGTATTAGGTTTTGTATCTATAAGGGTAAGTAATAAGAGTGCAGAGGTCATATTGCAACTATATCTTGCGCTAGTTAGGTCGCACCTCTATTATGCGGTTCAGTTCTGGTGCCCTTATTATAGAATGGATATCAATTCACTGGAGTCGGTGCAGCGAAGAATGACGAAAATGATTCCGGGACTTAGAAACCTTCCATATCAAGATAGGTTAAATAAAATAAACTTGCATTCCCTAGAAAGACGAAGAGTGCGGGGAGATAAGTTAGAAGTATTTAAGTGGGTGAAAGGAATCAATAAAGGAGATATAGATAAAGTTCTTATAGTATCCGAGCAAGATAGGACTCGTAGCAACGGATATAAGTTGGATAAGTTTAGGCTTAGGAGGGAGATAGGAAGGAACTGGTTCACAAATAGGGTGGTGGACGAGTGGAACGAGCTTAGCAACTTTGTAGTAAGTGCTGGAACGCTGGAAAGTTTTATAAGGAGGCTAGATAGAGTCATGGATGATAGAGAGTGGCAGTAACTCTCGACAGGAGCTGCCATGCACAGGCCAACCGGCCTATTGCAGACTCCTTATGTTCTTATCACTTTGTAATACCTGTTGTGTATCACATTAATTGTTTTAAATAAGTTCTGGAACTCTTAAGTGGCAGGGCTGAGGTATAACACTTCTTTTGGGGTTTTTTCTTTATTGTTGAAGTAATTATATACACAGTACTTAGTTTGGGAGAGAATGTATTGTGAATTATCTCCAGGGAAGTGTTTTGAGTACACTTATATAATTAACACTTAAGTTACATGTTCACCCCTTAACTAGTGGTAAGACTCTCGCCCCCTCTCCTCCGAACGTGTGAGCGGAGAAGGGGGCGTCAAGCTGTGGTGTTTTGATTAGTCAGGTGACCTCGCTCGACTTCTGAGAGAGTTTGAGCCGCGTAACGTGAACAACTACCAAGTCATTGTTTAATAACTTAGTGAATAATTTGGTGTTATTCATTTGGGTGACTATTTATTTAATGCAAAAGGTGCTGTTACAACTTTCTCATCACCACCGCCACAATCATTTCACCACCATAATCACTTAACCACAATCACTCTACCACTATCAATTCGCCACTATAACTTCACCACAACTGCTTCACCACCTCCACCACAATCACTTCATCACCAGAATTTCTTCACCAGAAACACTCACCCATATCACCAGAATCACTTCACCACCATCACCACAAACACTTCACCACAATCACTTCACCACCATAAGAACATAAGAATATCAGGAGTCTGCAATAGCCCGGTTGACCTGTGCATGGCAGCTCCTGCCGAGAGTTACTACCACTCTCTATCATCCATGAATCGATCTAGCCTTCTTTTAAAACTTTCCAGCGTTGCAGCACTTACTACAAAGTTGCTAAGGTTCTTCCACTCGTCCACCACCTTGTTTGTGAACCAGTTCCTTCCTATCTCCCTCCTAAACCTAAACTTATCCAATTTAAATCCGTTGCTACGAGCCCTATCCTGCTCGGATATTATAAATCCTAAGAACTTTGTCTATATCTCCTTTATTGATTCCTTTCACCCACTTAAATACTTAAGTACTTCACCACACTCACTTCACCAGAATCATTTTGCCACAATCACTTCACCACAATCACTTAAGTCGGTATATTTTCAGCCACCGGCTGCAACTCTATTAATAAACCGCTTATTATTATTATTATTATTATTATTATTATTATTATTATTAAAATCACTTCGCCACAATCGCTTCACCACCATCACCACAATCATTTCACCATCACCACAACATTCATCATCACCAAAATCACTACACTATCACCACAATCACAAGCGTTATTTAATGGGAGAATGACGAGCACATGGTCAGTACTTGGTTACAACGTGCCTTACACATTTCGTGTTTACACAAGCCTAAACACTTTCTGATTTTGGTAAGAAGTAACGTAATATATAATATATATATTCAATAAAGGCAGCATATAAACATACATATTTATAACAACCCACATTATAGAAATATTGCCCAGGCGTTTAGTATCTTAACCGCGGCTCATAGGCTAGTTACCGTGGATAATGTAATTATATAAACATAATGTTTGTAGCCCACATTAATATTAGTATTACGGTCTGTCTGACGGGCTAATACATTATTTTAATGTACCATCTATTTCTATATTTATCATGTTTTTTAAGTTGTTGTTCAGGTTTTAATCACCAGTAATTAGATATTTATAATAACGTAGATATGAGGATAAATATTGAAAAATACGAGGGTGGAAATTACATTTACTTTTAATATTTACCAACACAGGTCGTGCAGAATATCAATAGCCTGTACAATGGCCTCCCTTTTATATAGCCCCCTGGAGCCTTCTTGGGACTGAGTCACAAGGTTATATAGGTGGTTGGTTCCTCACAAACTGCTCACACTCGTCCTGGGTGTGTAGGTGGAGTCGGGACCAGTGTTTAGCTTGCCTTCAGGTTCCCACGCGTTCACTATCTGGGTCCAGATGGTCTCTCTAAGGTTGAGGTCTGGGTAGCACTCACAAACAGTCATAGTAATCGCTTAACACAAGCAATGGCCCTATACAATATTATATTTGTGATATTAAATGTTTTAATAAAAATCCAACATTATTATTCTATTGGGTAAAGGAAAAGTTGTATTGTTTAACTGAAAGAAACTTATTGAATTTGGACCTGGAGATTTAGATGGCCAGTCCAAAAGGTCAAGTTCATTCGACCTTTCCCCTGACCAGCGCTTCATCTCTCGTGCCGTGTGAACAGGGCAGTTATCAAAGAAGCGAACAATATTCATCAAACATAATTTGTTAACACTTATATCATGAATTGGCGCCTTCATATAGGTGAAAATGCGCGACTTAGAAAAATAAAATAGGCGAGTGTGGAGGCACGGATGGTGGGCAGCCTCCAGCAGCTCGAGGCAAACGTCAGAGATGATGATGGGTAATGTAAACTGTTGTACACTGAAGAGGAAAAATAAAAGATAACTGTATTATATACTGATGGAAAAAAGAACAAAATATTGACATTGAGGGAAAGGTGTTTGTTGATCAAGTAACCCAAATTAAGGAGCACATTTCAGTATTAATTGTATGGATAGATCTACGTAGTATTAGTTAAGGGCTGCAAATTGGTGCCATCTTTTACTGTAATAATACAAGACTAATACCATATGTTGGAGTTTGATATACTTTATATTGGAGCAACTTTTCTAGACTATTACAAATTCTAAATTGCAATTAAAAATATGTATGCCCTTTTTGACCCGATCTAATGTTGACTCTGGTGTATATACTATTCAACACAGTATGGTGGCTCACTGGCAAGGTACCTGTTGTGGATGATGGAGGCCTCGGGTTCGACTGCCAGATGGATTGAAGTCGTGTTGAACTGGACGAGGCAGAGACAGGATTTTGAATGGTTCGTAAGTAAAATTTAAATTTTACCAGTGATGTTGGGGCTGGTGCAATGGAATTACTCTACTCTAGAGAAAGAAGCTGTGACTCTGCTTATGGCACTGGAAAAGTTTAACATATATCTTGGCAACACCTACCAGAGAATTGTAGTTTACAGTGACCACAATTTATTACAGTTCAGAAGTCGAATGAAAAACAAGAATCAGAGACTTAATAGATGGTTAACTCTGCAGGGAAGGACTTGGTATGTTGTATAGGAGTGAGGGAAGGACTTAGTATGTTGTGTAGGAGTGAGGGAAGGACTTGGTATGTTGTGGAAGAGTGAGGGATGGACTTGTAATGTTGTGTAAGAGTGACGGAAGGACTTGGTATGTTGCTTAGGAGTGAGGGAAGGACTTGGTATGTTGTGTAAGAGTGAGGGATGGACTTAGTATGTTGTGTAGGAGTGAGGGAAGGACTTGGTATGTTGCTTAGGAGTGAGGGAAGGACTTGGTTTGTTGTGTAGGAGTGAGGGATGGACTTGGTTTGTTGTGTAGGAGTGAGGGATGGCCTTGCAGTATTGTGTAGGAGTAAGGGAAGAACTTGATATGTTGTACAGGAGTGAGGGAAGGACTTGGTATATTGTGTAGGAGTGAGGGAAGGACTTGTAGTATTATGTAGGAGTGAGGGAAGGACTTGTAGTATTGTGTCAAAGTGAGGGAAGGACTTGTAGTATTGTGTCGGAGTGAGGGAAGGACTTGTAGTATTGTGTCGAAGTGAGGGAAGGACTTGTAGTATTGTGTCGGAGTGAGGGAAGGACTTGTAGTATTATGTAGGAGTGAGGGAAGGACTTGTAGTATTGTGTCGGAGTGAGGGAAGGACTTGTAGTATTGTGTCGGAGTGAGGGAAGGACTTGTAGTATTATGTAGGAGTGAGGGAAGGACTTGTAGTATTGTGTCGGAGTGAGGGAAGGACTTGTAGTATTGTGTCGGAGTGAGGGAAGGACTTGTAGTATTGTGTCGAAGTGAGGGAAGGACTTGTAGTATTGTGTCGGAGTGAGGGAAGGACTTGTAGTATTATGTAGGAGTGAGGGAAGGACTTGTAGTATTGTGTCGGAGTGAGGGAAGGACTTGTAGTATTGTGTCGAAGTGAGGGAAGGACTTGTAGTATTATGTAGGAGTGAGGGAAGGACTTGTAGTATTGTGTAGGCGTGAGGGAAGGACTTGTAGTATTATGTAGGAGTGAGGGAAGGACTTGTAGTATTGTGTCGGAGTGAGGGAAGGACTTGTAGTATTGTGTAGGCGTGAGGGAAGGACTTGTAGTATTGTGTCGGAGTGAGGGAAGGACTTGTAGTATTGTGTAGGCGTGAGGGAAGGACTTGTAGTATTATGTAAGAGTGAGGGAAGGACTTGTAGTATTGTGTAGGAGTGAGGGAAGGACTTGTAGTATTGTGTCGGAGTGAGGGAAGGACTTGTAGTATTGTGTCGGAGTGAGGGAAGGACTTGTAGTATTATGTAGGAGTGAGGGAAGGACTTGTAGTATTGTGTAGGCGTGAGGGAAGGACTTGTAGTATTATGTAGGAGTGAGGGAAGGACTTGTAGTATTGTGTCGGAGTGAGGGAAGGACTTGTAGTATTATGTAGGAGTGAGGGAAGGACTTGTAGTATTGTGTCGGAGTGAGGGAAGGGCTTGTAGTATTATGTAGGAGTGAGGGAAGGACTTGTAGTATTATGTAGGAGTGAGGGAAGGACTTGTAGTATTATGTAGGAGTGAGGGAAGGACTTGTAGTATTGTGTCGGAGTGAGGGAAGGACTTGTAGTATTGTGTCGGAGTGAGGGAAGGACTTGTAGTATTATGTAGGAGTTAGGGAAGGACTTGTAGTATTGTGTCGGAGTGAGGGAAGGACTTGTAGTATTATGTAGGAGTGAGGGAAGGAATTGTAGTATTGTGTAGGAGTGAGGGAAGGGCTTGTAGTATTATGTAGGAGTGAGGGAAGGGCTTGTAGTATTATGTAGGAGTGAGGGAAGGACTTGTAGTATTATGTAGGAGTGAGGGAAGGACTTGTAGTATTGTGTCGGAGTGAGGGAAGGACTTGTAGTATTGTGTCGGAATGAGGGAAGGACTTGTAGTATTGTGTCGGAGTGAGGGAAGGACTTGTAGTATTATGTAGGAGTTAGGGAAGGACTTGTAGTATTGTGTCGGAGTGAGGGAAGGACTTGTAGTATTATGTAGGAGTGAGGGAAGGAATTGTAGTATTGTGTAGGAGTGAGGGAAGGACTTGTAGTATTGTGTCGGAGTGAGGGAAGGACTTGTAGTATTGTGTAGGAGTAAGGGAAGGACTTGTAGTATTGTGTCGGAGTGAGGGAAGGACTTGTAGTATTGTGTTGGAGTAAGGGAAGGACTTGCAGTAATGTGTCGGAGTGAGGGAAGGACTTTCTCTGTCTGTGGAATTGCCTTGAGGACCTTCTTGTGATTACAGACCCACTTCGTAAGTCTGGATCCGTCTCTTTTCAATAGCTGTCTCAGCCGATGGGTAATTATCGTTGCCTTTCCCGGCGAATCTACTGAAAGAAGCAAATCGTCGACGTAGAAGTTACGATTCGCTTTCTTGATGTCGTCATGAAGACTTTCCCCGTAGTCTTGGAATGTTCGTTGTAGCGCATACCCGGCGCATGAAGGACTCCACACTCCTCCAAAGAGATGTACTGTCATTAGGTAAGTGGTGGGGGCCCCTGACAGCTGGTCGTCCGTCCACCATAAGAATCGTAAGACATTTCGATGTTCGGGTACTACTCGCACTTGGTGGAACATTGCCTCGATATCAGCCATGAGTGCCACCTTTCCTTGTCTGAATCTGATGAGGACTCCCATCAATTTGTTGTTAAGGTCTGGCCCTTGCATCACCTGGCTGTTCAACGACATCGACTCATATTCGGCTGCACAATCAAACACTATTCTCACCTTTTCTGGCTTGTTGGGATTCAACACAGGGTGGTGTGGGAGATAACAGGTCTTCCTGGGTGCAACACTGAGTTCTTGACGTGGGACTCGCTCAGCATGTCCCTCGTCGATTAGACGTCTCATCTCTTCTTTATTCTTCTGAGCTAACGTGCTTATTGATTCATACGTGTCAATCTGACGTAGTTCTCCCAAGACCTTCAAGTTCCTCACGCAATTCCCCAGTTCGTCTGAGAACTGTTGGAGGCCCTTTGCGTCACTTAGTCTCACAGTTGGACCTCGCAGGGCCTTCTTTATTAGCTGGCAAACGTAAGTGTGCTTACTGCCGTGACGTTTCTCTAATATGTCCAAAGCTTCCTTGTACCCGGCTTTGGGATCTTGAATTTGCAGACATCCCCGCAAAGCGTCCTTAGCGGGCCCAGTGTAGGCAGCGAGAAGTGTCTCTAATTTCAAGTTATCAGGTATCTGCTCCATCCCAACGTGTCGCTGAAAGACTCGCTTGAACTCCCAGTATTCACTACAAGTTCCTCCGCTGAACTTCGGCGTTGGCCTTTGGGAAAACCTCATATTCTCTAGCAGTTCTCTCACCCAAACCTCGGACCTCGGTGGGTCGTCCCTTTTGTCTTTCATCAAAGGTAGTGGTTTCGGCGAGCTAGCTTGATGTTCGGAAGTACTCCCGCGCTCCCCTGGTGAGATGTTCCCGGCTCTGCGGTTAAGGTGAGCGCCGGGAGTCCTCTTGGAGTATATAACGTTTCTTCGTTAGTTTCAATTACAGAGGAAAGTTTAGTCTCTGGTGGTGATAACACCTTTCCGCGATCTTCTGTGCTGCCCTTGCCTTGTAGTTGATTCATACCTTCGGTGACGTTTTGATCATCGCTGTCATGTGAGCGAACATTTGCTGCATTTGTTGGTATTGCTCACATAATTGTCCTTCGATTCCTTTGACAGGTGGTTCCTTTCTCTTCTCGGGAGACAGGTTTATGGTAGACGGGTTTATCTCACGCTGCCTTGGCGAGGTGGGTGAGACATCGGTCTCTATGTCCACAGTGTCTCCTTGTTCTACGCCGGACACGCTCCCCACTTCTGACTTATTCTCTCTCCCGTCCATGACTGCCCGAACAGCAAGCGTAATCTGTCTTGCTCGATGAGTGTATGCAGTAACGCTTAGTATCAGGTGCCCACGATCGCAGGTATCACACAATTGGAGTTGATGTCACACAGACGCGTGCCATGCGCACGAGTGATGTCACACACGAGCGAAGTCCCTCTAAACACGTGACGAGCAATACGCACGAGTGATGTCACACAAACACGACCACAGTGATGTCACACGGTCCCTCAAACACGTGACGTGCAATACGCACGAGTGATGTCACACAAACACGACCACAGTGATGTCACACGGTCCCTCAAACACGTGACATGCAATACGCACGAGTGATGTCACACAAACACGACCACAGTGATGTCACGCACGAGCGACGATGTCACACTAACATGGCCACAGTGATGTCACACACGAGCGATGTCCCTCATACACGTGATGTGCAATACGCACGAGTGGTGTCACACAAACACGACTACAGCGATGTCACACACCAGCTATGATGTCACACTAACACAACCACAGAGATCCACAATCAATGTAGGGACTCGTTACACAACTGATGTCACAAACACTACTGCGGCGCCCTTACTTGTACAACGTTACGGCTTGTCACAACCTTCGTTGTTGTTTCTTAATTACACACACACACATACTTATATATACATATACTGTATACATACATGTACATATAACCTTAATGTTGAACACACTTAACCCACAAATCCCTTTCATTTATGTATTTCTTCATGGTTCCTTATCATCATTGTTTGATATACTATGGTGTCACTGGTATAGGAAGATCAGCTGTTAGTTATAATCACTTGCGTGCGTGTCCGAGCGAACGCTAACTACCCATCCGCCCAGACCAAACATTACGACACTGTCCGGGTGTTCTGAAACCTTCGCTCACTGGGTGTGCGTCCTCCCTGTTTGAAAGGAACGCTCACAGCTCCGTACGCGCAGACCGAAGCTTTACGACACTGTCCAGGTATTTAAGACACTTCACTCAAACACAGAGCACTCGCTATCACTGCCTCGCTGCTGACGACGCACGTGATCCACCCACTGTGGGTGGGTGGGTGATCCACCCGCTGTGGGTGGGTGGGCGATCGACGAGCCTTTGCTCTCCCACGCTGAACTCCGGCGTTGGTCCTTCGACAGTCCTCCCCCGTATACGTTTTGACTGTTAACGCTCATAGGAGCGTTATTGGTTTGTTGCTGGAGAAATAAACCCTCAACGTTGACGCATACCATATAATTCGGTCAAAACGTTTTAGGGTCTAGTGGTCTGAACCAACGTGTTCTGTCCTGTAGAAATCAGTAGACTCCCCTCGAGGGCAATCTCAGCCCGGAGGCGAGGGCCATATGTTTTCGTATTAAAACACCTCAGCAGAATGGTCAGCAAATTCGTTGTCAACACTATATCTCTTATCTCATCCCCTCTCTCTCTCTCTCGCCTAGTTTATCTTATTATGGTTATCCCTCTCTTTCTCTCTTCTAGCTTATCTTACTGTGGCGGTAACATATATAATGGATTAATGTAGACAATGTATACATGGTATTCTTGCTGGATGTTGCAGTTACCAACAGCTTGAAATTATTTACCTATAAATCGTTGACCTTGATTGGTGAGTTGCGTCAATAATGACTAAGTGTTGTTCCGGGTAGACTTAAACGCCACAACAATTAAATTTAAAACCCAGCTGCTTTTAATTACTTGATATTGCAACGTCAAGAATTCTGTAAGACTATTACTAAAGTTGAGGTACTTGTGAATGGTCTCTCTACCACCAGAGTAAATTGCTTTATATAAATACAGTACTCCTGTACTGTATTCTATTCAACTGATATTTTGCTTTGTTTGTTTGGCTTTGCTGGTGAGACTTTATATAATATAGTGACATAACCGTTTTACCTGCATGATAAAATTGACCTAAATTATAGAAAAATCTGTTTGTTCGTTTTAAATCTGGCGGCAGAATATTGGGAAGTTTTGAATCTGGTTGTGAATTATCATTAATGGTGCATCACTAATTTATTGATAGTTCAATTACCTTACTAGATTAAGTGAATTAATGTGGTACTTCCATAGGGATAAAACCTTCAGTTTAGGGTCATGTTATACAATACTGTATTAGGATAAATTAGTATTGTGAAAATATCTTGCTTGAAACCTTTTATAGGTAATAACTTGGGACTTTACTTTCAGTAGGTTCTGGACCTTGTCAAGGAGAGGTGTGCACTCTGCTGTGCCACCCATCTTGTACTGTTGTACCACACATCTTGCCTCACTTGTACTGCTGTACCAGGCTTCTCTCCTCCAATATCAGGATGGTAAGTGATTCACAACACAACTAAAGGAAGCAGGTGCCAAGATACAGCCCAGACCCAGCCTTCCACCACCTCCTCTCTACCTCAGGTAAACAATATAACAAGTTCAGTTGATGTAAAAATATGCAAAAAACAAATAGGTGAAGATTTAAGACAGTCATTTATTTTACTGATAACATTAACACCTGCTGCTGCTCCTCCAGGAGGGTAAGGAGCGAGAGCCACCAGTGACCCTGAAGCCTTCAGAAGGTCGTCATAATGATGCCATGAGCTATGCTGACCTCAGCGACCCGACAACAGGTGAGGTCGTTTAGGGTC
Organism: Homarus gammarus; assembly: GCA_958450375.1. Lineage (NCBI taxonomy): Eukaryota > Metazoa > Arthropoda > Malacostraca > Decapoda > Nephropidae > Homarus > Homarus gammarus. Next base: position 1,639,907 of record CAUDMG010003098.1, on the reverse strand, counting down.
GAGTACAGTAGTTGGCATTGTTGTCGACCTCTATATAACGGTTTTTCTCTATACAGTAGTTCATTAAATGGGGGTTTCACATCTAACGGAACCTTGATATAATGGACTTTCCTCTCCATATGGTTCATTAAATAAAAGATCCGCTGTATTTAGATTTTTTTTTGGAATTTGAATTATTTTGTATTTAATGAGATTTATTTTTGTATTTTAGTTGTTTTTGTTTTATTATTTTAGTTGTATTAGTTGTGTACATCATTTTCTTCCTTTCCCATCACTAAAACTGTCCCCCCCCTCCCCCCCCCTTCCGCCATCACTAAAAGACGTTCGTTTATTTCATCAGGGAATAATATTTATGAGAATATCCCAGAGGATGTGGAAGAGTACACAGACATGTCCTCTGGTAGCTACAACAACTCCCCTGCTCACACGTACTCTAACGGCCGGTCTACACCAACGGCATGATGGCCCCAACGGCGTAGTTAAACCGCCATCCCGCCCCCATCCGTAGTGACGATCAATGGAGTCACGTCGTCGCTGGGAACATAAACTATCGTATCCCTTAACGATCGCCCTTGACGTCTATCTATAACACCATATCTCTAACACCATCTATAATGCTTTGGTTATATCATCATGTATAGTGAATAGTGTTGTTTGATGTATAATGAGCGGTGTGGGTTGATGTATAATGATTGACTGGCAAATGTTGACAAGTATGTTGTAGAATGTGTCGAGTTATTTGTGCCATTGTAAAACTGAATAACATCGCAGTCAGAGAGAGAACATGCTGGTATACTTGAAGAACACATCAATAACATTACAGATAGAACACACTGCTATAACTATACTTGAAGAACACGTCATTAACATTACAGATAGAACACACTGCTATAACTATACTTGAAGAACACATCAATAACATTACAGATAGAACACACTGCTATACTTATACTTGAAGAACACATCAATAACATTACAGATAGAACACACTGCTATAACTATACTTGAAGAACACATCAACCTTATGCGTTACAAAGACATCTGCCTTATTAATGAGATGAAATCTGCCTTATTGTGGATTCTAGATTGAGACTAAATATGCCTTATTAATGAGAAGAAATCTGCCTTACTACTGAGACGAAATCTGCCTTCTTATAGAAAGTTAGAATTCTGTATCATGTTGAGAATCCAGTTAGGTATTTCACTTAATACTGTAATGTACTGTAATGCCCAAGTTCTGTACTGTAGCTTTCAGAAGTGACTGGGTACGCTACAACCAAGACACAAACATTCCTGGTGTTTAGAGATTTATCGTGAAAATAATAAAAACATCTTTTCTGACCTAGGCCCCAAGGATAAATTGTATCTGTTATCGTTGTTTTAATAATTGGGAAGATCGTCCGGTAGTTGACGTCGACAGGAATATAATTCTCTTGTCTAGTCTAACAGTTTAAGAAGAATAACAATTTTACTGACCCAGTGTTGGATCGCCGGGGAATGTTATGACTTTAATCTTGAGTCGATTAGAATCATCGAACACTTTATTTTTGCATCTCGGTTTTAATTCGACGGAGAAATGGTGGTGTTCTGATTTTATTCCGCTGTTGAAATGGTAATGGGTGATAGTTGAGATGTCCTATTTTATGGTGTAACTAAATGGGATATATAATAGGTGTCCCAATTTACCTAAGGTCCAATTTATGTAGATTTTGAGGTAATTTTGTCTCCTAATTGGTGTTAAGTGAATGTGTGTAATTAAGGTAGAGTCTGTGTGGTAACTTAAGCGAGTCAGTTAGATACATCACCAGTTAGGAGGAAAACTTAACATAGGAACCTTTGAGAATCCTTGTTTGTGTGGTATCTTAAGTGAGTCAGTTAGATGCACTCACGTCACCAGTTAGGAGGAAAACTTAACGTAGGAACCTTTGAGAATTAATAATAATCTTAATTATAAAATACAATAAATAAATTCTACATTACTGAATTTTTCCCATCTTAGATTAAATGAAGTTTTATGTATGGTTTTGTCAATGTGTATATGCATATGTTCAAGTATGTATGTTTATGTATTTTTCTATTAAACGAGCTTCACTAAGACCGGCTCCTAGCTGCTAGAGTCCTCTAATGCAGCACAATTGACGGAGGACAAGAAACCTCGTCTCCGTAAGGTGGATAGCCCACCTGCTGTCAACCTTCTCCTATACTTCCCACTTGAGAACTTTACCTTGTACTGTACCCTCAAGAGCTAATGCTCTCTTCTCTCTATACCACCAACCAACCTAACTACTTCAACACTGTTGTCGGCAGTGAAGGACAGACCAAGACTCAATATATAAACAAGTTTAATAGAAAAATTAAAACAAAAATTAACAAAGAGGTCAATATTTATTATATTGGCTGCGACTGAACACTTACATTTTTCTCCAAATTCACTGATTAAATATATTAGTGGGTTATCCACCTTTCGGAGACGAGGTTTTTTGTCTTCCGTCAACAGTGCTGCTCTAGAGGACTCTAGCAGCTAGGAAAGACCGGCATTAGTGAGGCTCGTTTAAAATAATATATATTTTTTTTTATTATAGATTTGTAGGAATATTACCTACGCGGACCTTACGGTAAAATGCTGGTCCACCCACTGCTGGGATAAAACACCAGCGTCTTTTTGGTTAAATGTACATCTCCACCACTAGTGTGGGGGGTGGATGCTCGGTAAGAAACTGTAGGGTTTCTTAAGAGTGGTTGGTGGTTAGCATTCTGGCAACCTTCTCTGCTGTGATAGGGGGTTGTATGTTTCTCCTTGCTAATTGTGTTCCAGGGTACTCTGAGGTAGTGCTGCAGTGTGTTTTCTGCTCCGCTGTCGCAGGTCTTGCATATGCGCTGCTCTGCTGGTACTGGTACAATTATTTCTCAAATGCATGGGTATCCCAGTCTCAGTCAGTGGAAGTTGACTTCTTCCCTTCTTGTTATATCCTTCATAAGTGGTGGTCTCTCATAATTCGTGACCAGATAGTACCATCTGGCCGATCGTGATACTGGTATTAATCTTCTATGTTTGCCTATTTTCCACTGGGCAGTTCGTGTTAGTGTGGTCTTCTTTATCTGCTCCTGACTGGGCGGGATGTTCATCTCAATGTTTCGTTGTCCTAACGCAGCCATGGCAGCAGCATCAGCTCGTTCATTCCCTGGGATTCCGAAATGACTAGGCACCCAGTTAATGATAACTTGCCGATCTTGTAGTTTTAAACCTTGCAGTAGTCCAATAATGGATGTTATGAGATCAATGTTGTCTCTAGGCTCTGCTTTATAGTGCTTCAATAGCACATCGTGAGTCAGTGTGTATTACAATGCCTTGTTAACTGTTTATGGAAGCATGTCTTAGGGCTCCAAGTATGGCAACTAGCTCAACTTGCAGAGTAGATCATCCACTTGAGGTTCTCCAAAGGGACGTGTTACCTCCTTCTATAGTGAAGGCTGCTCCTGCCTTCGTACTGGTGGTCTCTACAGAACTGTTTGTGTAATACACTGTACTATTGTGAGGTGTTAGAGCCTTCATGTTTCTCTCTGCTATCTGTCGGAGCTCATGTGGGTTACAGTCAACCTTTCTTGTCCCAGTTTGTAGAATGTTGAAGACTGCTGGCGGGGACTCCCACGGTGCTGGGGTGCTGTAGTCTGGACTCATTGTATCAGGTCCTTTGCTGAGGATTGACTTTCAATTTCAGTCGATTTACAGCGTCAGCTGCGCACAATAGCCATGTTTTCTTGTTAAAGACATCTCTGTTAAGGTTCAGTCCATTCTTGATGTCACTTTCCCGAGCCCTGGTAATCAGTTTTGTTGCAAAGCTCGCTGTTAATCGTTCCGCTCTGGTTTGGAGAGATGCAAGACCTGTCTTCATGTGTAAGTTTTCAATTTTTGTCCACATAGGTGCCTTGACAATGACTCTCATAGCGTTATTCTGGGCAAACTCCAATTTCGCCCACTGCCCCTCAGACAGTGTGTTAAGAGCCGGTGTCGCGAATAGTCTGTTAATGATCGAATGGCGTGCATATATAGCATTCTTAGGACTGTCATGCCTCTCATCATGTTGCCTCTCTTGCCTATTCAGTCTCTTAGATAGTTTATCTCGGTGTCAAATTTGAGGCATTTGTCAATCCAGATGCCCAGGTGTTTGTGTACATTGACCCTTGTAGGGCAATACCTTGTATTTGAAGTTGTCACCGGCTCATTGTGTCCAATCCTCATGGCTTTCGATTTGGGGATTGATATCTTGAACCCGAGACTCGTACATTCTTCACTGATGAGGTCTAGTGCTCTTTGGACTTTGCTGATCTGGTTTCTTTTACTTTCAGTGCTAAGTCGTCAGCATAGCATAGCAGTTTTCCATGAGGATGTTGAAGAGAGTTGGACTAAGAACTCCTCCTTGTCGTGTGCCATTTTCCAGTCTCTGGTGATCTGAGACTTGTCCTTGAAAGGTAACTCTTGCTGTTCTGTTTTGGAGATAGTCAGCAATCCAAGCCAGTAGGCATTCCTTGAAGCCTTTCCGGGCCAGAGTGGTTACAATGGCCTGTGCATTTGCCAGCTCAAATGCTTTCTCTAGATCAAGGAATACTACGATTGCCTTATTTTGACCAATCGATCCCAGGAGAGTGGCCAAACTGTGTGCAGTGCTGACACCTTTGGTGAATCCAAAGATATTGTGGTGAAGTGGTCCAGTTTTCCAGAGGAGTCGTGTAAGGACCATCCTTTCGGCGGTTTTGCCAATGCATGCTGTTAGTGATATTGGTCTGAAATTCTGGGGATCATTGGGTTTGGGAATAGGAACAATGTTTGCTCTTTTCCAAGCTGTCGAGAGTTTGCCTGCTGACCATGATGCGTTGATAACTGTTAGGAGAGCAAGTTCACCAGCAAGTCCTGCATTGCTGAGCGATGAATAGGTCATACCATCACTGCCAGGAGCGGTGTCTTTACTTGTTTTCCTGACCCTTCTGATTTCTTCTATAGTAAACAGACAGTCTGTAGTGTCAGTTTGTTCAATTGCAAGTCTGACTACTACTACTCTCTCCAGTTGTACTTGTCTGTAGATGAAGTCTTATTTCAGGAGGTAGTTGAGTTGATGACGAGCGTTCTGCAAAGTGCTCTGCCAAGCGATTTGCTTCCTGTAGTGGCTGTGGCTGGGGGTGGGCTGAAGCTCTGGGCAGTTTTCCTGTTGCTATCCTGAGTTTTCTCCAGAGTTCACTCAGGCTGGTGTGTGCATTAAAGGTTGCACACCATTCGAGCCATTTGTCTTCCCTAATTTTCTGAGTAATTTGACGAGCATGTTGGACAGCAGCTCTCAAGAGTTTCACTCCCTCAGGGGAAGGGTATTGTCGGAGATGTCTTCTGAATGTGTTGATTCTGTGATTCTGTTCTCTGACCTCGTCATTGTAGAACCAGTTGTCTTTGTGGTGTCTATTTATAGGGTTTATTTTTGGTATTGCTTCCTCTGCTGTGTGTTGTATGGCATCAGTAAGGTCCTGGTTTAGTTGGTCAATATCTTCTGCTGGTTCATAGTTCGAAAACCATTTTTGGAGTTCATCTTGATAAAATTTCCAATTTGCTTTCTTGGTATTCCATCTGGGTGGCTGACGTGGGGGAGGAGGGAGTAGTTCCATTCTCAAAGTAGTTGTCGTTTATTATATTTTCGGTGCTGGTATCTTGTTTCTGTATTATCGTAGAGAAAGTCACTATCATAATAGTGATCATCTGTTTTATTTGTTCTTCGGTGAATGCTGCTTGTAGATTGGCAGGCTGGGGTGTATTCAGTTGGGTGGTCGCCTGAAGGGGTACATTTCAGTACAGAACAGTAAATAAATGTAGCTTTAACAGGGTGAGTAAAAAGTCAGTTATAATAGGAGAAAGTTATTTATTTCCTTGTTTACAACGACTGATTTAACTGAGAACTATTTATGTGAATGTGTTGTGAGGTTGGTGATGTAGTCACTGAAGAGCCATGACGTACAGTACATTATCTGCAAAAAAAAAGAAAAGTTTCCACTGATAAGGTATATTAATACACCCTGTACCTGTACCCTAGTGGCAGGAATGTGGACTGAGGACGACTATATGTACGGTAATAACACAGTAAATATAGTACATACCTTTAGAATAATTCAAGAGGAAATATAAGGCACTGGGGTGTGAAGTAAGTACAAGTAAGAAGACGATCTGTGACGAAGAGGAGAGAGTAAAATAAACTTACAGGACTTGACATAGTTTCCCTTACCAATGTGACACACTCCTAAATATTAAATGTTTATACAAATTATCTAAATAATTGAGTGAACAATTGTTAAATTTTATTTATTTTTAACTAGTAATTACCAAATATAAGTTAAAACTAAATAAATGAAGCAAACTATAAATATATAGAGAAATATAGGAGAAATAACATAAAAATATTCAATATTACCAAAAATAAAACTCAAAGTCTATATAAGACAGGAGTTCCATCTTACAGGAAGATCAGAAAAACTCACAATAAAAACTAGAAACAAAAATGATGGGTATCATCCTTCTAGTGACACAAAGATCATGGAGGGACTCCTCTAATATAAAAAGCCTTGAGAAAACATCAAATAGAATAACTTGGCTTGACTAAGACCTTCCTTGTACTGCACCCTCAGAGCTAATGCTCTCTTCTCTCTATATCACCAACCAACCAAACTACTTCAAATCTCTTGTGGACAGTGAAGGACAGGCCAAGACTGTCAATATATAATCAAGTTTAATAGAAAAAGGAAAACATGTATTCACTAATTAGATAAAATAGTTACCCTCCCCCCCGCTCAGTTTTCTGTGATCAAATATAATAGTTACCCCTCATACAACTTCTGTGAAGGAGTATAATAGTTAACCCCAAAAATTAATTAGTTTTTTGTGAATGTTTTGTCTTTCTGATAATGCTATTAACTAGTAAATATGAAATAGTGCATGGTGTTAAAGGCTTATTTGATTCTTCCTGTAATTAATGATATAATTACATAAATTCATGTAGCTCGCCAAAATGTTGGCATCCTAAAGTAATATAAGTAAACTAGGCTTTAGGGGGCAGGGTTGGTGGCAGGGGCGAAAATTAACCACCCCTTCGAATTTTGTTTCTTCCCTCGATCTTTCAATCTTTCCCTAGTGTTTTGATGAGAGGAAGAAGAAGAAGAAGAAAGAATAAGAAGGATTAGTGTTTTGATGAGAGGAAGAAGAAGAAGGTTTAAGGGGTAACTATTATATTTCATCACAGAAAACTAAGAAGGGGTAACTATTATATTTTCTGACAGAAAACTATGAAGGGGTAACTATTATATTTCATGACAGAACTCAAAGGGGGGGTAACTATTATATTTTATCCCATAAAACAATTATATTTAATAATTTCACTAGTTTTTATGAAAGTATCTTTTATAAGATCATTGCATTAATTTGTAAATATAAAATAGTATATGGCATTAAAGTGTTATTTGATTATTACTGTAATTAATGATATAATTACATAAATTCATGTAGCTCGCCAAAATGTTGGCATCCTAAAGTAATATAAGTAAACTAGGCTTTAGGGGGCAGGGTTGGTGGCAGGGGCGAAAATTAACCACCCCTTCGAATTTTGTTTCTTCCCTCGATCTTTCAATCTTTCCCTAGTGTTTTGATGAGAGGAAGAAGAAGAAGAAAGAATAAGAAGGATTAGTGTTTTGATGAGAGGAAGAAGAAGAAGGTTTAAGGGGTAACTATTATATTTCATCACAGAAAACTAAGAAGGGGTAACTATTATATTTTCTGACAGAAAACTATGAAGGGGTAACTATTATATTTCATGACAGAACTCAAAGGGGGGTAACTATTATATTTTATCCCATAAAACAATTATATTTAATAATTTCACTAGTTTTTATGAAAGTATCTTTTATAAGATCATTGCATTAATTTGTAAATATAAAATAGTATATGGCATTAAAGTGTTATTTGATTATTACTGTAATTAATGATATAATTACATAAATTCATGTAGCTCGCCAAAATGTTGGCATCCTAAAGTAATATAAGTAAACTAGGCTTTAGGGGGCAGGGTTGGTGGCAGGGGCGAAAATTAACCACCCCTTCGAATTTTGTTTCTTCCCTCGATCTTTCAATCTTTCCCTAGTGTTTTGATGAGAGGAAGAAGAAGAAGAAGAAAGAATAAGAAGGATTAGTGTTTTGATGAGAGGAAGAAGAAGAAGGTTTAAGGGGTAACTATTATATTTCATCACAGAAAACTAAGAAGGGGTAACTATTATATTTTCTGACAGAAAACTATGAAGGGGTAACTATTATATTTCATGACAGAACTCAAAGGGGGGGTAACTATTATATTTTATCCCATAAAACAATTATATTTAATAATTTCACTAGTTTTTATGAAAGTATCTTTTATAAGATCATTGCATTAATTTGTAAATATAAAATAGTATATGGCATTAAAGTGTTATTTGATTATTACTGTAATTAATGATATAATTACATAAATTCATGTAGCTCGCCAAAATGTTGGCATCCTAAAGTAATATAAGTAAACTAGGCTTTAGGGGGCAGGGTTGGTGGCAGGGGCGAAAATTAACCACCCCTTCGAATTTTGTTTCTTCCCTCGATCTTTCAATCTTTCCCTAGTGTTTTGATGAGAGGAAGAAGAAGAAGAAAGAATAAGAAGGATTAGTGTTTTGATGAGAGGAAGAAGAAGAAGAAGGTTTAAGGGGTAACTATTATATTTCATCACAGAAAACTAAGAAGGGGTAACTATTATATTTTCTGACAGAAAACTATGAAGGGGTAACTATTATATTTCATGACAGAACTCAAAGGGGGGTAACTATTATATTTTATCCCATAAAACAATTATATTTAATAATTTCACTAGTTTTTATGAAAGTATCTTTTATAAGATCATTGCATTAATTTGTAAATATAAAATAGTATATGGCATTAAAGTGTTATTTGATTATTACTGTAATTAATGATATAATTACATAAATTCATGTAGCTCGCCAAAATGTTGGCATCCTAAAGTAATATAAGTAAACTAGGCTTTAGGGGGCAGGGTTGGTGGCAGGGGCGAAAATTAACCACCCCTTCGAATTTTGTTTCTTCCCTCGATCTTTCAATCTTTCCCTAGTGTTTTGATGAGAGGAAGAAGAAGAAGAAGAAAGAATAAGAAGGATTAGTGTTTTGATGAGAGGAAGAAGAAGAAGGTTTAAGGGGTAACTATTATATTTCATCACAGAAAACTAAGAAGGGGTAACTATTATATTTTCTGACAGAAAACTATGAAGGGGTAACTATTATATTTCATGACAGAACTCAAAGGGGGGTAACTATTATATTTTATCCCATAAAACAATTATATTTAATAATTTCACTAGTTTTTATGAAAGTATCTTTTATAAGATCATTGCATTAATTTGTAAATATAAAATAGTATATGGCATTAAAGTGTTATTTGATTATTACTGTAATTAATGATATAATTACATAAATTCATGTAGCTCGCCAAAATGTTGGCATCCTAAAGTAATATAAGTAAACTAGGCTTTAGGGGGCAGGGTTGGTGGCAGGGGCGAAAATTAACCACCCCTTCGAATTTTGTTTCTTCCCTCGATCTTTCAATCTTTCCCTAGTGTTTTGATGAGAGGAAGAAGAAGAAGAAGAAAGAATAAGAAGGATTAGTGTTTTGATGAGAGGAAGAAGAAGAAGGTTTAAGGGGTAACTATTATATTTCATCACAGAAAACTAAGAAGGGGTAACTATTATATTTTCTGACAGAAAACTATGAAGGGGTAACTATTATATTTCATGACAGAACTCAAAGGGGGGTAACTATTATATTTTATCCCATAAAACAATTATATTTAATAATTTCACTAGTTTTTATGAAAGTATCTTTTATAAGATCATTGCATTAATTTGTAAATATAAAATAGTATATGGCATTAAAGTGTTATTTGATTATTACTGTAATTAATGATATAATTACATAAATTCATGTAGCTCGCCAAAATGTTGGCATCCTAAAGTAATATAAGTAAACTAGGCTTTAGGGGGCAGGGTTGGTGGCAGGGGCGAAAATTAACCACCCCTTCGAATTTTGTTTCTTCCCTCGATCTTTCAATCTTTCCCTAGTGTTTTGATGAGAGGAAGAAGAAGAAGAAGAAAGAATAAGAAGGATTAGTGTTTTGATGAGAGGAAGAAGAAGAAGAAGGTTTAAGGGGTAACTATTATATTTCATCACAGAAAACTAAGAAGGGGTAACTATTATATTTTCTGACAGAAAACTATGAAGGGGTAACTATTATATTTCATGACAGAACTCAAAGGGGGGTAACTATTATATTTTATCCCATAAAACAATTATATTTAATAATTTCACTAGTTTTTATGAAAGTATCTTTTATAAGATCATTGCATTAATTTGTAAATATAAAATAGTATATGGCATTAAAGTGTTATTTGATTATTACTGTAATTAATGATATAATTACATAAATTCATGTAGCTCGCCAAAATGTTGGCATCCTAAAGTAATATAAGTAAACTAGGCTTTAGGGGGCAGGGTTGGTGGCAGGGGCGAAAATTAACCACCCCTTCGAATTTTGTTTCTTCCCTCGATCTTTCAATCTTTCCCTAGTGTTTTGATGAGAGGAAGAAGAAGAAGAAGAAAGAATAAGAAGGATTAGTGTTTTGATGAGAGGAAGAAGAAGAAGGTTTAAGGGGTAACTATTATATTTCATCACAGAAAACTAAGAAGGGGTAACTATTATATTTTCTGACAGAAAACTATGAAGGGGTAACTATTATATTTCATGACAGAACTCAAAGGGGGGTAACTATTATATTTTATCCCATAAAACAATTATATTTAATAATTTCACTAGTTTTTATGAAAGTATCTTTTATAAGATCATTGCATTAATTTGTAAATATAAAATAGTATATGGCATTAAAGTGTTATTTGATTATTACTGTAATTAATGATATAATTACATAAATTCATGTAGCTCGCCAAAATGTTGGCATCCTAAAGTAATATAAGTAAACTAGGGTTGGTGGCAGGGGCGAAAATTAACCACCCCTTCGAATTTTGTTTCTTCCCTCGATCTTTCAATCTTTCCCTAGTGTTTTGATGAGAGGAAGAAGAAGAAAGAATAAGAAGGATTAGTGTTTTGATGAGAGGAAGAAGAAGGTTTAAGGGGTAACTATTATATTTCATCACAGAAGACGGATGAGGGGTAACTATTATATTTGAAAACTGAAAATTGAAAGGGTTTTAGGGGTAACTATTATATTTCATCACAGAAGATGGATTAGGGGTAACTGTTATATTTGGACACAGAAAATTGAAAGGGTTTTAGAGGTAACTAATATATTTCATCGAAAAACTGACCCGGGGTAATTATTAAATTTAATGTTTAATGATTTTATTAGTCTGGTGTGAATGGTTAATTTTCTGATTATGGTGTTAACTAGTAAATATGAAATAGTGCATAGTGTTAAAGGCTTAGTTGATTCTTCCTGTAATTAATGAAGTAATTACATATATTCATGTAACTCACGAAATTGGTGACATCCCAAAGTAATATAAGAACAATAGGCTCCACTTTCTGGTGAAGTAGATTTTCTACTTTTCGGGAAGTATAAAAATTGGCTCTTATCATCGTTGCCTTTAAAACCCTTTGGTTTTCAACTTTTTTATTAGGATTGTTATAAACAAAGAATTTTTTTTTCATTTATACGACACATTAAGTTACTATACAAATATTTATTGTAATGATTGACACCAGGTTACTGCTAGGTTAGGTTGCCCTTATGGTACTACAACCTGTGTAGGGCTGGTTGACCTAGACCACGAGGCATACACTGAGGAATTGGTGGAGTCAGCTAGGCAGCGACAAACAGCGTTTGTAGGGGAGATTTCCACTGCAATACTCCCCCTTCCCTCCAGGCGGTGTAGGAGACTTGTCTGCAGGGTTGCATAGCACATGTGAGGCAGAACGGGCGGTGCATGCTTCATGCGAGACAACGGCGATGGCGTGGATGAGCCGGTCGCTGGGGACAACTGTCTAGATACACAATATCTGTGGGAGTAGAGAGGGAGAATAAGGGTGTGTGGAGGCGATGAATGTTGTGCTTCCCTCACGGCAGGTACAGAGTCGTCAGATGCGCCTGCTGGGGTGTGTGGGCCTGGGTCAGGAGCAGGGGCTGCGTCAGCAGAAGCGGATGAGGGCTCGTGACAGCAGCTGGGTCCACGACAGCAGCAGGGTGCAGGACATTAGCAGGGAGTACCTGAGGGAGAAAAGAGGGGTGTGTGGGTCCGCACTCAGGAACAGATGCTGCGTCAGGGGCGGCAGGGGTTACTGCTGGGCCGGGGTCGACGTCTGAGGCAGGACCGGTGTGCTGGGGTCGGAAGGACGTGGTGCTTGGGGCAGGAAGAGGAGCTGGTGTCTGCTTAGAGTAGCAGAGCTGCTCTAGGGTGTCTAACCTGCGGTGTAGAGACAGTAGTTGTAGAGCCGATGAGAGCTGCTTCTGTGTGGATAAGCCAATCTTCCATGTTGCTTGAAGACTGGGAGCGTTATCAGTTTCTCCTCCATCCTGTGTGAGTGCGAATCTCCGGGAGTCACCATTTGTGGGGTTCAAGATGTTTGGTTCACACTCACGATGGAATGGAGAAAGGAAACTCACAATGTGCTCTCTATATACATGTTGTATTGGATGTACAATGCAGCTTGGTGCTGGGAAGGCAGCATGGTTACAAGCGTGATGTAGAGAGAGCTGGTTGGTGAGGACGCTCAGAGAAGGACAGCTTGTGGGTCGCCATGCTCGCCAGGCAGGCGGAGGAGGTGTTGCTGGCTGGTTGGTGTAGGTAGAAAGAGAGAGATCACCACGAGGTCAGGTCTTAAATAGCGGGGGTTGGCGTGGCTTAGTAGTTGACCCCCGCTCCGTGATGTATGGCGACGCTGGTTGACCTAGACCACGAGGCATACACTGGGGAATTGGTGGGGTCGGCTAGGCAGCGACAAACAGCGTTTGTAGGGGAGAATTCCACTACAAGCCCTTCACTTTACACATCACAGCGAGTCCTTCCCTCACTCCTACACATCATAGCGAGTCCTTTCCACACTCCTAAACATCACAGTGAGTCCTTCCTACACTCCTACAGATCACAGTGAGGCTTTCCCTCAGTCCTACACATTACAGTGAGTCCTTCCCTCACCCCTACACCTCAGTGAGTCCTTCCCACACTCCTACACATCACAGGGAGTCCTTCCCTCACCCCTACACATCACAGTGAGTCCTTCCCTCACTCCTACACATCACAGCAAGACCTTCCCTCATTCCTACACATCACAGTGAGTCCTTCTCAAACTCCTACACATCACAATGAGTCCTTCCCTCATACTACACAACGCTGCATGACTTTCCTTCACTCCTATAAAACACCGCAAATCTTCCTCTCACTCCTTAGGTCAGTAAATCCTCCTCTCACTCCTTAGGTCCGTAAATCCTCCTCTCACTAATAGCAGGTCAGTAAGTCCTCCTCTCATTCATTAGGAGGTCAGCAAGTCCTTCCCTCATTTACGAACATCACTACAAGTCCTTCCCTAGCTCCTACACAACACTACAAGTCCTTCCCTCATTCCTACACAATACTGAAGTCCTTCCCTCAATACTACACATCACAGTGAGTCCTTCCCACACTCCTACACATCACAGTGAGTCCTTCTCTCACTCCTACACTTCACAGTGCGTCCTTCCCACACTCCTACACATCACAGTGAGTCCTTCTCTCACTCCTATACATCACAATGAGTCCTTCCCTTATACTACACAACATTGCATGTCCTTCCCTCACTCCTATAAAACACTGCAAATCCTCCTCTCACTCCTTAGTAGGTCAGTAAGTCCTCCTCTCACTCCTTAGTCGGTCAGTAAGTCCTCCACTCACTAATTAGCAGGTCAGTAAGTCCTCCTCTCACTAATTAGCAGGTCAGTAAGTCCTCCTCTCACTAATTAGCAGGTCAGTATGTCCTTCTCTCATCCATTAGGAGGTCAGCAAGTCCTTTCCTCATTCCTACACAATACTGAAGTCCTTCCCTCAATACTACACAATACTGCATGTCCTTCCCTCAGTCCTACAGTAATCAGTAGACAAACTTTCAATACACCGTTATAATCTATTTTAGCATTTATAAAAACTTGTCGAACCAACAGTAAATATTATACACAATACAACTTCCTGTCATGTCGGGTAGACTGACTTATTTATGATATATTCATCTTTTTCTGTACAGAGACATTAGGAGCATCAATTAACCCCCTCAGTCACAAGTACAGTAGCTCTCTAAGAGCCTCACACATCTCCAAGTTGATATTCACAATATAGCCACAAACAGCCTCTGGTTGGATCAGACTACCCCTGACAGCCTTACATAGTCCTTAAATCCATTATACAACCACCTATGACCATCACACAGCCCTAATTAGCCAAACAGTCCGTGGCGGCGTCATATAAGTCCTGGGGGCCTCGCATAGCTCCAAGGAGTGACATACTGCCTCAGAACATTTACAACAAATACAATTTTTTTTTTTTTTACAATTTCAAAAGTTTGCCCACAGGAAATGCTCATTGGTTACAAGTAAGTTGTAAAGCTGTAATAATTACTTAATTTTACAGTAAAATCTTAAACTAACATCTTGTATTTCACTTTCAGGAAGAATAAAATATTTTGTTTTGCAAATGAAGAAGAAACTAAAGTCCAAAATAATTAAGATGAACAAAATACTTTCTGACTGTCTAATTACAAATCCGCATAAAAGATGACAACAGTGTATTAGAATTTATAGGCTTTGCAACGCCACAAGTCTATATGGTCACTCCTATACAAGTCCTTCCCTCACCCCTACATCACACTACAAGTCCTTCCCTCACTCCTACACCACACTACAAGTCCTTCCCTCACTCCTCCACCACACTACAAGCCCTTCTATCACTCATACACCACACTACAAGTCCTTCCATCACTCATACACCACATTACAAGTCCTTCCATCACTCATACACCACATTACAAGTCCTTCCCTCACTCTTACAATACACTACAAGTCCTTCCCTCACTCATACACCACATTACAAGTCCTTCCCTCACTCTTGCAATACACTACAAGTCCTTCCATCACTCTTACACCACATTACAAGTCCTTCCCTCACTCTTACAATACACTACAAGTCCTTCCATCACTCATAAACCACACTACAAGTCCTTCTCTCACTCCTACACAACCCTTCAAGAGTTTCCCTCACTCCTTCACAACCCTGTAAGTCCTTCCCTTACTCATACACAACCCTGCAAGTCCTTCCCTCACTAATACACAACAAGTCCTTCCCTCACTCCTACACCACACTACAAGTCCTTCCCTCACTAATACACAACACTACAAGTCCTTCCCTCACTAATACACAACACTACAATTCTTCCATCACTCATACACAACCCTGCAAGTCCTTCCCTCAGTCCTACACAACCCTGCAAGTCCTTCCTTAACTCCTACACAACCCTGCATGTCCTTCCCTCACTAATACACAACACTACAATTCCTTCCATCACTCTTACAATACACTACAAGTCCTTCCCACACTCATACACCACATTACAAGTCCTTCCCTCACTCTTACAATACTCTACAAGTCCTTCCATCACTCATACACCACATTACAAGTCCTTCCCTCACTCTTACAATACACTACAAGTCCTTCCATCACTCATACACCACACTACAAGTCCTTCCCACACTCCTACACAACCCTGCAAGAGTTTCCCTCACTCCTTCACAACCCTGGAAAGCATTCTCTCACTCATACACAACCCTGCAAGTCCTTCTCTCACTTCTACACAACAGTACAAGTCCTCCCCTCACTCGTACACAACATTGCAAGTCATCCCCTCACTCCAAGTCCTTCCTTAACTCCTACAGAACCCAGCAAGTCCTTCCTTTACTTCTACACAACCCTGCAAGTCCTTCCCTCAGTCCTACACATTACTACAAGTCCTTCCCTCACTCCTACCTAACCCTCCAAGTCCTTCTCTCGCTCCTACAAAAACCTACATGTCCTTCCTTAACGCCTACACAACCCTGCAAGTCCTTCCTTCACTCCTACATAACCCTGCAAGCCCTTCCTTCACTCCTACACAACCCTGCAAGTCCTTCCCTCAGTCCTACACATTACTACAAGTACTTCCCTCACTCTTACACAACCCTGCAAGTCCTCCTTTCACTCCTGCACAATATTAGAAGCCCTTCCCTCACTCCTACACAATATTGCAAGTCCTTTCATCACTCCTACACAATACTAGAAGCACTTCCCTCACTCCTACACAAACTAGAAGCATTTTCCTCACTCCTACACAATACTACAAAACCTTCTTTCACTAGTACACAATACTAGAAGTCCTTCCCTCACTCCTAAACTTCCGTGCAAGTCCTCCTTTCACTCCTACACAACATTGCAAGTCCTTCCCTCACTCCTACACAATACAAGAAGTCCTTCCCTCACTTTTACACAACACTGCACGTCCTTCCCTCGTCTACACAACCCTGCAAGTCCTTCCCTCACTCCTACACAACACCGCATGTCCTTCCCTCACTCATACATAATATTGCTTGTTCTTTCCTCACTCCTACAGTGCTACAGTATCTCTACAGTAGTCAGTCCATAAGATTTCAACACACTGTAATAATCTGTTTTAGTATTTATGTGGACGTATTTAACCAACACTTACATATATACAATACAATTTCCTGTCATGTTTGGTAGACTGAGTTATTTAGAGAATGTTCATCCTTTACTGTACTCTTCATCGTTTCTCTTGTCCATCTTGATGTTGCCTCGTCATCTGTACACCAAGTTATGGTCCTCATCCTCACTGGAGTAGTATTTTCTGTTAATACCTGTGAAATTATAATTTTATTAACCAAAAATTTTTTTTTTCGTATATATATATTGCAGGGTGACAAGAATTAAAATCACTCTTTCTTCATACTGTTATGCCAGCACTCCTCTTTATCAAGAATTTACCACTAGTCAAGTCACAAGTCACACGAGTGGTCACAACAGCAAGCGGGGTAAACACTATAATGACTCTTATATTATCTCCACCAGATGTTGAAGATGAATCATGAAATGCATAACTTAGCATTATAAAGTTAAGAGACCACAAACAAAGGTCAAGTAAAGGAACAATTTAAGTACATTACAGATGACCACAGCCTAAATTAATCCAAACCCGAACCTCAGCTTCACCATACACTAGAAAAGTACACACCAATTATCTCCATATAAATATATCCTGAGTCCAGACCAATTGTACCACACTTGCACCACACACTATCACCAGCCAGGCTCGTCTAGCTCCCTGCACTTGCCGTGACCCGTACAATGTGGATACCATGCCGCCAATTACCATACTATTTTACCTAACAAATGCACAACGTTAAGCTGATTTACTTATTACATACTTATTAAAAATTAATATTTATAACATACTAGACAATGTTTACATACAGGAACATATATAAAATATAGTCCTACCTACTGAAGAAGCAGTGTAATTACCTCTGAATCAAATATATTCAGTGCCTTATAAAACTCCCTCCCCAAAGATAAAACACTTGTGATATATTTTCAGTCTGGTGAATGAGATAGAGCATTTGCTACGAAATTCTCTCACTCCTACGCAACATACCAAGTGCATCCCTAACTCCTACACAATACTACAAATCCATCCCTCACTCCTACAAAACATACCAAGTCCATCCCTCACTCTTACACAACATACCAAGTCCTTCCCTCACTCCTACACAACATACCAAGTACTTCCCTCACTCCTACACAACATACCAAGTCCTTCCCTCACTCCTACATAACATATCAAGTCCTTCCCTCACTCCTACACAACATACCATGTCCTTCCCTCACTCCTCCACAACATATCAAGTCATCCCTCACTCCTACACAACATACCAAGTCCATCCCTCACTCCTAAACAACATACCAAGTCCTTCCCTCACTACTACACAACATACCAAGTCCATCCCTGACTCTTACACAACATACCAAGTCCTTCCCTCACTCCTACACAACATACTAAGTCCTTCCCTCACTCCTATACAACATACCAAGTCCTTCCCTGCAGAGTTAACCATCTATTAAGTCTCTGATTCTTGTTTTTCATTCGACTTCTGAACTGTAATAAATTGTGGTCACTGTAAACTACAATTCTCTGGTAGGTGTTGCCAAGATATATGTTAAACTTTTCCAGTGCCATAAGCAGAGTCACAGCTTCCTTCTCTACATAAGAACATAAGAATGGAGGAAACTGCAGCGGGCCTATTGGCCCATACTGGGCAGTCCCGTTTACACCCAACCCCTATTGCTCATATGAGCATCCAACCTATGTTTGAAGTAATTCAGCGTATTCGAGTTAATGATGATATTTGGTAACTTGTTCCATTCATCCACTACTCTGTTTCCAAACCAGTGTTTACCTATTTCACGCCTAAATCTAAATTTGTCCAATTTAAAACCATTGTTACGAGTTCGCTCCTGGTTGGATAATTTGAGTACCTTTGTAATGTCCCCTTTGTTTAGCCCTGCCTTCCATTTATACACCTCTATCAGGTCGCCCCTCGCTCTACGTCTCTCAAGGGAGTGCAAATTAAGATGCTTTAACCTGTCTCTATACTCAAGGTTCCTGATACCCGGGATTAGTCTTGTCATTCTCCTCTGAATTCTTTCCAAGGATTCTATATCCATTCTGTAATACGGTGACCAGAACTGGACTGCGTAATCCAGGTGTGGTCTCACAAGAGCAAGATACAGTTTTAGGATGACCTCGCTAGTCTTGTAACTAACACTCCTTTGTATGAACCCAAGTACTTTATTAGCCTTGTTTCGAGCAAAAACACATTGTTTACTTGGCTTAAGGTTCCTACTTATTATTACTCCTAAATATCTCTCGCAGTCGGATTTCTCTATGGCATCGTTGTTCATCTGGTATCTGGTTTCCCTGTTTACATTTCCTATACTGAGTACTTTACATTTGTCAATGTTGAATTTCATCTGCCATTTTTCAGACCATTCGAAAAATTTGTTTAGATCCTCCTGTAGTTTTGCCGAGTCCTCGTCAGATTTGATAACACGTCCTATTTTAGTATCATCAGCAAATTTACTTATGTTGCTGTCTATGCCGATATCTATGTCGTTTATGTATATAATAAACAATAATGGTCCAAGTACTGAGCCTTGGGGAACTCCACTTGTGACGTTGCTCCAATGGGACTTAGTGCCGTTAATGCTCACTCGCTGTTTCCTGTCCTGTAACCACGCCCTAATCCATTTAAGGATGTCACCTTTGATGCCATGAGCTTCTACCTTTCTAATTAGTCTTTCGTGGGGTACTCTGTCGAAGTAGAGTAATTCCATTGCACCAGCCCCAACATCACTGGTAAAATTTAAATTTTACTTACGAACCATTCAAAATCCTGTCTCTGCCTCGTCCAGTTCAACACGACTTCAATCCATCTGGCAGTCGAACCCGAGGCCTCCATCATCCACAACAGGTACCTTGCCAGTGAGCCACCATACTGTGTTGAATAGTATATACACCAGAGTCAACATTAGATCGGGTCAAAAAGGGCATACATATTTTTAATTGCAATTTAGAATTTGTAATAGTCTAGAAAAGTTGCTCCAATATAAAGTATATCAAACTCCAACATATGGTAATACTACGTTGATCTATCCATACTATTATACTGAAATGTGCTCCTTAATTTGGGTTACTTGATCAACAAACACCTTTCCCTCAATATCAATATTTTGTTCTTTTTTCCATCAGTATATAATACATTTATCTTTTATTTTTCCTCTTCAGTGTACAACAGTTTACATTACCCATCATCATCTCTGACATTTGCCTCGAGCTGCTGGAGGCTGCCCACCATCCGTGCCTCCACACTCGCCTATTTTATTTTTCTAAGTCGCGCATTTTCAGCTATATGAAGGCGCCAATTCATGATATAAGTGTTAGCAAATTATGTTTGATGAATATTGTTCACTTCTTTGATAACTGCCCTGTTCACGCGGCACGCGAGATGAAGCGCTGGTCAGAGGAAAGGTAAAATGAAATTGAACCCTTTGGACTGGCCATCTAAATCTCCCGGTCCATATTCAATAAGTTTCTTTCAGTTAATCAATACAACTTTGCCTTTACCCAATAGAATAATAATGTTGTATTTTTATTGAAACATTTAATATCATAAATATAATATTGTATAAGGCCATTGCTTGTGTTAAGAGATTATTATGACTTTGAGTGCTACCCAGACCTCAACCCTATAGAGACCATCTGGACCCAGATAGTGAACGCGTGGGAACCTGAAGACAAGCTAAACACTGGTCCCGACTCCTCCTACACACCCAGGACGAGTGTGAGCAGTTTGTGAGGAACCAACCACCTATATAACCTTGTGACTCAGTCCCAAGAAGGCTCCAGGGGGCTATATAAAAGGGAGGCCATTGGACAGGCTATTGATATTCTGTATGACCTGTGTTGGTAAATATTAAAAGTAAATGTAATTTCCACCCTCGTATTTTTCAATATTTATCCTCATATCTTCGTTATTATAAATATCTAATTACTGGTGATTAAAACCCGAACAACAACTTAAAAAAATGATAAATACAGAAATAGATGGTACATTATAATAATGTATTAGCCCGTCAGACAGACCGTAATATTAATGTGGGCTACAAACATTATGTTTATATAATTACATCACCCACGGTAACTAGCCTATGAGCCGCGGTTAAGATACTAAACGCCTGGGCAATATTTCTATAATGTGGGTTAGTTTTTATAAGACACAATTGAAGTGATTGTGGTGATAGTGTAGTGATTTTGGTGCACATGAAGATTGTGGTGACGGTGAAATAAGAACATAAGGAATCTGCAATAGGCCGGTTGCTCCGAGTCCTATCCTGCTCGGATATTATACGAACTTTATCTATATCTCCTTTATTGATTCCTTTCACCCACTTAAATACTTCTATCATATCTCCCCGCACTCTTCGTCTTTCTAGGGAATGCAAGTTTAGTTTCTTTAACCTATCCTGATATGGAAGGTTTCTAAGTCCCGGAATCATTTTCGTCATTCTTTGCTGCACCGACTCTAGTGAATTGATATCCATTCTATAATTAGGGCACCATAACTAAACCGCATAATCGAGGTGCGGCCTGACTAGCGCAAGATATAGTTGCAATAAGATCTCTGCACTCTTATTACTTACACTTCTAGATATAAAACCCAATACTCTGTTTGCCTTACTTCGAACATTAACGCACTGTTTTCTAGGCCGTAGGTCCGGGCTTACAAGTACCCCTAGGTCTCTTTCACAAGCCGACTTCTCTAGGTTGATGTTGTTAAGGCTGTATACATTGACAGTATTTGTTCTTCCAATATTAAGTACGCTGCACTTGCTGGTGTTGAATTTCATTTTTCAGACCACCCCTGCAGTTTATTTAGATTCTCCTGTAATGAATTTGCATCCTGCCCTGAATTAATCTGCCGCCCTATTTTGGTGACATCCGCAAACTTGCTTATGTCATTGCTGATCCCAGTATCTAGATCGTTTAAGTAGAGTATGAACAAGAGAGGGCCTAGTACTGACCCCTGGGGAACCCCACTGGTTACACAGCCCCACTCAGATTTAACACCATCTACATTCTACACTGACCCTCTGCGTTCCATCGGTAAGCCATGATTTTATCCATTTTAAAACTTCCCCTCGATACCATGAGCCTTATTTTTTCTCAAAAGGCTCTGATGCGGTACTCTGTCAAACGCTTTGCTAAAGTCTAAGTAAATAACATCGTAATTTTCGTCATTATCTACTCCCTCGAAGACTTTCCTAAAAAAAACGTCAGCAGATTTGTTAGACAAGATTTTCCGTTTGTAAACCCATGTTGAGAGTCGTAGATTAATTTGCTTTTCTCTAAATGCGATTGGATGCTATCTGCTATAATTGATTCAAGAAATTTCCCAACTACTGACGTCAAACTGATCGGCCGGTAATTTGACGCTGATGATCTGTCTCCCTTTTTGAATATGGGAACTACATTTGCCTGTTTCCACAAGTCTGGTACAACTCCAGTGTCTAATGATTTTGTAAATAAATTTACGAGGGGTCCGCTAATCTGTTCCTTACACTCTTTCAAGACTCGAGGGAAAATTTCATCCGGCCCTGGGGATTTTGTCTTCTTTAATTTATTTATCTTCTTAAGAACATCCTCTTTTCTGATGGTGATATTCTTTAATTTCTCTTCTTCATTTCCTTAAATATCAGTGAATATCTTGCGAAGGTCACAAATACTTTTTCCCAACACAGTAAACACGGTGATAATGGAAAGTATACTATTTATTTGACCATTATACTTCACTTGACTATGTAATAATTTATAGAACAAAATTATATTATTCTACGTCTCGAAAATATCACCTTTACACTGGTGATTGGAGGTTGGCAAGTGAGTTACCTACCACCATCGCAGACACTTCCCCACCGCCACCACTTCCGCACCACTTCCCCACCACCACCGACATTTCCCCGCCACCACCACTATAAACACTTCCCCACCACCACCATTCCTCCACAGTGACCAACTGATGTACTCAAGATGGATCTGATTGTTCCTGGCTACAATATTTGACTGTCAGGTGGACAAGGTAACACCGCCTCTTACACTGGGATTTAAAACGCTCATAGAAATCGTGTTTGGTTTAAACAAGATAAAATTATGATATCACGAAAATATGGCAGCAGCTCATCTTATATCACCTGAAGATTAACTACCCTAACACCCCCCCCCCCCCCACCACCAAAAGTGACACTTCTGTGTATAACAAGTAAAATCTGATTGGGTGCCTAATCTTCACGTGGTGGCTAATGTCGAGCTGAGTTTGGTTGCGCTGAGTGGTTAGTTGCTTATATTGTTACATACGTTTTAGCCTAAAGGTGCTGTTTACATTTTGTTCCCGACAATCATAGACCACTTAGAACACTTATGAATACACCAATGAATACTGAAGGCATAATGTACACAGTTGAGATATCTCTATTATGCCGACTGGGAACAACCACTTATAAGGTTTGATCATGGACACGATTAGGTGTTAATCTAATGTTCATAATCCTCTAAAGCCGTGTTAAAGGGCTCCGTATAAATGCTAAACCGGATAATGGTCTAGGGGAGAAGGTCGAGTTAATCAGCGTGGGTGGTCGCCTTGTTCTGGTACCTAACCTTAAACTCCTACAACCAAATCACGTTGAAATGGATTTCTACCCCAGTGAAGCTGTCAAGATCATTCAGTATAATTAAGTCCCAGTCATCAACATTTCTACACAATTAATGGGCTATCGAATTGACGTAGATTGGAGAGAGAAATAAGTTGTAAGGGAAATATACACAGCGACATACCTTATATTTTTCAACACCAACACACACATGATGGCGTCTATATTTTATAATCCTTGACAACTGGATGTATTAATTTAGGAGCATTTTGTAAACGTTAACTTCCGTCACACATCCACTAATCGCCTCGACCGTCTCACTACTGGCCGGACCCCTCCCTCCTCGTCTGGCTGTCCCTGGTCTAAAGTTCATCTACGTCTCCACCACACACTGAACCATCTCCAGTACGAACATACGCTCTTGTGGTGTTGAAGCACATGATATAAAGCGTCACTTGCGAACCTTAGTAATAACACTTAATCGGATGGCTGGCGTGGCCATATTTGTTTTGCTTAATTTGACACCATAAGAAAGTACTGACACCTTCCAAAGAGACAACTAAGAGCTCGACTCCCAGACACTGAACCACCCGATCGAAACTTCTGTCTAACCGACGCTCTTGTAACGATAAGGACCGGATATTACATGTAAATGCTCACTAACAGAAA
The DNA here is from genome assembly GCA_958450375.1 of Homarus gammarus. Taxonomy (NCBI): domain Eukaryota; kingdom Metazoa; phylum Arthropoda; class Malacostraca; order Decapoda; family Nephropidae; genus Homarus; species Homarus gammarus. The sequence goes on along the minus strand of CAUDMG010003098.1, from coordinate 1,615,839 downwards.
AACTGAGTTGCTTCTGCAGGAAATAATGGGAAACGTTTTTTATTTAGCTGATCAACAAAAATCACAGATGGTTCAGAGAAATGTGGCCCCAAGCTCGACTCCTGATTCAGCGCTTCGTTTGTGGTGCCCAGCCACTCAGAACTCTCGATACAGATTCAGCTCTTCCTTTGTGGTGCCCAGCCACTCAGAACTCATGATACAAACGACAGGTTGACATATTCCCATAGGTAGAGGTTCTGCATGATGAATACATTCTGAATAAATTACACGTAATGTCATGTAGATAATCAGAATTTATTGCATATGCCAAACAAAGATTTTTATTTGGTATATTACGATATATTTATTTTTATGAGAAAATTTACAAAATGGCGTAAACGAACCGAAATAACCACTAATTTGTACCAACTGACACTGCTGGTAGTGAAGGCGGGCGGGGGAGAGGGCTCAGGGGTGGTAATGTGTGGTGTGTGTGATGATATATGATGATAGATGATGATGATGAGGATGATGATGAATGATGACGATAATGATGTATATGTGATGACGACGATGATAAATATATAATGAATGATGATAATGATGGCGTATATGTGATGACGACGATGATGATGAATGGTGATAAATAATGAATAATGATGATAATGGTGATGATGAATAATGATTCATCAAACACTTGGTTTGATTTACAGGGGTGAGGTTAGGTTAGGTTTCATTTCACCCCACATTATGGCTTCTTCCCCGTGCAATAATAATCTACCTCAGAGTTCCTCATTTATTATTTATGAATGTTCAATCATACTAATTCCCTCAGTGGCAAACCTCTGGATGAAAGGCTAAATATAAAATGATAATACACGCGTAGTTGCTAGTGGCGTGGTTGCTAGTGGCGTAGTTACCAGGGGCGTATCCAAAGGCTGAGTATATTTGTTTACCATATATAAGAACACCTGATATCGGGACACCAGCCATCTGGGTGGTTAGTTTATCCAATTTTGGTGCAGGCGAAAACCAGAAATCGTGCTACGTCAGACATACATTTAAACCAGAGGCGATTCGAACCCTGGACTTGTGAGAGAGAAATACGCACGTTACGATTTACAACCCAAGATCCAAGTGAACCCCTGCTGTTGGTTCGTCTCCTTCTCCCTGGCTGGATTTTCAACCTGAAGTGATTGCCCTCGGTGGACCGCTCCCGAAATCCCAGGTGAACCCTGTTATTCTCTGCAAATACCACCTCTCCAGGATCGCCCACTGGTCCCCAGGTAGGGTCGTCCTCTACACTGATGGTTCTGTTGACCCCGCTACAGGTAGGGCCGGGGCTGGTGTCTACATCTCCCGTCCTGATGCCCCTGAGCCTATCAAACTGTCTCTCAGAGTTTCTGATGGGGCATCCTCCACTCAGGCTGAACTAATAGCCCTCCTTGCTGCCCTTCTCGCTGAGGAAGAAGCAGATGGTTTTTGCCCCTTGCTTGTCTGCTGCGATTTCAGGTCTGCTCTCGACGGGATCGCATTTGGGTCAGGGGAAAATAAGGACCTCATCCTCCGAATACGAGGGTTAACATCCACACTTCAGGATGCAGGCCGTCCTGTGACATTCCTATGGATACCCAGTCATGTCGTTATCTTGGGGAATGAGGCAGCAAATGGCCTTGCCAAGACTGGCTGCAACAAGGCCACACCTGACTACGTTGCTCCTCGAACACTTTTACAGCTTAGGACCCAAATTCGCCGTAAAAAGAGAGAAGCTCGGGAAGCAGCCATCCCCCTGGTCTCCCCGCCCACCTGGTACGATGTCCTCCATGTCCTCCGTAAACTTCCTGACCTCTCGTATGTCTATGGGAAAGGGTCGCGGAAAATGGACGTGATTGCTGCCCGTATCATCATTGAGTATGATTTTGCTTGGGAGATTGGTATCCCCGCATCCCCTGAGCAACGCTCTTGTGCATTATGCAGAAGACCCGACAGCCGCACCCTTATCCACTACCTCCTAAGATGTCTCAACACACACCGCTTCCGTGACGCCTGCTGGACCACCACTCCACGACCCCCTGACGGAGACACGATGATCCTCCCCATACTGTCCAGATATTATGTAAATAACATTGATCATGTGTTAAAGGAATATCCTTCCTTCCTTAGGCTTTAGTAAGCCCCTTTATAATATTTATACTGCATATACTTGTCACACTTGCCAGATGCTTCTGGTGTCATTGTACAGGGGTACCTAGTGACAGCACTAGGCTCCCACTTCCTCTATCAAGGAATAAACAATTGAAAATAAATTGAATTGATCCAAGTGAACGCTTGGTATTTACACTATCAAGGGCAAATAATTATATTGTGTAGACAGGAGGGGTGTGGAGGAAGGAGGAGTGTGGAGGCAGGAGGGTGTGGAGACAGGAGGGGTGTGGGGGGAAGGTGGAGGGTTAAAGGGGGGAGGGAGGGAGGGGAGTGTTATGAGCGGGGGAGGGGGAGTGTGAAAGGGGGATGGGGGAGAAGAGAGAACACTATACATGTGCTGATTGATAATAAGATTCTTGAACGTGTGAACCAGCTGCCAGGAGCCACAGCTGGTGTATGGTAAGAGAAACTCAACCAACTGTACATCTAGTTTATTGTTCCGTCTAGCACACTGTCCACTTTTAAAGGCTACACACAAGGACAGACACGATTAACTTTACACAAATGCTCGACTGGTTAGGTTTATGGAGTGGATTTTAATATCAGTTTTACATAATATTTTGAGATTAAATTTGATATTATTTTGGATAAGCTGATAATTATCATCCACTTAAAATCAGCCAGTCATTAGCTTGAATTAGACAGACAGACTCCCACTGCACACATACTGTACTGCTGCACTGATCCACGACACAACACTTGGCTCAACGTGCAGTTACCCTTTACAATGTGGATTTGTTATGCAAGATTATCAAATGCAGTCGAAGAAAACTAGAGAATTGTTTGTGGCAATAGAGATGCTTTCCAAAACAATCTTCATTACTTCCATTTCGTAAAAAAGGGTGATTGAAATGTATTACATGCAATGGCAAGAGAGTGAAGAAAGTTCACAAAAATATATGTATATATATAGTATATATATATATTTGTATATATTATATATTGTTGGTGGAGAGAAGTATGTGTAGAGAGGGAATCAACTCTCAGTATGGTCGACCGTACTCCTGGACCATGACCCCGGGGGGACCTTAAACCATGATCCTGGGAGACCCTGGGCCATTATACACCTGGGCCACAACCCTAGGTCACCATACACCTGGGCCACGTCCCCGAGGAAGGTCCCTGGACCATACACCTGGGCCACGGCCCTGAGAAAGGTCCCTGGGTTACGACCACGACCCTGAGAAAGGTCCCTGGTCCACCATACACCGGGTTCACGACCCTGAGGAAGGCCCCAAGGCCACAACCCTGAAGAAGGATCCTGGATCATCATACACTGGACCCTTGGGAGGATCCTAGGCCATCATCCACCTGGGTCACAACACTAAGGGAGAGGAGGGGTATTGGGCCATTATACAACTGGAGCACGACCTCAGGGGGATAGGAATAGGGATCATAGGCCATTAAACAATTTGACCATGATCCTAGGGAAAGGGGAGGGGGGTAGTTTTGTGCCACCATACAATTGGGCCACGTTCCTGGTAGTGAAGGAGGGAGAGGATCCCAGACCATTACACCCCCGGGTCACGACCCTTATAAGGAGGGGTGCCCCAGGGTGGTCATAGCCGCCACCACTCACCTCAGTAAACTCACGGTGTCGGGTCAACTTTAAGTCACCTGTCATGGTCAAAGTTGTCACTATCACATTCTTTTCCATCAACTATCACTTGATATACTGACAGCTGCCCCTGTTAGCAAGCGCTGTCGAGAGCCTTAACATAGAAAGATCTCCTATCATGTGTCTCCACCCGCCGAATATCTCCTGTCGTAGGACCTCACTCCATATACAGGTTAAGGACTACATCTACTCCTAGCATGTAACCTCTTCTTTACAACACACAAAGGTGAAGGAACCTTCCCTAGTCCTACCACATATCCTTTTCTAATATGAGTGATGGATCCGACATGTTTCTACTATAGGCCTTAATCTACTATGGCTTTCCTGGTCCTACCATTAAGTACCACCTTCCAGATATACTGTACTGTTTAGACAGCCCACCACAGATTCTTCCTTGATCCTGACTAACCTCTTATGAGAGGGCGGGCGGCAGACAGCATAACCGTCGTGGTCTTCATTATTATCCTGCTACCCAGTAACAGAGGAGCCAGGAGGCCACGCCCCTGGCTCACCACTCAGCCCCTGAGGAGCCACCATCATCGCCACCGGTACACATGTGTCCAGCGGCGTCGGACTTCATACAAATATATAATCTCTCGCCTTTCAGTTACATCTATTTATACCGACGCTCCGAAGCCTTGGGGCGCTAGGTAGTAAAGCCAGTCCATAATAAACAGTACTAGCCACTGTCACTGAGAACACCTCTTCACATTATGAACAAGTTATCTAGAGAACTAAAATTTTTTAAAAAAAAAGAACAACATTCTCAGCTGATAAAAAACATGATGTTCCACATCTTTAGCTTAAAAGTAAGATACGTCATCATCCCTGAAATAAACGACTCTATAAGAAAAACGTTTTATATTATTTTAACTACTGTGTTATTTACCAGTTGGATAACATCATACTGAAGAGAAAATATTTCCGATTCTTTTTTTTGTGTTAAAACTGATAAGAGTCGACCAGACAGATCAAGGTTGTTTTACAACTGTACTGAGCCCAGTAATTCTATCCTCTGTTTCAAGAATCTTCTCGATCACACAGTAAACAGATACAAACACCCTAAACATCAGTTAACAAACATCATATTCTTTTTGAATCACTTAATTACTTGTCAGCATTTATTTCTCTGAGAATTAAGTTGTTTTAAACATCAAGCATTGTGGAAGTAATTTAATGGCAATAGTTTTGAAAACATATTACTGCCAATATTTATAAGTAAACTATGTGTTAAAATAGTACCATCTCCAGCTCGGGTTTAGCCAGGACGACCCTGAACACATTCGCACCCAAATATTAATTTACATCCCTCAGTGTGGGATTCGCTGGGCGTCATCAGTTAACTTGTCGTCCACGTTCAGCGTCAGTCAGTCAGGTTGTGTGTGGCACAAAACACCCACTGTTGTCCGTCCAGCTACAGCATTACTTGACATGGTTGCCGTACGTGCTACAGCTGTTACACCACCAGCTTGGCCACTAATAAATTTACATGGTCAAAACCATGAGTGAAAGTGGCTCCTTATTGACAGGCAGAGCGCTGACACCCCCGGCGGGTAGGTTGGTGGCAGTGACTGGGTTATACCATACAGTCACAAGGCAGATCTCTCTGTCCCAACACATCTCTTTGCCAAGCTCTCGGGAGTACAATGAACAGGCTTCACTGCCCAGGGAGAGCACATCTCATCTATACGACAGTGTAGAGCTACCGGACTGTCTACCACCTAGGGGGCTACTGCCATCCTCCACCTCCTCTGCCACAACAACCTTAACATGTATCTGCTCTTACACACTTGTAAGCTTTGTAGATTACATCAATAGGTAATAGACAGTATGTTGAGGATAATATATGCACACATGGTGCTATATTGTTTACAGTACTGTAACTAACACACACACACACACACATTACAGGAGGTTCCTGGATGGAAGCAGCCACCCTTAATGCCAGACAGGTATATAGTAAAATAAATCTGTAAACAATATGATGCAAGCCTTCAGAACTTAAAATGTGAGGTAGATCAGAGATAGTACTCTTGTTTGTACTGAAAAATGACTATTGTATACTGGTAAATGTGAGCTGTAGCCAGGCAGGTGAGGCAGGGCTCTTACGTGAGCAGCGATCACTTGACTATCAGAGTCTCACTTAAGTTACACTCTTGTCACTGCAGATCCAGTGTTTCATACTCCTCAAAAAACAACAATATAATACATACTGGCCTTAACAGTGCACTAAACAAACTCCTTCAGTTTGGAGGTGAGTGAGGCGAGAACAGGTGAGTACTATGATCCTGCACACGTGAGCCCAGCCAAGCCTACTCCTGCTGGTCAACTTGAAGTTAGACACCACACTATACAGGTCAGAGCACAGGGAGCTTAGTAGTTACATACACGTTTGGCTAAATATGAGGAACATGTAAAATCAATACATATATATATATATATATATATATATATATATAATATATATATATATATATATATATATATATATATATATATATATATATATATATATATATATATATATATCTCACTATGAGGACCACACAAAGGGATACTCGTGCTCCGCTCAGCAGTATCTCATGTTGTCAAGTATACACAGTACTGTAAAGTTACTCTCTGCTGGGACTGGCAGGAGTTTGTTAGGAACACAGATGTTACTGACCAACAGAGGTAGAGGGATTACGTCGAGGTAGATCCTGAGGTCTCAACTGGCTTCTTTTATGGGGAATAAAGGTGCTGTTACTCCACATGGAGCTACACCACTATATATCGAAAGTTTTTTATGCATGGATGTGCCTCGAGGCATTGTGAGGTGAAGAAGGTAAGGGGGGAATGGCCTACCCACATACACTACAGGTAAGGGAGCTAAGGGAGAGGTGACACACACTACAGGTGGGGGCATGAGGGGGAGAAACATAAACAGACCCAACCCACGCCTCTGTGTGATCCTCCTGACTAACCGTCGTATGCATTATTGTTATGCAAAACTTTGTCACACCTAGAACTAAGTTAAGACTCAAACTAATAACGAACACACACATATTGCAACAACATACACAAATAAAAAACATTCACAAAAAAATACAAGTTTGTATCGGTAGTCCTGAGTTAAGTGACAACAACTGTATGAAATATTCTGAGACATTGAGGAGAATGTGAGAAACTAACTGAGGTAGCTTTGAGTCGCCTGCTTCACCTCCTCTCTCTCTCTCTCTCTCTCTCTCTCTCTCTCTCTCTCACACACACACACTCTCTCTCTCTCTCTCTCTCTCTCTCTCTCTCTCTCTCTCTTGCTTGAGTCAATCATGGAAACTCAACACTCCTACCGTTCCTAGTTCAATCACTTCACTTCTGACTCTCTATTTAAGCTGCAGTGTATTTAATCGTCGTCCTTTTCAAAACTAGTCAACGACTAAGAAAAAAGTTAAATCCCAAAATACAATATTCTGAAACATGTTTATGGAGTCACAACTTGTGTAAACATCAATTCTTGTAGATGAAAAGTACATAAGAAAATGAGAAAACCTATCAAGTCTGGTGATGTCCTGCACTTATCTCCACGGGTGAGGCAGCTTCTCCACAGTGTATGGAAGAAGTACGTCAACACCTGTGGCTTGGCTCTATACCTGGCTCACCAGAGATCAATGTGACGTCTAGTGACCTCACTGGAATGTGCAAAATGATTAAGAACAACTGAACACTAATTACGTATTACAGTTAAGTAAATGCTTTACCGAGGGTATCAACTCTGAGGTTTTGGACTACTACCGCTTCTTGTGTCCTGAGATAAATAATGCCCTGTCATAGAACAGCAGCTGAGGAAAATAATTAACATAAACTTAAACATGAAGAGTCTCTTAGGGAGGAAAAACACCTGCATTGAAGCACCGTTATCACCGGAGTCGTTGGATGAGTTAGGCCATGTGTCCTTCATTTGAGCAAAGTCAAACTATATGGAAAGATCATACGAACTATAGTATAACAATGACAACACCTCATAGAGTATAGACTGCAGCTATAGAGAATTATAATCCTGTTTGGTTATCAAAAAGGGTTGGATACAGTACACGTCTTTACTTCCTGAGTTTGTTTTGGTTAGAATAATCCCTGAAAAACTTGAAACGAGTTGTGTAACTTTCAGGAGACTGCCATGTCACTAAAATTCTATGACTTTTTGTCAGTGGTATAGTCTCGGCAGATTATATTTGTTTTTGTCTACTAGAATCACTATATAAATATTTCACTGTATATCCTGACAAAGACTATTATATCCACTCGGGGTCGTAGACAGTTTGTCTAAGTGACTAAGGTGGTTGTTAGCATTCCAGATTTCTTCATACAAAATATAATTATGTAGTTTTGTACGTTTGACCTGGAAGATTTTCCAATAGAGTCAGGAAACTAACAATAGCTACGTAGTGAGGTGTGTGAATTCTTGAATGAAACTCTAAAGTGACCTAGCAAGGTGCTGTAACAACTAGAAGGATACAAAACATGAGGTAGATGAGGATGGGTTTTTCACCCAACATGGATACCTGAGCATCTTGTTCTTAAGTTGCTTGCAGTTTTCTGCAATGCAGGGCAGGGAGGCAGAACACTGTAGACACCATACAAAATCTTTAAATTACAGGTGGAACATTCTGTGTTGAAGACATGAATAGAATGGTGGAAAATAGAGGGAGCATGTGTTTTTCTCCTCCCTGCCAGGCGCCCTGCTACACGCTACAGGGTGCTGCCCTGCAGGACCTCAGCTCTCTACCACACGGTGCAGGGTGCAGACCTGCAGGACCACAGTTCCCTACTACATGGTGCAGGGTGCGGCCCTGCAGGACTCAGCTCCCTACTACACGGTGCAGGGTGCAGCCCTGCAGGGCCTCAGCTCCCTACTATATGGTGCAGGGTGCGGCCCTACAGGACCTCAGGTCCCTGCTACATGGTGAAGGGTGCGACCCCACAGAACCTCAGCTCCCTGGCTCTGACCGCTTGTGTTTTTGCTGGAGGGATATTGTTGGCATCTATAAAAATAATACTGTACATCTACAAACATCTTGTGCATGCTTGCTTTGTTGAGCATAAGGCACCCACACCAGAAATCATTCACTAGATTATGAACAGAAGAAACATACCATCCCCTTTTTGGATTTGTGATTAATCTTCTATAAAATATAACCATTTCAAATAAAACCTACAGTTAACAAGGTCCATCTGACGACTCCACGCTTATACTATGGTATTGGGATTATGATATTAGCACACTTGAAGCTACAATAACACCGGCCATGGACCATACATAACACAGTTTAGCTGTGCTTCACAAGCACAGCTAAAAACCCACGTGCGAGTCCAACAGTCTGACTATCACTAGCATCACCTACAACACTGGGGAAGCTGGCGAGTACCCAGCAGGTCCTTCATCAGCTGTCTACTGCTCGCCCACCCACGCATGGATACCATTTGGCCTGTGTGGCCAAGTTCTGTACACAGAGCACCAAGTAGCACCCAGACTCACTGCCACACCGAGGCTCACGTCAGCTGGACCCATGCACTCTGTCCTGCCACTGGCCAAACACGTGCGTAGCCAGGCTGTGGCAGTCAGCAGGAGGGCTGGCGCAGGTACACCAGGGGCAGGGGCGTCTACGTGGACGGTGAAGAGCCGCCTGCTTAGCAGTCCAGGAACTTTGGGCGGCGTGGGGCAGGAGTCCGGGGTGACAGGGACGGAGGCCCGCTACTCCGGATAGGGTGGGTAGAGCGCACGGCGGAGCTGGGCTGGCAGAGCCTCGGGCCGCGAGAAGTCCACATTTTGATGCTCCCGTGCGATGTGACACCGTACTGTGAACCAGCGAGTAAACCCACGGTGACAGATGGGGCAGGGGATCCTCACGCCCTTGTGGAAACACCGGATGTGTGTCCGTAGATTGTTCTGGTGTCGGTATGAGCGAGGGCAGTATGGACATTTCACCAACTCAACTGAAACAAAAGTTGCCATTAAAACTGTTGTAATAACCAGGTTCTTATCACAATTAACATGATACTATTTATAAAACTTGTAAAAAATTTCTTGGAGGATATAAAACTATATACTGTATAAGGGAGAAAATGCAAACTACAAAAAAAAAGAAATAAAGGTAATGCAACAGTAGTAGAACTAAACAGTCGAGCAGCACTACGTACACTACACTACACTACAAGGGGCAGCCGCTGGCTACGAGCTGGAAGGGTCAGGGGCGTCCGTTTTCCTATTGTTGGGAATGTTAAGTCTGTGAACGGTCCGCAGGTGTAAGTTTCTGCTGAAGTTGTGTTTGAAGGTGGATCCGCAGAGGGCGCAGGTGAACACTCGGCGGCGCTGCGCATGGTCGGTGCGGACGTGGCGCGCCAGTGAGCTCTGCACCGAGTACGACGCCCCACACACTCCACATATGTGTCTCCCACGCGCGTGCTCCAACCAGTGCGTGCGCAGCTCCATGAGGGAGGTGTGACCCCGCCCACAGGTAGAACACACCCACCCTCCAGGGGGTGCAGGGGGTTCCTCACTTGCCTCAAGCAAGGGTGACGGTTCCCCCCCTCCTGGGTCCCCCTCGCCCCACACCACACACTCTGCAAGAAACAACACCACCAGTAAGCAGCCACCCCATGGCTAGTGCGTCAAGATGCCACCCCCACCCATACCACCCACTACCCTCGCCGCCCACTTGCATGGAGGCGAGGTAAGTGGGTGTGAGGGCGGGGGCTGAGGTTAGACTGAAGCCTGAGTACCCTGACCTGATGCGCACAGGTCACTCTTACTGTGGTGTTCTTTCTCGCCGAGATCATGCAACATGCAAAGTAACAACCTGGTGCTCATCCACTACACCACGTGCATACTAGTTAGTGGAAGCAAGAATATATACAGTGTACAGTTTTGGAGGATATTATCAAGAAGCAAGGAAAATCTTCATCTTAGAAAAGAAAACAAAATTAAGTTACAAAAACAGCTTTCATTCCATTATAATGTCTTTATCAATTGGAAAACAACTATAAAAATAATGATTATATTTACCATAAGCAGTAAAGATATGATGCCAGAGGTAGTTATGCACATCTCACCACCATATATCTCAAGCAATAACAAAACTATTTAAATAAATGTATATTTACAGTAAGTAAATACTAAAGCAAGCATTATCTGATTATTTACGTTTTGTGGAATAAAACTGTTGTCTTTAAAAGAAAACAATCTTGCACTCTAGATTAATAACACATACAGTTATAGTCAAAACAAACTATATATATCAGGCCAATTAGCTAGCACAATCACAAGCTCATCCTCGACAGGTTGACAGGAGGACCACGAGTACAAGCTACAGCACCAGACTCACCCTCACTAATGCTCCTACCTGTGGAGGTGTTGCCCGAGGACGAGGTGGAGAGGTTGTGAGGTATGTTAGAGGTGGTGGTAATATCGGAGGTTCCATTGTCTCGTCCTCCACTGCCCCCGTTCTCTTCCTCCTCCTCACCCACCTCTCCCTCCGGGGTGAGCAACTCTGTCTTGCTGATGATGAAGTCTGGCGATAAGGAGGGAAATTATTAACCTCGCACCGGGAGTAATTCTAACATGGCTATAGAGAACAAGTTAAAATAATTAACCTAACTTGACCACGAACAACAAGTAAAGTCCATCAATATTGTAGCTGTATTGTTAACTGTTGTCAATACTGTAGCACATTACCTGTACACAAGCCAACTTGACCCCTCAGTGACCTATGAATGACCCCTTAACATGAAATGCAAATGATTTAGATTGAATTAAGATTTTTAAATAAATTCTCTAATTAACTCTTCATCATTAGTAGAGTTCATAAATATTCTAAATCATTAACTTAGATGGAATTTATATAGGACTGGTTTGTAGCTACTGATAATAAGGTCAACTTAGGGGGGGGGGGAGGGGGGTAAATAATAGCCAGAGAAGACATAAGAAGCAACGTCACCAACCCTCAGAAGGTGAAAGGTTATCCTTGTCTTTAGGACTGATGGACTTCTCGTCATCATGGCGTCGTTCAGACTCTTGAGAGGAGGAGTTGTCTCTGTCTCCCCCGTTGTCCTGATGCTGTTGCTGCTTTTCAATCTCTCGTTCACGTTCTCTTTCTCGTTCCCGCTCACGTTCCCGCTCCCGCTCTTGTTCAGACAGTCTCTGATTTTCTCTCTCTCGCTCCCTTTCCAGTTCTCGATCTCTTTCGCGTTCTCGCTCTCGTTCGCGCTCTCGTTCTCTCTCTCGTTCCCGTTCGAGGTCATGGTCAGAGGCACCTCTTGGGGGCCAAACGGGGAGTGGACGATCCTTGTCGTCATGGTGATCGTAGTGGGGCGGTGGCGGCAGCTTGTGAGGGTTACGCTCCAGCAGCTTCTTGGAGTCGTGGAGGAGCGGCAGCGTGAAGGGCAGCCCAAATGGAGGAACCCTGTAGGAGTACAACCTTAGTCAGCAGTGAGGACACAAACACACACACACACAGACAGACAGATACCTCTATTAGAGGAATCTTGAAGAACTGTCTGGTTTCACATAATTTGATTTTGTCTACATAAAACCAATAACTGGAAAAAGGCCTGTATTCAAAAGTAAGCTGCAAATTTCTTATATTAATTGCAGTAATAACTATAAAATACCTGCATATTTTGTTAATGTAGTTGATAATTCACTTTATTTTTCCTTTCCTTGGCCCAGCTAGTATGAACAGAAAATATAGCGTTTGTGCAGTTTAAAGAGTTAACATCTAATCATGTTATATAATCACATTTAATAATACTTCAACATGTAAAACTGTCAATACTTACCCCAGCTGTTGAACCATCTTGGTGTCTGGTGCTGGTGACTGTGGGGAGGTCCGTGGCGGCAGGAGACTCGAGCCTGCCGTAGGGTCGTACTGAGGGTGTGGGGAGCGAGGTCGTACCAGCCCACCTGGGAAGAAGGGCGGCGCTGGCAGGGCTGGGCCTGGACTCTTGGAGGAGGTGCGGGACATGAGGGAGGACGAGTAGAGGAATGACCGTGCAGGAGTGAGGGAGGCTGAAGAGGGTAGGGCGGGTCCTGGGGGGGAGGCAGGTCGTCGTGGGTATCCTCCGGGCACCATATTGAAGTTTGGCAGGTCCCGTACATCCCTGATGTCTGCACGAGGGTCCCTTGGGGCCCGCTGGTCTCGACACTCCTGCCCTAAGTTAAGGGCAGTGTCTGCAGGAGAGGGTTTGGGTCTCTTGGCAGGCGGGGGTGTAGAGGAGGACCCACTGCCCTCACGGAGACGTTCCTTCCCTCCACCGCCATCATCCTCCTCCTTACTCGCTACATCAGCTAAACCTTTTATCTGTAAGACCACAAATTGATGTATATGTTATATCATTCTTTGAACCATCATCAACATCCATGACAAATTACCTATACTTAGACCATAAATGTCTACTTACAAACATGGACACAACTTATAGACATTAAGTTAACCTCAACTATACCACCACATGTTAAGTGTTGTAACTAAACAATATAAGACAGAAAATGATGATCACCTTCACACTCATGTTCACTTAACTCCTTGAGGACGATAACATAATCCCTTCAACTCAATAGCATCATCTTATCCAAGGAACTAGGTCATTGTAATCAAAGGGTTAAGTCATTGTACTCATGGGGTTAAGTCATCGTAATCATGGGGTTAAATCATCGTAATCATGGGGTTAAATCATCGTACTCATGGGGTTAAGTCATCGTACTCATGGGGTTAAGTCATCATAATGAAATGGTTAATAACAGGAGTCTCTTACCTTCAGCGTCTCTGCGGTCTTAAGTAAGGAAGAGAGTTGGTCTTGCTCGATGTTAACTTCACCGCGGTACATGTAGTCGACGAGAGCCCGCAGGTCAGCATACCGAGTCCCGTCCATGATGATGATCGGCTGTTGACCTTCCGGGGACGCCTGCAGGATCCTCTCGAAGTGGGCCGAGGATGCCAGCAGCACCAGTTTGTGCACCCGAAGGACATGGCCTGAGGATACCGAGTGTATGAGTCATGTAAAGCATTAGGGAGGAATAATGGGATATCTGACGAGAGGACATCCTGCTTGGTTAGTGCATAGGCAGACTTTAATGCGCACGCACGCACACACACACACATACACACACACACATATCTAGTTATTATGTGTCTTATTTATATCACTTATGTTATTTGTATATTATTTGTAATTCGAAACCCATTCCCCAATTATGTAACTGTATATTTTCAGCCTTCTGGCTGCCAAGCTCTTTCAATAAACCGTTAATTATTATTATTATTATTATTATTATTATTATCACACACACACACACACACACACACACACACACACACACACACACACACACACACACACACACACACACACACAGCACAAAGGAACCCGACAGCTTTCTCTGCCAAGAGTCAATCTACCTCCTCCTCGCTTTTACAACTTTCCAACAAGCGGTGATAAAAGCCAACAGTCGCGGACCAAGGGCGAGGAAGGGCAAGGAAGGTCAAGGGGGCGAGGGACGGTGAGAGGGGGCGAGGCAGGGTTGGAGGAAGAAGGTGAAGGAGAGGGAGAGTAAGGGGGTAAGGTCCGGGATTCCCATAAACCCCAAAGTTGAAAATGCCTCCCATCACCTCTGCCATAACAGGAGACGCGAGAAAATAATCTACGTGACTCATTAAATCCGGGTCGTCCAGACAGAGGTAAAAAAATGACAACAAAACTGACCCGTTGTGAGAATTTACCATAACTAGATTCGTTCTCCTTATCTGCAATTACGGGAGGAGGAGGAGGAAGAAGAGGAGGAGGAGGAGGAGGAAGAGAAAGATAGGAAAGAGAAAGAGGGGGAGAAAGAGGGAGAAAGATTAAATAAACTTACGAATCTTTGGGAATGTGGAGCCCTGGTAGACGAGGATCGGCTGGGTAGAGAGATGCATTCCCATATATGAGTCGTGTGTATGCCGCCCACAGCTTGCTGGTGTCGCAGGCTTCTCCCATTGTTGTGATGGTGAAGGCACACAAGGGTGACGCCGTGTGGGGGCCGTGGGGAGGTGGAGGGAAGAGGCGGAGAAGAGAAGATGGAGGTGAGAAGAGTAAGTGGATGACAAGGGTAAAGAGAGGGAGGAAGAATGTTTTGAGGTACAAAGGGAAAAAATGGGGAATAAACGGAGAAAAATACTACACACACAACGGAAGCACGATGCATTACTCATTTACGGACGCGAGAGAGAAGCAACGCAGCAAGACTGTCATATGACGCAAGGTGAAACAATGACACACACACAGTCAGACACAGGGCCGTCACATCATTCACCTCATCTTGGGAACTGGTGAATACATCAGCATCACGGGGACTTTATCTTCTGAACACACAACACCATACACGACCACACAACACCATACACGACCACACAACACCATACGCGACCACACAACAACATACAAGACAACACTACACAACACACTGTACAGAATCCATACTCTTCCTTGTCTAATATAAAAAAGGACATTTTTGTGAGGTTGGAAGGAGAGTGGGAGGAAGGTGTGAGGGTAGATGAAGGCAGTGAGGGGTCAGGGAAGACAGTGAGGGAGATAAATGTTGATTAGGAGGACAGGTGTGTGTGTGTGTGTGTGTGTGTGTGTGAGGAAGACACAGACAGGTGTATGGGACTTACCTTCACAGAATATGGAGACGTCTGCATACTGTTGTGAGGTTAGCACTGTCTCGAGCACGCCCAGGAGGTTGTGCTGGTGATTGTTCCACCGCAGACAGTAGTGCTGCTGAGCCGCGTAACTACTGCTCATCCCGGACCCAGCCAAACCTGAAACACCATGGAACACAACTTAGTCAAGGAAAATAGTTACTTGGCAACCTCTAACACTACGGAACACAACTTATTAAATATTTTTTTACCTGGAAGTCTGTAAACATTAGGTAACACACCTTAGTAAACACGTTACCTGGGAGTTATTCATTAATGATCTGTAACACCATATAACGCACCTAAATATAATACTTTAAGAGAAAAAAAATTGCTCTCACAAAACAAGAAAGATAGGCCCCACGATCTAAGCCTAAGCCATTATTAGTGCTGAAGAAAGAAACACTATGGGCGTGACAGCAACCAGGGGGGCGTCGCCAGTGGTCAATACAGCAGGGGACAAAGGTGTTGTTAACATGTGGTATAGCAACTACGGTCTGGTCTTTAAGGGAGATATTTAAGGTGGATCGTAGATATATATGATGTAGGAATGGCGGGGGAGGTGAAGAGGAAGGGAGAAGAGGAAGGGAGAGGAAGGGAGAAGAGGAAGGGAGAGGAAGCATGAGGAAGGGGAGGAAATGTGGGGAGAGGAGTAGGGATCAGGAAAATGGAGAGGTGAGATAGGGAGGGAGGGAGGGAGAAGTCGATTTGGGGAACAGGATGTGAGGAGAGAGAGAAAAGTAAGGAGGAAGAAAGAGGGAGCCATACATGTACCAACAGAGTATACACACACCAACGATACCTCAAGGGACTGTCAACCCCCACGTGTGTAAGGAATAGTAGTGGGGTAATGTTTCTTATGGGGACGTATCATGCTGTGATACGTCAATAAGCTGGTCTGGTGCCAACACTCCCCTCACGTGTGTGTGTATCATGGTCCCTCGTACACCCTGACCTGGCACACACGCGCACACACACACACTCTCCTGGGTGTTACCATAGACCACAAACTGGACTGGAAGGCCCATGTAAACAACACAATCAAGGCAGCCTCGTACCGACTCTACATGCTACGACGACTCGGGTCACTTGGGGCACCCACGCCAGAGCTGAGGACTATCTACAGTACAACAGTGATGTCAAACTCAAAACCTTTCGAGGGCCAATTCTTATTTTAGTTACCCTCTTCAGGGTCAACACAAGTGCTATATCACATATTTGCAGGATTGAAGTTTACAGCTTCACACATTGCCTTACCTGGCTTACCAAGAATACCTCATTTGGGTTTGTCTAGTCTTAAGTATGTAAGATTCATTTTACTAAATAAACATGATTGTATCAATTTTTTTTTTCATAATTTCACGGGATGATAAATTTTACCGTCATCCCGCGGGCCACACCTGACCATCCCAAAGGACCACATTTGGCCCGAGGGCCATAAGTTTGACACCCCTGATCTACAACGCCTTTATTCTCCCCAAACTAACGTATACGTCACCAGTCCCCCGCCCACCTCACGCAGTCCGCCACTACAACAAAATTCAGCCCATAAGAGTCCGCACTGATAGATATAAGAATAGCACCATCCCATCGTTTAAAATAATAAACAACTCCTGATTTATGTACTGTACAGCCCTGTAAATGTATTCAACGCATATCATTATGTCTAAATCAAATGTAAGTTTGTATATTTTCAGACACCGGCTGCAACTCTATTAATAAACCGTTATATTATTATAATTATTATTATTATTACACACACAGCCTATATACCCTTTTCACCCACCTCTCATTCTACGTTGCAAACTTGCAGAGGTAATAAAAAAATTGACCACCTTTATGGGAGTATTTGTGGTTGGTGGCTGGTGGTGGCTGTCTCATTCTGGTCTGTTGGGGATGTCCGTTATAGAGAGGTATAGTGGTGGTGTCCGTTATAGAGAGGTATAGTGGTGGTGTCCGTTATGGGGAGGTCTAATGGTGATGTCCGTTATGAGGAGGTCTAGTAATGGTGTCCGTTATGGAGAGGTCTAGTGGGAGTGTCCGTTATGGGGAGGTCTAATGGTGATGTCCGTTATGAGGAGGTCTAGTAATGGTGTCCATTATGGGGAGGTCTAGTGGGAGTGTCCGTTATGGCGAGGTCTTGGGTTATCGAGTTAGTCTTAACATACCTCGTTGTTTTGCCCTCCATAAACTTCAAATTCCTTTTCGATGGGGGGGGGGGGAGAGAAGGGGGGGAAAGGTTTTAAGGAAGAAATTTACGGCGAGGATTATTTTTTTTTAGTTTGTGGGGGCGACTTTCCCTAGGATGGGTGGGTGGGTGGGTGGGTGGATAGTTAGGTGGGTAGGTGGGGGGTAAACAGGACACACAATTAGGCAACTTTGTGGTGTGCACGCTCAGATGAAACCAGAAAAGGTCAACCACGAATAGGTCGTCATTTTCACAACCCAGGGCACAGATGTCGCCTACGTCCCCTCCCCCCCCCCCCCTCTCCCGCTTGGTTTGGTCGACCCCTTTCCCTCCATCAACCCATCCTCTCCCCACCCCCTCTTCCCCATGCACCCATTTGAAGGCGGGTTCCTCCCTCACAAGGACAACCGGGGTGCAAAATGCTCCTCCTCCCGCTACCCCCCTTCCTGCCCTTGTTCCTCCAGTACACCCAGAGTACAAAAGAGTATCTCGTTCCTTCCTCCAGTACACCCAGAGTACAGTACTTCAGGTTACTTGAAGCATAAAGGTGTACCTCTTCCCCATGTATTACACAGGTGCCCAAGTGTCATTGTACCCAGGACACTCACACTCACTACACCCATCTACACTTACACACATTGACTTTATTAAGGGATAGGTAAATAAAGTCTCGGGGGTGGGGAAGGGAGGAGGAGGGGGGTGGGGAAGGGAGGAGGAGGGGGGTGGGGAAGGGAGGAGGAGGGGGTGGGGAAGGGAGGAGGAGGGGGTGGGGAAGGGAGGAGGAGGGGGGTGGGGAAGGGAGGAGGGGGGTGGTGATGGGAGGAGGGGGGTGGTGATGGGAGGAGGAGGGGGGTGGGGAAGGGAGGAGGAAGGGGGTGGTGATGGGAGGAGGAGGAGGGGGTGGGGAAGGGAGGAGGAGAAGGAGGGGGTGGGGAAGGGAGGAGGAGGAGGAGGGGGTGGGGAAGGGAGGAGGAGGAGGAGGGGGTGGTGATGGGAGGAGGAGGGGGGTGGGGAAGGGAGGAGGAGGGGGGTGGGGAAGGGAGGAGGAGGGGGGTGGTGATGGTGGAGAGGAGGAAAGGAGGAGTGAAAGGGGACGAAAGAATTAAATAAAGAAGGAGCAGAGAAAGTGGTAAAATGAACGACAGAAGACGAGACAAAGAGAAGAGAGAAGGAGAAAGGAGATAGAAGAGAAAGAACAGAGGGAGGATGGGGAAGGGGAGAGGCAGGAGAGAGAGCAGTAAACTGGTGGGAGTCGACCATCCTCGTTACAAACTCATTATTCCTTTTAACATAAACGTCACAGTGGAAGACACTTAACATAACACCAGCAGGACAGACATAGATACAGCCATTCCGAGAGGCTTAATCAAGACATAATCACCCGTCATACAGTATGGCTTCTTTGGTGGACGGATAAACACAACCAAGTTCAGAAATGTGGATGATGGTGTTGGATTATGACTCGTGGATGTTGAGATGGATGTGGCTTTTTATTTATTTATTTATTATTAATTGCTTATTTTTATTTGTGTGTGTGTGTGTGTGTGTGTGTGTGTGTGTGTGTGTGTGTGTGTGTGTGTGTGACAAATTTAGTGAAATGTGGTCTTTTTGATGTAGTTGTTGAAGTGGACGATGGGCCGTAAATCATGGTATGACAACTACGGACACACGGACGTACAGTATATGCAAATGGTGAAGGCATAATGAAATACGTACACATGTATGACTGCGATGTTGATCAGTGAGAGAGGGGGAGAGAGAGAGAGAGAGAGAGAGAGAGAGAGAGAGAGAGAGAGAGAGAGAGAGAGAGAGAGGAGGGAAGGACATGAGGCGGGCAGGACAGTAAATCAGACAGTTGGACAGCTATATAGGCCTCCGTCGAGCTGCCCCGCCGGCCATTTTGCACATCGCGTGTGACCGCAAGAGGGACAGGGCAGCCGCAATGAACCGTGCCTGCGGGTGCGGATGGCCGGGTTATGGCACCGCTGCGGTCACTTGCAATACTCCCTCATCAACGTAAACTCCAAGACTTCATTTTGGTCGTCCACTATTGGTTCAGTTGTTGGTAATTTAAGACCTCCCCCCCCCCCCCAGGTCGTGGTGGGGGTCAGGAAGGGCCCAGTTTACGAGCAATAAAACTCACCAGATGGAGTAAAATACGTAATGAATGGTAACACGAAGCTTGTATCATACAGGGCGCCGAGTGGTCCTGCAGGGCGGCCTACTGACCTTCACCTCCCCCCCCCCCCCCCCGCCCGCCCGCCTTCTATCCTGTTCCCGAAATGACAAATCATACTGTCATCTCGCTTCCCCACCCTTCCTCCCTCCCGCTCACGCTTCATTAAAAGTCCCGCCTTGCAACAACGCGAGTGTCCCCTCCCCTTGCCCTATTGCAACGACACTATGGGAGGGAGGGAGGGAAGAAGGGGCGGACGGTCACCCATGACTATGGAGCATCCCTCCTGCCCTCCACTGGCGACCGCGGGATGGGAGGGGAGGGCAGGGGTCGCGTGGCTCAGCACCCGTTGCGCCAATAGCCAAACGTCCGCCTCTCCTACACTACCCACTTTTTATCACCTTCCCTCTCGCAGCTTTGTGCCAGTGAGTGCAAGGCTTGCAACAAGGGACGGTTGCCACGCTCAATTTGCCAGAAGGTTGGTGTTTGGTGCAGCGGCCACGTGCAGCCTCCTTAATGGCCAGCGTCTGTCTGACGTCACTTTCATGCCCACCAGTAACAGACCAGCTCTCATCGGCCACTGATAAACATGTCCTCGTGTTCATTTATAATTATATAATATAAATACTTCATTATACTGCCGTCAAGATAAGTAAAAGTCGAAATCATTATTAATCAAAGCTGCAGTATATCCCTTTAATGATATGACTCTTAATTACTCGTGACAATAATTAAAATCTGCTAATTCATTTATCATTCAATATTTGTTTTTTAAATCTTGAAATTAATGTTAAAATTTGAGTTGTGAGAGAAGAGAGTGAGTGTGTGGGGGGGGGGGGGGTGAAGTGCCTCATAAACAGGTGACCCAGGTGAGCTCTGTTTGGCTTCCCTCTACCTGAACCTGAGAGAGAGTATAGGTAACATGACTGGCAGTACCTCATACCTCCACTCCTCTCTACACCCGCCAACGAACACCTAAGTACAACTCATACACTCAACTACACCTATACGAGCCAAGTTACACCGATACACTCTAAGTCATGCTCATACACAATATCGGCAAAGAGCAACAATATCGGTAAATAAGAATATCGGGACAAAAAATATCATCATTCTTTCCTTTCCTTATCTACCTCCCCCACCAACATCTACACCTCCTCCTTCCCCACACCTTGGCCTCCAGGTGTTGTCAGGAGGGGCCGTAGGGGAGGTGGAGGGTCGTGTCATTCGTGCTGATTGATACCTGCCTCCCATACTTGTCCAGGTAACGGCGCCAAAACCAATTTCCTTCATTATAGACCCAGTGGACAATCACGTGACAGCCACAACATCAAAATCGTCGCGACATATTTTTTTTTTTTAGTACGAGTGTGTATCAGGGAGAGAGGATAGGGTAGGTGGTCTGATCGCTGAGGATATCACGAGCGGTCAATCTCAAGCCGAGCGGGAAATACACAAACAATCTCTATTCAGTGAAGAAGACGAGGAGGGGGGGGGGAGAAATTGAGTATTGAACTTTAATCATGGCGTCAATTATGTTTAAAAGACACATTCATGTTAACTTTTTACGTCCGAATACAGTATTAAGGAAATGGCATGGGGGGGGGGGGGGGAGTTGGAGGAGGAGAAGGAAGGTATAGGTGGGAAGGAGATGAAAAGGAGTCTACCTTCACCAGCCGCCATCTTTGTGTTTGTTTAAATCTCGGGATTACTCTCAGCGTTACGTCACAAATGTTTTCATTAGGTGACAAATTTCACGCGTCAACTCGGCCGTGACTGTCAGCCATGTGTCATAACATCTTGACACACACACGCAGTCTATCTGGCTCTTTTTTTTTTATTACTTTTATCTATGCAAGTCTTGTAACGCATCAGACGACCTCATGACGCACTACACTCCCTAACGACGCAATACACTCCCTAATGACGCACTATACACCTTCTTGACGCATGACCCACCCTCCTAAAAATCCATGCTCTTATATAACGCACTCGACGTCTTAATAACGTACTAAAAAGAACGCACTTGACAGACTTCCGTCATAAGATAACTGATCGCAGACATTCGATAATTTGTTTCAAAAGACAAGAGAACTGCGCTGTAGATGTCAACAACTCTAAACACTAATGGCAGAGGATGTGTGGGCGGTATGGGGGGGGGGGGGGGGCAGGGGAGGAGAGGAAGAAGAGGGGGGCGCCTGCAAGCTTACGTGCAGGCAGTGGGCGGAGCTGATGCCGGTTTAGAGGCGGGGCTAGTAAGGACGAGAGAGAGAGAGAGAGAGAGAGAGAGAGAGAGAGAGAGAGGTGGGTGGGAGGGAGAGATAGGGGAGAGTAAGAGGGGGATAGTGAGCAGAGGGAGGGAGGGAGAGCCGATAGAGAAATAAAAGCAATGATATAGGGCGGGAGAGACAGAAGGTGGCTGGACACTGCATGATTGCATCTCCAGAGAAAACCTGAGGCTGTTTCATATGGGCAGTGAGGGAGGGAGGGAGACTGGTGAAGAAAGAATGTTTGGGAGATCTACTGGGGTGATAACAAGTGGGGAGGTGATAGCAGAAGGGGGGAATTTGGCGTTAAGTGATTCTAACTTGGGGAGAAAGTAACAATGGGGAGGAGGAGCTGGAATGAAGGGATGAGGGAGAAGTGTTGGGGAGATTGCTGGGGAGGGGATTGACGAAGTAACCTGGGGGATAAGGCCTGTTTTAAGAGCCCCTGGGGAGGTATAGATGGGGAAGAGTTTTACTGGGGTAGTGGGGAATAGGGAGAGGAATGGTCTTATTTCTTACTCGATATTTGAAAGAAGTTGTGATGATCTATTGACAGACAGACAGACAGAGGAAATAATAGAGGTTGAACTATATTCATTGATCGCGACACCTCCCCACCTCCCTCACTGTATAGGGAAGGAGGGGGGGGGGGGTATAGGGTGGTCAAGGAAACACTACGGCAACACCCAGACAACCACAGGTGTGCAAGGAAGGTGTAGTAGTAAAAGAACACGGACACGTACACCCAGCACTACACGTACACCCGGCACTACACGGACACCCGGCACTACACGGACACGTACACCCGGCACTACACGGACACGTACACCCGGCACTCCACGGACACGTACACCCGGCACTACACGGACACGTACACCCAGCACTCCACGGACACCCAGCACTACACGGACACGTACACCCGGCACTACACGGACACCCAGCACTACACGGACACATACACCCAGCACTACACGGACACCCGGCACTACACGTACACCCAGCACTACACGGACACGTACACCCGACACTACACGGACACGTACACCCGGCACTACACGTACACCCGGCACTACACGTACACCCGGCACTACACGTACACCCGGCACTACACGTACACCCGGCACTACACGGACACATACACCCAGCACTACACGTACACCCGGCACTACACGTACACCCGGCACTACACGGACACATACACCCAGCACTACACGTACACCCGGCACTACACGGACACCCGGCACTACACGTACACCCGGCACTACACGGACACATACACCCAGCACTACACGTACACCCGGCACTACACGTACACCCGGCACTACACGTACACCCGGCACTACACGTACACCCGGCACTACACGGACACATACACCCAGCACTACACGTACACCCGGCACTACACGTACACCCGGCACTACACGTACACCCGGCACTACACGTACACCCAGCACTACACGTACACCCGGCACTACACGTACACCCGGCACTACACGTACACCCGGCACTACACGTACACCCGGCACTACACGTACACCCGGCACTACACGTACACCCGGCACTACACGGACACATCAAAGCCTCACCGTCAGACCACCAACACAAAAAAACGTGAAAAATGAAACAGAGGAAAAGTTGTACCAGCACGTGACTAATAATGGCGGGGACGACTGTGTCTCACGCTAGTCTATAGGTCCCCTCCCTACCTCCCTACCTTACTTTTCTCCCCCTCTCCCTCCCTACCTCCCTCCCTCTCTTTTCCCCACTCCCTCCCTCCTTCCCTCTTCACCCTTGCCCTATCTTACTCCTTCCTTCCCATTTCTCTCTCTTCACTTTACCTACCTATAAACCCTTCCTACGCCTACTATCCACATCTAAGCTATAATTTCCTGACGCACTACCTATATCCCGAGCTGCCTTCCTCACCTGTAACTACCAGCTTTTATAGTACCATCAAAACCGTTCTATCGGAAATTATCATGTAAATAAATAATTACCATTGCAATAAACATAATTGCCAACTAGACATAATCCTGACAGCTCTGTCCTCTTGTTCAACCTTAATACATTATTGTACACCCCATGTTGTACTGCTCCCCCATTATACTTATGTTTTTCAATTCCACTGTAATTTATGTATATAAAAAACAACAATAAACAAAAAAAATAATAAATATATAAAATAAATAAATATTGAAGTGATAACCGTGGTAACACTATGAGATGTTCTTATTACCACCATGCTATTGTACTACTCCAGATGTTACTAAATGTTACATAATACTTCCTTGAGATAAATGTATAGTATATATCAGGTGCCTCAAAGATAGCTCAGGTTCTCAACTGGTTCAGCCATGTTCATATTGTTATTATTATCTACCCTGTATCTGTGTTTTTAACGCTAAATAAACTGTTTCAATTCAATTCTTTTTGGGTAGCAGGTCAAATGAACCCCAATAGGCCCCAGCCGTACCAAGCCCCTATCCTGTACACAATTTCTATATTTCTTTACATCTGTATTTCATCGGTGACATTTGTACATCACATTTGACCTCTGTACATCACATTTGACCTCTGTACATCACATTTGACCTCTGTACATCATATTTGACCTCTGTACATCACATTTGAGCTCGTAACAATATCAAGTATTGAGTTGCTCACACGGGAATCTTTTAGCCAAATTTCTTCTTCATTTACATATGGCAGTAGTGGTGGTGGACTGGTGGTAGTAGCGATGGTGGTGGTAGTTACAGTGGTGAATGGTAATGGTGGTAGTAGTGGTGGTAATGATAGTTACAGTGGTGAATGGTAATGGTGGTAGTAGTGGTTGATGGTTGTTATTGTGATAAAATATGGTGACTCAATTAGTGGTAACAAATGGCAGATTGTGGCGGGCTGGTAGATGACTAGACGGTGACAGACAGTGGCAGACAGTAATGGACGGCGGCAGTGACAAGGGAGAGTAGCAACGCAGTAAGTGAGGGAGGGGTGTGGAGGGAGAGGGAGGAGGGGCGGTGTAGGTAGTAGTGGTGGTGGTGGTGGTGATAGAATGCATGTTGGCCCCTACATATTGATCCTGGGCCGCCACCACCACCACCACCACCACCACCCTGTTGGCCATGCAAGGCGTAGGTAGTAGCTGGGGCGAGTGTTAGTAGGTGGTGAGTGGGAGGGAGAGAGAGTGGGGGTGAGGGGGGAGAGAGAGTGGGGGTGAGGGGGGAGAGAGAGTGGGGGTGAGGGGGGAGATTGAGTGGGGGAGAAGACACGCCCACGGTAGGGGGAAAGGGGGGATAATATCCATAGAAGGTAGGGAGGGGGGAGGGGAGGGAAGGTTAAAGAAAGAAAGAGGGAAGGGTGGGGGGGGGGGTAAGAGAGGAGCCTTGAGGGGAGAGGATAGAGAGCGTAGGGGTGGGGGAGGGAGGGTGGTGGGAGGTGGCGGTGCGCGAGGCCAAGGGAGGTCAATTCAGCGGACGAAGAGGTGACGATGATGGACGTGTCAAGGACGTGGTGGAGGAGGGAAAGACAAGCTGCTGATAATGATGATAACGTGTGTGTGTGTGTGCCTCAAGACTTACTCCAAACACCTGTCCAAAAAATCAGTCTTTTTAAGCTGCTGTGATAAACGTAAGTCGGGGAAGAGCTTCACAGGGCGCCAGGGTGAGTGAGTGAGCTGTAATATTGTTACATATGGAGTTTTAATTAAATATTGATGGCGTTAAGTACGAGGAGCACTTGAGAGTTTGCATGTTGATGGCGGTGTGCATAATTTAGAACCACCAACACCGGTCAACACCAACATAACGAGCGTCGGCAGTAATGGTCCTCCTCTACCCCACCCACCCACCCCCCACCCCCTCCCCCCCGCCGTCAGCGCTGGCAACAAGTTGGTTAAACATCAACATTTTATTTTATGACAAGAGTTATGAAAGATATTTTCCAGCACTTGGGATGGTGGATGTGTTACTTCCGTCTGGGTGATGGCGGCCTCCCTACAGTACGCATCCGTGAGCCCCCGCCACATACACACACCGCGGCCGTAATAGCGTATTGTGCTCAAGTTTGTTATCCCCTTTGCCGGGCCGTGATCCTTTACGACGGACATAAACAATATTATCACCACAACCACCACCACCAGGATCATAACCATTACCACTGTGGCTCAAGTATTCCTGTACTAGAAGCAGGACCAGTACTGTCAGAGACCCCAAGACCACCAGACGCGGGTCACATGCACACCTCCCTTCCTCCTCCCCTGGCAGGTGACATACTATTCCCCAGCCTGTGAGAGGGAAGCCGCGCCCCTGGTGACATAATAATCCCCCACACGGCGCCCCAGAAACTCCTTCCCGGCTACGGTGGTCACTGGCACCCGCCAACACCATCTTGTCCTCGGGAAGCGTTCGGTGATACATCCGCCAGGGGTGGCAGGGCAGGTGGCAGCAATTGGGGCAGGAGCAGCAGCAGAAGTCTCGGCGGTTAACAGCTGGGGCAGGAGCAGGAGCCTCGGGGGGCAGCAGTGTGCAGCAGGCATCCCCGGCAAGCCAACACACCCCATCATCACCGCTCACGCTGCCGTCTCCTCCTCAGTAATTCCTGGCAACCATTTGCATGTTGAATTACAGACGCAGCCTTGTTGAGATGCAACCTGCAGCCCCTCGCTAAGCCCAACCTCCCCACACCTTCCAGTGCACAATAAACCCTTCACCAACGTCTTCGTCCCAACATTTAGATATACATCACTCTCGTCCACTGTACACACACACACACACACACACACACACACACACACACACACACACACACACACACACCACGAAAATGTAAACAAAAATAAAAATTAAATAAAAATGTGGTATAAGTTTATTATGTATTTAACTATTTACTAACACCACGTAAATTATTGTAATCCAGATAATAAATAACTACAATAACCTGGAACAGTAGTACAGTAGCCTGGATGACGTGAGGCTACTTGACGCTGGCTATTGAAGGGCGGTAGGACACAGGTAGTACGAGAGGTGATATAGGACAGGTAACCCTCACGATAGCCCGCGTGAACTCACCTTCTGACTCGCCTGACTTACCGGTACTAATTAAAGGTACACACACGGACAGGTAAGTCAGTCCTATACCCTAGTCTACACCAACCCTAATATTAACCCGTCCTTTACCGTCTAAACGTTAGTCTTACCTTTTCTGTCCCTACAACTACTCTCTCTCTCTCTCTTATCCCGGCGTTACCTCCTTCTCCAACTGTCAATATCACTAATTCTTCTTCTTCTTCTTCAACAAACACACGAAGTATCTTCATTGTATTCCCGGCATTTGAGGCACAACACAGCTGAACACTCAAGTGCCACCTAAACGCTATTCCCGAATACCATTCCTGGCACTCCACGATTGTATAAATAAGCGCGGGTGGTGGCAGTGGCAGGGTTGAGGGGAAGATAGGGAAAGGCGGGGAGTTGGGAGGGGAAAAGGAGTAGTGTAGGGAGGTGGGGATCCAGTCGGGGAAAGGGGGTAGAGGGGGAGGTAATTTTGGCGGTGGAGGTAAATAAGAGTGTGTGTGGAGTAAACAGGATGACATACTCCCGTTCTCTATATTATCAACATTTAGGTAACATTTTTTGCATCAGCTTTTGACAAAAACGTGGCGTTTTTTTTCTCCCTCTGCCGCGCGTCACGACACTGATCACCAGGATGTTATGGCTGGTGAGTTAATGTTAATTCTTCTCTCAAGAGTAAAAAATTCACCCGTGACAGGAAACATCTGCATATCTCCAGCGGTCATGTTCCTCCACTCCGCCGCGGCGAGGAATCATGTAAACTCCTTAATGTAAAAATCTTGTAAATAAGTTATGATCCGCAGTGTAGTCCAGCCGCCGTTTTTGTGTGGGTCGACGGCGGAATGCCTATCGCGTTTTTTAGCCTATACTTGACTCAGCCATCAGTCATTGTTGTCAGCTTATCGTGGGGCTCAGGGGGTAATTTATAACTTTTTTACACGGGATTTTTGCGTAAAGTATCCCGTGTCCACAGGGGGAGAAACCTAGAGATAATATTGGATTGTGTTGTCCGAAGACTGGCTTCTTTAGGCCCATACAATGTTCTTGGTAACCCATCCTCCCGCCCAGCACAGTTGCCAAACGTTGCTTTACAACTCCACCTTTTAAAATAGTTTGAAGTATACATACCTCCCAGAGAGTTGTTATTAATTAACGATTGATGCGCTTAAATAAAAATAAAAATATACACATATGCATTACTGTACAGCATGTATATACTCCCGACAGGTTAGAAAAAGTCTATATGGGAGCACAAAGCACTGTATGGGTCGGCGTAGCGTGGCCAGCTACGCAGACGCAGATCCGCGCGGCCGAGCTTGTGTAGGAAGTCATGCAATGCCACAAAAATGCGACGTTGCCCTTACACCGTCGTCTAGCCCATACATCTCCCTGCTCCACCTCCCTACCTGCTGTACACGCACGCTTCTCATAAGCTCATCGCATGAGCTATGAAGGAGGGTAACAATGTAATATATTCTCGTAGTGGGAGTTTCTGCCCGCTAATTGTGTGTGTGTGTGTGTGTGCAGATAAAGCATAATTAGGCTTAGCTGTCCCAGACTCTTGTGTTGACGTCGGCGCTTTGGCGAGGCGAGCGTTGGGTCTTGGCGGCGGTGTGTCCCTCCTAGGAGACATGGGGGGCAGCGGCACTATGGAGGAGGAGAAGGTGGGAGTAATGCAACACAAAGGTCTCCACCACACCACTATAGGCCCCAGTTATCGGTGGCGGCCACGTGGCATGTCAACGAATCATAGGCGTGAACCAGGCCGCTGTATTTATTCCGCGCTCAATGCTAATTTACCGTTCACGCGTGGCCAGAAAACACCGCCACCACCACCTCCTCCTCCCCCCCCCCCCCCTCTGTCACAGTTCCTTTTAGCGTGGATCTTGTGATTACCACCAATTACAGTTAATGAGAGTAATTATTCTCACAAAATATGTATATATGAGATTATCCTCAACAGCTGTGAGAGTACTATAGCGCACACACCTCACGCACTCACCCACCCCTGATTTGTTGTTGTTGATCGAGGCACTATGCACCACACCTCGCTGTACACCACACCTCGCTGTACACCACACCTCGCTGTACACCACACGTTTAATCATCAGCAGGAATATATATATATATATATATATACATTGATAAGTCTTCCTCGGTACCTAAGACTACACTATTAATGGCCCCTGCCGCCCCTCAACACCCCTCCTGTCTACATATATCAAACGTTGCAATATTAAATTTATGCAATTCATGCACCTTAAATAACCAGCAGCGCGCGCCAAGGACGATACCCCCTTTTAGTCCCACCACAACTCCGCCTCTTTCAGCACAAGTGGGTTGACACTGTTTTGCAGCGTGCACGGTGGCGGTGGACGGCGTTACCCTAAACGGGTGAATCACACACGTTAACACGACGCAAAACTGGGCCATGTAGGGAGTAGACACACCCACTCTGTAGCATTGTCTACACTACTACACCTAACTCAGCATACATCTAGCAGGCTACACCTAACAGAGGCTACACCCAGCACGAGGAAGGTGGAAACGGAAGTCAGGCATCATTTTTAAGCCGTTTTCTCTGCTAAGATAAGGTACTATAATGGTATATTTTTTGTCAGGTTCTAGACAACAGTAATTATAGGAGAGAACAGAAGGAGACCTATAATTGAGGAGGTGCATGTAAATCACATATAATTACCTGCCATTGCATTTGTTTACTGAATTATGTGGTTTTCCTGTGTGCCCTCCTTCTCTTCCCTCCCTCCGTCTCTCACCTTCCCTCCCTCCCTCCGTCTCTCACCTACCTTCCCTCCCTCCATCTCTCACCTTCCCTCCCTCCCTCCGTCTCTCACCTACCTTCCCTCCCTCCCTCCCTCCGTCTCTCACCTTCCCTCCCTCCGTCTCTCACCTTCCCTCCCTCCCTCCCTCCCTCCTACCTCTCCTCAGTAAAAGATATGGCGTAATTAATTGTTTCTTTTCTCTTGAGTTTTATTAATTTGTCTTTTTCGTACGTTTTCTTTTAACACACACACACACACACACACACACACACACACACACACACACACACACACACACACACACACACACACACACACACACGGTTAATCAGCTGTCATACCGGTCATGTTTCCTATCAGACTAGGTCATGTTTCCCATCAGACTAGGTCATGTTTCCCATCAGACTAGGTCATGTTTCCCATCAGACTAGGTCATGTTCCCCTCAGACTAGGTCATGTTTCCCCTCAGACTAGGTCATTAATTGGGAGGGAAAGACTGTAAATGTCTCCCCTCAGACTGGGTCAAGAATGGGGAGGGGAGGAGGAAGGATTCTGTTGTCTCCCCTCAAACCTGCCAGTCATCAGGCTGAGGGGACGGTGACTCATGCAACTTGAGGCTTTTTTCCCCTTGTTTTTTGTCCTGAACATCGTCAACAGATCCAGCGAGCGATGTGGCGAGGGGAACACATCCTCGTTAGCTGGTCATATGAGTCCTACAGTCCTACAGTCCTAATGGTTAGGTTAAGGTCGGTTGTGACGAGGCCCATCAGAACTGGGACCTATCTGGACTTGGACCATTCAGAACTGAGACTCATCAGAACAAGGCCCCATCAGGACTCGGGGCTTACAACTCCCCTTTAAACGTTACACTCCTGAACTGAATTCCAAAGAGAGAGAGAGAGAGAGAGAGAGAGAGAGAGAGAGAGAGAGAGAGAGAGAGAGAGAGAGAGAGAGAGAGAGATTTAGCTAAGTACATTGTTGCTGAGTAAGTCGTCTTAACATACACATACACACACACACACACACACACACGTGCATCAGCAAGCTCAAAGTATCAGTTTAAGTGACTAAGGTTTTGTAGAGGTAAGGCAGGAATACTGAAGGACCCGGTACACCTGCTCCTTCTCTCCCCCCCCCCTCCTCCTTCTCCCCCCCCCCCTATTCTTCTTCTTCTTCTTCTTCTTCTTCTCCTCCTCCTCCTCCTCCTCCTCCTCGCGTGCTGGGGTGGTCCATTATTGTGCCAGCCTCCGGAAGTGACAGAAAAACCCCAAGGAATTGTAACATTTCCGACACCCGCGTCTCAGGTGTCATACGAGCCGTCGAAGTGGTCGTGTCTTACTGCATACGACACTTCTAACACACACGTTACGAGTACCAAGAGATGACTTGACACATATCAAGAAAAAAATATAACAGGTGGCATTATAAGCCATCTCTTGACTTAGGTGGCAGGTGTCAGAGATGGCTGACTAATAATGTAAAATATCTAGGTGAACTGTCAAACATTTCTGACGCGGTGAGAGAAAAAAGAGATAGAGAGAGAGAGACACGGTGAGAGAAAGAGAGAGAGAGACAGAGAAAATGGGAGACAGACAGACAGACAGACAGACAGGTGACTAATATTACCGAAGATAATCTCAAACCTAGTGGCGAGAAGAAGGTTAATGTCCGTAGACTTTATCTTTGGCGGCTTCACCTGCTTTAACCCTTTGATGACGATGGATTAAGTTTTAACTCTTAGAGGACGATGGTTTAACTCTAACGACGAAAATTTTCTCCTAAGAGGACGATCTTTAAGGCCATAATATTTATCTAATATTCGTCTCGCTAACTCACCTGCTATACCTGCTAATTTCTGGCAGTAATTAGAGGTAAACATACACACAGGTAATAACAGTGTACATAAGGACAGGTGAGGTCAATATGAATGGAGTGTGGTAATGATTTGTGAGAAACCAGCCTGCCTTTCTCACTACCCCTAGACCTGCCTACCACACAACCTACACCCTGCCTTTCTCACCTACTCCTAGCCTGCCTACCACACAACCTGCATCCAACCCACCTCACAACCTACACCCTGCCTTTCTCACCTACTCCTAGCCTGCCTACCACACAACCTGCATCCAACCCACCTCCCCTTCCACAGCCTGTCAGACAGCCTTCACCCACTTCTTATGACGTATTGAACATAACTTTACACCGATAAACTATTACCAGAAATTCCACACTGACGGATACTGACGGAGAGTTGGCATCAAGTCGTCTCCTGTGAAGCACCTTCAGGCAGGCTACATCAGGTACTGTACGCCCGGGCGGTTGTCACCCAATACAAAAGTGATTCAGGTTGTGTATTATCCCAAGGGAGAGGAAGAGTGAGGGAGGAGAGGGGGGGGGGAGGGGTTAGTTGAACACGTTGTCAACACAGGGGGTGGCGAGCACGCACAGTAGCGGCAGTGTGTGTGTGTGTGTTGACGCTGCAATAAGTGACTCAAGTAGGGGGTCCAACATCTGCCACTAACGCAGCCGGCGTCTTGCAACCACCACCCACCAGTATTACGCCACCGCCACCACTGCTACGCCACCACCACCACCACCCCAACACACCTCCACCAAACAGGTTTATACAATGACATAAAAGAACAGGAAATCAAATGAGAGTTTAAATAAGAGAAAGACTTACATTAGACACCGTAAACAATGGTCGTGGATGATGGTAGTGAATTATTGAAAGTTTGTCGAGTAAACAACAGTAATAACAACAATAACATTAACAACAAACCAAACAATAATAATTACACAGGATTACAGTCAGGCACAAGAACACCAGAACAAGGGAACAGGTATGTACAAATGTTACCTATAAAACAGTAATTAAGGTTCAGGTAAAGTATTAATTAAGGTTCAGGTAAAGTATTCAGTCATGTCACCTTTGCCTGGCTCTATTCCTCCAGGTGTGACAGTTATGTTCACAGTTAGTTGTTCAAATACAGAGAACTCATTATATACCATGGTGTGAAGTCAGGAATTGGCTAGTGACGTCAATTGTGGCAAAGAGTTGGTGTGGGTGTGTGTGTGTGTAAGCTATTTAGTATTCAGTCTGTTTACAGAAGGTGGATTGGCACGTCTCTCTTGGCTCTGACACTGGGGGGAGGGGGGGCGGTTGTAGCAGGTGTGGGGGGACTGTAGCAGGTGTGGGGGGACTGTAGCAGGTGTGGTGTAGGATTGTGGTATTATCCAGTTCTTACCATTCATTGACTAAAACACTACACGATCCCCGGTAACACCACCATATCTATCTACGTCATCACACCATCATCACACCATCACCACACCATCATCACACCATTACCGTCGCCGTCATCTCCAGCAATACCTCCGTCTCTTGTCGTTTCTCCTCCTCCTCTTACTACCTTACCATGTACTGTATATCTGTTCAGTAATGTGAACCGTAATTCCCTTCACTAACTTCCTAACACTTCCCCATCCCTCCCCTTCCTCACACCCTATCCCCCCCATCTCTCACTGAGGGGTAGAGGTATGGAGAGGTTCTACTTGTTGATGAGTACCACTTCTCATTGACATACGTGAGCATAACATAGGTGGGAAAGATCATCACACCGTAAGCCTCACATTAGCGACTAGTCAACATATTTAACTGAACACATACACCTTAGGCTCGTTCACCTTGTGGGTACCTGTGATATTTTACCTGTTTAATGGGTAGTAGGGTATCTTTACCTATTGATGGCAGAAGGTGTAATTACTGTATCGAAATAACAGAGGGGGACACACACACACACACACACACACACACACACGGGTTGCACTTTAGACTTCGCGACACCAGAATTACCTCCCACATTCACTCGTTGTTTTGGTCCCAGAATCAACAGACCGATTAATTTCGTCGCTATCATAGTGTTATAGGTTAGTTGTGCCTCTTAAGTGGGTTTTGACTTACGAGAATATAATTGTTTGAAGTTTTTAGACAGAGGACTGCAGCGTAACAGCCAGTGCCACCATCACACGGCATAAACACACACCTCTAGTGAAAATGTTCCTCGACTGTGGAAGTTTACGAGGAAATGAGATTTGTTTAGACGCCAAATCACTTATGGTGCTGTGAGGAAGGACGCGAGTGTTTATATTATCCAGTGCAGTAATGTCCTGCACCCCTGACCGTCTCTTGTTGATCTTGTCCACAGACGTTGGTTCAAGTGATGTCAGTCTCGCTGCGTAATGGTTAGGTTAGGTTAGGTCAGGTTAGGTTAGGTTAAGTTTAATTAATTGTGAGGCAACGTTTCATCTTAGACAATATCATCAAACTGTATCATTTATGTGAGCAGTTATGTGATGATCCCCGTCACCCTTTAATAAGTCAAGACTCAGGTTATAACGTGATCTATGTGAGTCCTGGTGGTAGTTATCCCTCTTATAGTTACCACAGATGCGTGTTATTCTTCCTTGACCAGTAATTACGGGGTTTGGGAAAGTTTAGCGGCAATTTTTACAACCGCCGCAGAACCACAACTCCACAACGATAGTCCACCACCACACGACCGGCCACCTAACACCAAGTACACGAGGAAAGAGAAGGTTAACGCCCAGAGATGGGTGTTGACGAGAACATCAACGCTCGTTAACCACTAACCAAGTACTGGGGTGGTCGTCGATGGTCAGGCGGGAGAGGAGAGGGCACCCAGCAGCAGGTGTAGCTGCGCTGCAAGACGTTGAGGGAGCGATGACACGGCGACAGCTCAACACCAAGGAGAGGCGCGGGGGCGGGGAAATGGGGAGGGAGAGGGAGGGAGGGAGGGTGAGGGGTTACCACTGCATTACGTACGAGTGCAATATCATGCAGGTTTATGAGACGAAGACGTGATGAAATGTACTGAACCTCACACACAGCCAACTATAATCATCTTTATGGAGACTAATAATTCTTACACTTTCTTCCAGAGCAAATGTGTCATCACGCTGCCCTGACTATGAGAGGGAAGAGGTTGATGTACCACAGTCAAACAGGCGAATATGACACTTATAGAATACGGCAACCCTACAGTACGTGATTCACGAGTTTATTGTCCTGTAGAAGGAAAACATATGGGCGACGGGCGGGCTACTGGCTGCGGGAGAGACCGGGACATTAGTCATCTCTTGAGCTGCAACTTAAGATCACTGAGATGTGTAGTTGAGGGAGTTGCCTTAATGACAGCTAGAACTTTTCCCTCGGCACTGACGGACTATAATTACCGGGTAGAGGAACAAGAACAAGCGTTCATGTGGTCAGGTTGCACCGGATATAACTGTTAGAGCGAGGCAAAACAAGGGTGGTGTAGCCTCTCTGGCCCACCAGCGTCGACTATTCCACACACTGTAGTACTGGTGACCTTCTTGCCTCTTGTCTCAACTCACTAACCTAACCTAACCTTACTATTAATTTCTAATCTTCAAACAATATTTTATCTTACTATTCTTTATTTAATCTACTAATTAGTTCTATTATCCACTCGTGTATTCATTTGTGGTGTATAATGTTGCATGATACACTGCACAATGTTGTTTGTCGCTTTCACAACAGGTCAGGAGGATATCAAATATATATCAGTGAAACTGCCTCACCAAAGATAACAAAATAACGAACAAATTATGTAACATAACACAAGTACTGTAAGATAACACACAGGTACAGTAACATAACACACATGCATCATACTCATCGTCATCATACAGTCCTTCCCTCTTTATAAAGGTGTATGATCATCCCTGTACATTATATACTATACAGAGCTCCTTCGTGTATAATCCTTCTTCTTGACGTTCGAACATGGACCACTTACTACCAGGGCCCCCCACCACTCACTCCCAACATACACCGTTCATACGTATAATATCTTTATCTGGGTAACGTAGGCCTATACTAATTCACATGAGTCTTAAGCCTATAACAGGACGATTAAGAGACAGCAATAGCAGAGTGTGACGTGGCTGCTACATGTGTATTATATGCAAGTAAATCACTGTAGGTGCGCGTGATTATATAAATAGGTTATGTAATGTTCGTTCCCCTTCACCCTTCGCTCTCCACCCTGTCACCTGATAACACCGTGCATTGTGTGTGTGTGTGTGTGTGTGTGTGTGTGTGTGTGATTTAGCTTTGGGTTGCAGGTGATCGTGGGGACAAGGTTTGGAGAATATATATAACTACATCTTGACTAATTATGGAACTAATTTTTGACAGGAATAAATATTGTAGGCCTATAGAGGATTGTATGTAGCGTAGGCCTAGAGGCTGTCTGTATAGGCGGGAGAAGTGAAAGGGTTAAGGATGGTTGGAGGGAGAGAGAGAGAGGTCACCATCAACAACCAACGGTCACACTCCTCTGCCTTCAAAACCACTTACTCACTCTCACTCTATTCCCTCCACATTACACAACGATGAGACGCCATACTACTGTTAACGTGACACTCAATTCTGTAAGGTTTTTTCGTGTCGTCATCAGCAACATACAGCACCGGCGTGTGTGGTGTGGTGTGGTGAGTGTCACTATACCACCTCTCTACCACCACCAACGCCTCTATCATCGCCATCGTCCTCCACAATCATCGGTAATTATACACCTAACACCACGCTGTCTCATTATTCATTTTCCTTATCGAATTTTCATGTATTTGATTTTTTTTCTCCCATGTGGCAGAGTTCCTAAACACGTGTTGGGTGAGAGGGGGGTGAACACTGGCCGGCAGCTCTCCTTCAGCTTTACTCAATAGTGTCAGAAGGGAAGCCAAAAAAAAAAATATTCCATGTCACCTAAATATTAACTGGGGATCTCTCACCCTGAGGTAATTATTTGAAAGGAACTGATACTTATGCCAGACGATGCTGGTCTTGGTGTGGGACAGACAGACAGACAGACAGACACGTGACGGCAGCAAACAGTAATGACGGGGGAGAAGGGTAGAAATTGTTCGTGTGATCTAAACACTAATAATAATATCTTTCGTTGTCAGTTGTTACCCCAAGGCCATGTGGTAGTACCTTGTGGGCCTACCAGACGGGGTGTAACGTGGTGTATAGGCCTAGGCTAGTATGGCAGACTGACGGGCGGATATACCTACTGTAGGCCTATACCGTGGCTGGCGGCGGGCGGACCACGTGAAAGGGTTAAGAGACCGTAATACTGGTAGGCTTTCGCTAACTCTACCCAAACAAAGACTCGTGACTTGACGATAACTGCCGCCGGTGGTAGTGGTGGGGGTGGGGGTAGTGGGGGTGGGGGTGGTGGGGGTGGGAGGGCTTGTGGCTGTTAGAATAGTGGTTGAGGTGGTGGTAGAGGTGGTGGTGGTGTGGGGTACTTGTGGAGGTTGTACTGGGGGGTGGTAGAGGTGGTGGTAGTGTTGGTGATGGTGGTTATGATAGCTGATGAATATAATGGTCGTAATAATGATCGTTAAGCTATAAGGCAAAGTTAACAATGATGATGATGATGATGATGATGACGCTAACAATTAAGAGGACTCATTTACTTAAGAGTTTCGGGTCAATTTTCAAAGCCATTATTATCAGCTACAATTTATAATGAATAGTTTAAGTGAAGCAATATGTTATTTCTCTATTGTCCTGTACAGGTGTTGGTGGTGGAGGTTGATGGAGGTTGGTGGTGAGGGTGTTGGTGGTAGTGTTGGAGGTTGGTGGTGTTGGAGGTATTGGTGGTGGAGGTTGAAGGTGGTAATGATGAGGTGTTGGAGGTAATGGCAGGGTGAATGATGATAGTGTGGGTGGTGAGTGGAGATAATAGTAGCGGTTGTTACACCCGCATAGTTGATGGAGATGATGGTGGAGACGGCAGTCGTGAGGTGGTGTTGGTGGAGGTAGAACAGGTGTTAATATATACGAACGCGACAATGACATTATTAAGGTTGGTAACACACACACACACACACACACACGAGGACGAGTTACTACACCACACCACCTGGTGTCTACATGACCAGCCCAGGCCCGGGCCATCAACTGTAAACTATAATAATTTGAATGCTCAATCATTGTTCCTTCTCCTTTCAGTAATGAAAGCTTTTGTTAAACGACCCACCCACCTCATGTCTTTGTATGTAATAAGTCATTTTTGACCAATGTATATTTTCAACCTTCGGGCTGCCGACTTTTTCAATACACCGTTAATTATTATTATTATTATTATTATTATTATTATTATTATTAGTAGTAGTAGTAGTAGTAGTAGTAGTAGTACACACACACGGAGGATGAGCTCTGGCAGAAGATGTGTAGTAAACCTTGAAGTGACTTAATTGTTCTTGTCTGTTTTAGTTACTCGGGTCACCTGTACAGTTCTAAGCTCCATTCGTATTGGTGGAATATATGGAAGGTCTCGTCTAGCAAGAGAACCTAAGCCAATCAACACCGACCACAAGAAAGTGTGTTTCTCAACTCACACGTGTCATATTTCTCACTCATTACATCAACCTTTCTCAGTCTCACAAACACTTTTAATCGTCGTCCTGTACTGATGGGGAGATAAACAGGTGATGCGGTGGTTAACACAGGTACCAGAGAACTACCTCACACACACCTGTTGCCGCTACAGTTGTTTCACCACATCACATAACACCTGTTACGACCGCATATATTTCGCCGTATCACGTAACATAATTTATTACCACAGTTGTTGTGACCTTATCAACGGACAATCACCACACTCACCTTACTAACTGAGCCCGTTGACTGTTGTCTCACACAACCTCCTCTCCGCCAGCCTCATTACCATGGTTCCCGACTAACGTATTCAAACACTCTGTTGTAATTACTGAATGGAAGCATATAGCAACATACTCGTATATACGGTCATATACAGACACAGGAACATCTTCACTATACGCAAATATACAAGTACAGACATGAAGACAATGATTTGAATTCACTCAAGTACACACACACACACACACACACACACACACACACACACATACTCACCTCGATACATTCCTCTGTGGATGAGCATGAGTGACGTGAGGACTGCAGGATGTTGCTGAGACCAGTAAGAGGAGCAGCTACACTGTGTGTGTGCCCGTGTGAAAAAGAGAGAGAGGTAGACAGAGAGAGAAAGAGATAGAGAGACAGTGCCGTGGGCGTACGATGCACACCACGCCTCTTGATACACACTTCCGGTGCCACACTCACACCCCCCCCCCCACCCGTGGCACTAGAGTGACGAGGCACTCATCTCCCCCCTCCCTCCAAAGTTCAACACTAGTGCCACCCAAGAACTCGATTATCCGAGAACACGCCTTGAGAACACCTTTTTCGGGATAGTCTCGCACAACCTGGACTATCAGAATTATCAAAGCGATCCATTCTCACACCACCAAGTACTGAGCACCTCCCCCTACAACCACCAGTTAGTTCACCTCCTCCACGTCCACCAATAACCACCTCCTGCTGCTCTACTAAAACTGCTATACACCTTCAGATACTGTCATCATCGCTGCCACAACACCTGCACAGTAACCAGTCAACTAAGAAACATAGCCCTATTTATCCAGTCTACCAGAAGAGACAGTCAGACAGTTCAGACATTCATGGTCATACAGAGATATATGAACGTTTCGTATTTCAGAAGAACTAAGTCAAGACCTTCAGAGAATACCGAAGAAGTACTGCTGCTACTGCTGCTCATGCCTATAATCCCTCCAGGTCCCTGGGCGAGAGATGCAGCAGCAGCAGTTTGGAACTTGGATCAGCGTCGTGTGCTGTGCTGAGCTCAAGTACAGGGCTGTTGAGTCATTGCTTACACCGCCAGTATGGTCTCGGCTAAGAAAAACAAACGAGGTTAGTTGTTTGGTAGTTTACCCCTTGTTATGCACCACGGACGTATACGATTCTCTCGGGTCAAGTGTAGTGATTCACCTTACCTCTTGATAATCACATCTTGTATGGTTGATCCTTACTCGTACTCTTGAACGTCACGAAACAGCAGGTGGTGCACGGATAGTGACGGCAAAGCCTCCACCTGCTCCAGTACTGAAGTCTCCACTACACCTCAGCGCCACCCTCTACCTGTACATCTCATACACCTAAAGTACCACCACAACCTTCACTTATCCCAACACTCAGTAAACAACACGTCTTTATGTCACAAGAAAACACTGACCTGGGAACACACTCGCCCACAACAACCAAATGTAAATCTGTATATTTATGGCGTCAAGACCATGAAGTGCCTATAGCGGTCACCAGCCACACCACAGCGAGGAGACTGAGGGGATATCCAAGCCCCCAAGAATAATCACAGCAGCCTTAACATACTGGTAAAGACTTTGATCAACGTAGAGGGAGTGTGTGGGGACCTTCAGCGCCTGTGAGAGGAGTTACAGGGTGGAGTGTACTGCAG
Source organism: Homarus gammarus (assembly GCA_958450375.1). Lineage (NCBI taxonomy): Eukaryota > Metazoa > Arthropoda > Malacostraca > Decapoda > Nephropidae > Homarus > Homarus gammarus. Next base: position 1,575,437 of record CAUDMG010003098.1, on the reverse strand, counting down.
TCACCATCTCCACCAACGAGTCCTCCCGCCTACACCTGCAAGTCATGTATCCTGTTTCACAACCCATAGCCCTAACCACTACCTCCTTCATCACCCAAACTAACATGCCCACCTCACGCCCACGCCTTCGCACCCACACTATTAAATTCGCGCCTCACATTCTACAATTATGACTACACTCCCAAACTACTGCATTGTACACTTCTACACCGCTTCTCAACACTAACCTCTACAACCATCCTTCTACACCTACCTTACTACGTCTACACGATGGTACATTGCAACCATTACCGCTGCTGCTAACATCCTAACTACCACTATCACCATTGTAGTTATCACTGTTTTAATACAACTACCAACATTACCACCAGTATTGCCGCCACACTGCTTCTGCTTCTACTTCTACCACTACCACCACCACCACCACTACTAACACTACCACCAACACCAGTGCTAACACCACCACATCACCACCACTATCAAAATATCACCACAATCATCTTCATCAATCCCAGTATTACCACTACACTGTATGTTATGAGGGCTACTCACAAAACACAGACCACCACCCTTCCCTATAATAATACTAAGGTCATCAATTATTCACCCAATAACAATTATATTAAAACTAGAACAAATAATTAACAAGAAAATCAATCTATGATCACTAAGACGTTCAATAAACACAAAAGAACTCTGCCACACACACACACAAAACACACACACACACAAGTACAATGTTTGTTTCTAAGCTGAAGTTTGGTCAGTGTATCCTGCCTGGCGATAGTAGAAGGAGTGTGTGTGGGGGGGGGGGGGGGGGGGGAAGGGGTTGTTTCTCTTAGTCTTGGACAACTAACACGTCCTACTCTTAACGTCAACGGGTGCAGCGCCGCGACGATACACAACTTCTGACACTCGTTACACCTACGACATTTAGTGACGCCGTACGGACAAAAGCAGGTGTACGGACGCAACGGAGGTAGATAATATTATACAGGGGTTAAGATAAGGTCTTAAGCGAAGGACGGATGCAGTGTCGTGTGTACTGAGCAGGGCAGTCAGTCACCCTGCCTCCCTATCTCTAGTCCTCCTCGTGCATTTATCTCTCACTCCCCAGAACTACGACGCATTTACTGAGAATCACAAGCACAGTGACTAGTATCTGTAACGTGTATGCTTTCTTGCAACATACAGTAGCTGGGTGTTGTATATAACTTGTACGGTGGAGCTATGATACAAAGAGCATATATTTACACCTAAGACGCACCACTTATACATCATCTCGATCACCTGAAGATTAAACCCCCAACTCACCTAAAAATTAACCACCCTGATGCTAGGTTAAGTTAGATTAGGTTAACATTAGGGGGGTTAATCTTCAGGTGATCATTATATTATATATTTCAGGGCAAAAGACTCCACTGCTTCACCCCGACAATGTTTACTTCAGGAAGTTACGACACAGCCGGAGTTTGTCACTTATCACAGGGCGACGCTAAAGAGGTCACCTTATTATACAGCAGTTGTTGGTGTGGCACTGATTCTTGATCTATACACGATCCACCATGAACTTCTTTACACACACACACACACACACACACACGTCAGTATTTCATGTAGGTGTGTTTTCAGATAATTTTGTTGAATATACACAAGCGATAACTGAGTCATGTTCAGATGTAAGTTTATATACCAAGTGTGTGTGTGTGTGTGTGTGTGTGTGTGTGTGAATTAGATTTTCTCACTAACCATATTAAATTCTCATTAAAATTCTTACTTAATTTACCTTCTACACCTTAAGTCAGCACGAGGTATGTGTGACAGGAGGGGGAGGGGAGGGAGAGAGGATAAGCTGACACCAAGAAAGATTTCGTCACTGTTGCCTCTCAGACCTTCGTAACAGCAAGTTAAGTCTATTTAGGGGTCAATCGGATTATTTCCAAAAGGTTGTGAAATTTAGAGAGTTTCTTGGTGTGAGGTGATGGTCAGTGTGTGATGGGGGGAGTGAGGGACCTGTGCCACCATCTACCTGTGCCATTATCTACCTGTGCCATTATCTACCTGTGCCACCATTTACCTGTGCCACCATCTACCTGTTCCAGCTCAAGCCACAACAAAACACTTGGTTAACTCAACAGAAATAATGTAGGGACATGAACAGGACACAGCCTCCTACCCCCGCCAGGTGGATATCGCAAACAACCACTAAAAAGGTCATCATACACAGGTAACATCTCACTAACACCTACTACACCTCACTTCATTATTCGTCTGAGGTAAACACCCTAATTGTGTTCCATCTCACTCAATTCTTCTTCATCAGGGACGTAATAGGAATCAAATTCAGTTGCTTAGTCAAGGAAAACTGCGAGATGAGTGAGATGTTTGACGGCCATCACACCTAATGCATTACTCTCGATGTGAAAATTATAAATATTACTTTAAATTTAACGTCTATTAAAGTCAGGACAAGCAGATGTTACCAGATATTACTAACAACTATCCAGTGAATTTAAACAACAAATGAAAACATAAACATGACTTACTTGTCCCAATACAACACTGGAATTGATCAATATTACCAGGATCTCAAGAGTACAGGTCGCTTCTTGCCCGAGTCGTTACGAACACAGTTTCATAAATGGGTCGCTTCGAATACAGATCCGTAAGTCGTTTCATACAAACACACACATTGAAGAAAACTGAAATATATACCATAATAACAAACTAATCCACTTCAACACAATATAACGTAAACTAAGAAAAGAATACAATAACAACTTGTGATAATGCACCGGCTGATAAAGAACGACTATCACCACCAGCACACGACCTGACCACTGCTACTGTAAGGTCGTCCCTGCTACACTTACAGCTACTGAGGGTGAGGAGGATGAACAGCAGAAGGACCAGGAGGGAGGGGAGGAAATCTACATCATATCGTTAATATTGAAGGTATGGTGTTCAGTGGTTGACAGAGATGGTTAGGTAACTTAGGCACTATGTGCATTATATACCTGTACTGTATATGTACGTTGTATACCTGCACAATGTTGTCAGTAGTGAATGTGTTGTCAGTAGTGAATGTGTTGTCAGTGAACTACAAAACAAATCTAACCTACTTAATATATTGTTAAGCGAAAGAAAAACATTACTTAACGAATAATTTCCTTTAGCCGTAGTGTTTAACGAAAGAGTAACTTATAACTAGATTCAATATAGTGTTTAATGAAAAAAAAAACTAGATTAATGAGTGTATGTACTTTAACCGTAGTGTGTGTGTGTGTGTGTGTGTGTGAGTTAAGATACTGTATACTGTATAATATTTTTTTCAATGACTGTATTTATTATTATTGATATTATTATTATTGATATTATTATTATTGATATTATTATTATTATTATTATTATTATCACATTTTTCGTTACTTTAATAATTTTACAGAACCAATTACTATTTCTTCACCTTTACGGAACTACCACCACCATCACCACCACAACATCAACTAATGGTAAGGTCTTGGCTGTTGTGTTGTAGCGACCAAGACAGTAGTTAAGGTTGTTAGTTACGGTTGTAGGTTAGTAACTTCACCTAACCACAACTATAACAATTAACTAAATAATCCCATCTATATATTAGGTGAAGCTTATTAGGTAGAATTACAGAAGAGATCATTTCTATATACAAACAAACTAATGTAACCTAACCTAACCTAACTCAGCGACTCCCTTAATAAAGTAGAACACGTTACATCATTTATGAATTAATTTACACTTAGTTATGGCGATAAAAAAAAATGTTTTCCTTATTTGATAATTATTTCAGCTGTTTTCATCTCTATAGGACGATTACACACACACACACACACACACACACACACACACACACACACACACATTATATAAAGTTTGGTATAAAACTAAATATATGAAAAATTTAACTTCGAATTATTTTTTTTATAAATAAGGAAATACAACTATGTAATACTAACTAATAATTACCGCAATATATAATTTTTATAGTCTTATATAGTTTTTAAAAGGGGATATATGAAGTTTTATAGTCGTTGTAAATTATATGAAGCAAGACTTAATTATCTGAACAATCGAAGGGCCTTGTTACATTACTACAACAACTACTAATACTACTACTATACGTCATCGGCTATCAATACTGTGTCAATTACTGCCAGGTGTAGTTGATATCAAGATCATGGAGAAATTTACCGCCTATAGTGACGATATACACACGCATACGTCTACCAATACACAAACACACCTCGCGTACTGTGGGTGTAGTGTGAGGAGACATCAGCCCAGAGATTTTTTTTAACCCAAGAAATAACACAAACACACACACACACACACACACACACCTGGCCAATCTAAGTATTACCTTGGTCAATACCTGCCACTACCTCTTGCTATAACACTAATGAAATAATAAAACTCACCTTTCTGTTTTACCTGGAGACTACTCTTAATATGAACTAATATATTATAATGTTCAAATATATATAATATCTATGTATATCTGGCAATATTTCACACCGTTTTAATATTACTAACAAACATTCACACACCGTAAATGTAAAAAAATATATAAATAAATAAAACATGGATATTTTTTTTTACGGATTAAAGTTCAAGTATAGGTAGTCTAGTTTTTTCAATAGTTTAAGAGGTAAATATTTCAAAGACCTCCGCGTCGACGAGTTAAAACCCTGAAATGTTTAGATTTTCTCCGATTAATAACTTAACGCGTGTGAGAATATCATTACCTAGCCGTCTTGAGTGATGCGACAACATTATAACCCGTATTAGTTCAGGTCTTAAATACGATAAACCAACAGACACTTCAAATTAACTTATCCCTGACATGGCTGAGGTCTGGAGGGAATAAACTTGATATGTTAATTAACATAGAACTTAAAACAAAAATTTACATCGATATATATTTAAATTTAATAAGAATAATTATTTAATTTACCCACAGGATAAAAAATAATTTACTCGTAGGAATAAAAAATTTGAATTTATTGTATGAATGAAGGTATTTGTGTTTGGAATAATACACAGTACAATACTTATTTCATTATGTGCATGGTGGTAAGTAGGTGTATGTCTGAAGTATCAATTAAACTACACACCACATCCACACCCACCGCCGCTACTACACCCATGGAAGAGAGTCACACACACACCCCCCCACACTCTCCACTTCACCCGTGCCGCCCTTCATGTTATGTATATTAAGCAAACGGTGAAGAAAAAAAACAATATTAGTCTTTTATATATTCAGAATTGATTGTATTTTATTATATATATTTTTTTTCCGTAGGTGATATTGTAGGCGGTTAGCATGTTGTGGTCATGGACAATAGTGAAATGCTAATATGGATCTGAGACGCGTTTCCTCTACAATGGGTTCACTTCCAAGCTAGTTTTTGCTGTCGTCTCCCGCCATACACACACACACACAGTGGCCCCGGGGAACTCTCTCTCTCTCTCTCTCTCTCTCCGCGCACACATTTATACATACGCCAGTGCTTTACTTTGCATGCATATACTCGCACAAGCACACACGTACGAGCATACGACCATGTTGTAATATACACAACGCAATCACTGACGGTAAGCGTTCATTTGCATACATCCAGTACATTCTTATAAAACATTCACACATACACAAAACAGGAGATACACATAGATGTAATAGAGCTTATAAAACCACGTACTGACAAATGCATGCATGCACGCACGCACGCACACACACACACACACACATAATAACCCACACATGCACTCAACCACGAACAGACTAAAGGTTGTTGATGATGATGGAGGAAAGGTGAATGATGATGAAAACAGAAAGGTAAGAATGTCTTCACTATCAGGCAACGCAACATGATACCTGCAGAATAACTATCACAGATTTTAATTATTTTTTGTCTCTTTTTAACTGTTTTAACACACACACACACACACACACCAGAATTACATTTTAATTCTGTAAGGATAATATTTACTATACAAATTCAATGGTTTATTTCACTAGTAAGTATTTATGAGTTTTTTTCTGACCTATATGACATTAAGGATTTAGTTTTGTTTTATTAATGTAACTGTAGACTTATTTAGAAATGTTTTCTTATATAAATGAAACTAAGTTATATATGAATGTTTTCCTCTATAAATTAAACGGTAACCTTAATTGTGATTTGTTCTTATATAAATTAAATGACACGTTAATAATATGTCCAGTGGAAAAAAATATATATTAATTATTATATATATTTCATAATAAATAAAGTTCGAATATATTTTTTACGTCACATCATTAAAATAAATAAAATTACTTAGACTTTTGTTAACATAAATAATTACAGGTATCTGAAGAGTATTATAGAGAAAATTAATTATATTTATTACACTTTTAACATTTGGAATGGACTAGTTACTATTTTTTCTCTTCACTTAACTACCGTATCTATATGGAGGTACATTGTAACTAGCAGCAGATCACACAGGTACAGTATAGTCCTCCAGCATAACTATCCTTCTCTCAATGTCATTCTACTTGTTACCTAATGAATGTATTACTGATTTTAGTATAAATTTATAAGTATATAAATGTTTACTATAAGATGTTTGTATGTTTGTTTCTTTGATCATAAATAAACACATTATTTTTTTCTACCAGACGAAATATTTCACACTATGTATGTAACTGTCTATAAGGTAGATAATAAATTGTTAGTGTAATTATATAGTTAGTCTAGATTGTTTATAACTATCGTGTGTGTGTGTGTTGATCAGCGTCGATGTGAGAATATTGTAATGCATTATCATCATTTAACCAGACAGTGTTGACCACCTCACGTGTGTCGCCTCACACAGCTGGTCTACATCATTACAGTACGTATAAGCTACCTGGAGGGCAGCAACACACAACAACTGAGGCGGGATCTGTGGTACGTTTGTTTGTGGGTGTACCGCTGTTGTGTTCTCCGGGACTTGTGTTACTTAACTGTGTGTGTTCCTCCTGACACCGGCTCCTGACACTGCTCAAGAAAACTGACAGTGACTACACAGAGCTGTTTTGAGTCAGTTATTAACCATGAAAACTGAAAATATTTTAGAAAATCTAAAACAAAAGTATAATACACGACACGACCAGCGAATATTTTCGTCTCAACGAGAAACTTGAGCGAGTACAGATACAGACTGTATGATACAGGTACTGGCGGTGTCAGCCACTGTACACGGAGTGGTGTGTCTGGGTGACGGAGGAACACTTGTGTGAACCAACAGTCGTGCCAACACTCACACCACCACCACACTCACGTCAACCTACACCAGGTAGGTCGCCCTTACTCCTGGGTAGGCCTGTTGTAGTAGGCTGGCCTGCAAGTAGGGAAGGCGTGCAGGCCTCCTGCAAGCTCTTCGCTTCCCTGCCTGTTGGCCACGCTCCTTGCCTACTGCAGTGTAGAGGCCGGGCAGGTCAGTGCCAGTTGACACCCACCAAGGGCATGGTGGGGGCAGGGGACTGCAGGAGCGAGGTCAACGGGCGTGGTGACTGAGGGTGGGCCTGCACGCTGCTGCTCCTGGTGCAGGCCGCCCTCACAGATACTCCTGCAGGCGGGTTACCTTGTCATACCACCAGGCGACCTCACGACGCCGTCGTCTCCTCGAATACGTGCTTCTCTACACTTAGTCTCATTAGAAATCACGCTACAGGACTGCAACAAATCACAAAAATGTTGCAACCAGCGCGGTTGCGGTTGGCTCGCTAGGCTTACGGCGTGGACTGAGCCTAGAGCGTGGGGCGGCCTGGCAGCCCGAGCTAGGAGGCCCACACCGCGCACTCACCAGCCACGCACACACACACCCACTCCAAGCGCCCTGCAACACCACCACCACAACACTTTTTAAAAACCCACCTATATACATTTAGTTCATATGTTGACCAATTGGCTGCTCCAAAATAGTGTGGCGTAATGGTGTGGCAGCGTATGCCGCCTTACAGTCCACTGGTATAGCACTATGCAAGACCACACTCACTCACATATCACCCCGCCACTGCACAGTACATAGCTTTCCACTTGTTACTACGCCAGACACTTTTAACATTAACCCTTTTCGTGGTTCTCGGCCTACTCCAACCCTTCATTGCCAGCCCGTCATCAACAACGTCACATCCGTAGGCCAATGGTAGGCGGAGCACACACTGCCTTGTCGTTCATTGGTGCATTTACAGGAAACGTCACCGAACGCTTTGCACAACCAACGTTGTGTATGGTGACCAATGAATGGCGAGCCATGGCAGGGCGCGCGCTGATTGGCCGCCTCTCTCGGTGACGTCACTTACCTTGAACTGATGATGCAACGGAGAGATCAGCCAATTAGAAAGCTGGAGTGTTCCTCCACATGGATGCGTTGCCTGGCGACCGTATGTACATTTAATTTGCAACTTTGGTAAGCTGTAACGTTTGAGGAAAGTTACGAGAGACGTTTGTGAGAGTGTGAGTAGCGAGTGCTGGGGAGGGGTTATGGAGGCCGCTAGAGGACCTACACCCAGCACCTCCGACCCACCGACACTCAGCTATTTTAACCCTTTGGTGCCGGGGACCCCCGGCGCTCCTCCGCCCGGTTAGGCCTACAGTGGCCGCTCCCCAGCCGCCTGCTGTACCGTCACGCACCGTGCTCTCCACTCCTACTCCGCTCCATGCACCATATTAGGGTACACCTCCTAATGCTCCGTCATAAACACCAACAACAATAATCTTGCACTGGTAACCCAAACCTGCGACCAGGCCGACAAGTATCTTACTGTTGATAACATTAGTGGAGACGACGGAAGTGATCGGAATGTACACCAGATCTTTACACTGTCTCTGTCCACCAACGTCTTCTGAGGTGTGTGAGGTGAGGTGAAGAGTAGTGTATGATGCAGGGGAGGCAGGTAGGGGGAGGCAGGTAGGGGGAGGCAGGCAGGTAGGGGGAGGCAGGTAGGGGGAGGCAGGTAGGGGGAGGCAGGCAGGTAGGGGGAGGCAGGTAGGGGGAGGCAGGTAGGGGGAGGCAGGTAGGGGGAGGCAGGTAGGTAGGGGGAGGCAGGCAGGTAGGTAGGGGGAGGCAGGTAGGGGGAGGCAGGTAGGGGGAGGCAGGCAGGTAGGGGGAGGCAGGTAGGGGGAGGCAGGTAGGGGGAGGCAGGTAGGGGGAGGCAGGTAGGTAGGTAGGGGGAGGTAGGTAGGGGGAGGCAGGCAGGGGGAGGCAGGCAGGTAGGGGGAGGCAGGTAGGTAGGGGGAGGCAGGCAGGTAGGTAGGGGGAGGTAGGTAGGGGGAGGCAGGCAGGTAGGGGGAGGCAGGCAGGTTGGGGGAGGCAGGCAGGTAGGGGGAGGCAGGCAGGTAGGGGGAGGCAGGCAGGTTGGGGGAGGCAGGCAGGTTGGGGGAGGCAGGCAGGTAGGGGGAGGCAGGCAGGTAGGGGGAGGCAGGTTGGGGGAGGCAGGCAGGTAGGGGGAGGCAGGTAGGTAGGGGGAGGCAGGCAGGTTGGGGGAGGCAGGCAGGTAGGGGAGGCAGGCAGGTAGGAGGAGGTAGGTAGGGGGAGGCAGGTAGGGGGAGGCAGGTAGGTAGGGGGAGGCAGGTAGAGGGAGGCAGGCAGGTAGGGGGAGGCAGGTAGGTAGGTAGGGGAAGGCAGGTAGGGGGAGACAGGCAGGTAGGTAGGCAGGTAGGGGGAGGCAGGAAAGCAGGTAGGGGGAGACAGGCAGGTAGGTAGGTTGGTAGGGGGAGGCAGGAAAGCAGGTAGGGGGAGACAGGCAGGTAGGGGGAGACAGGGAGATAGACAAGGGGAGGCAGGACGACTCTGCTAAACCTATCGTCCCCCCCACCACAATTTTTTGCCGCTGCAGTGAGGCTCTAGTCAAGGTCTACTGGCTCGTCCCCGTCCTCACGCTGGCCAAGGCTTAGGCTTCCACACACACACACACACACACACACACACACACACACACACACACACACACACACACACACTCCTTGCTTCTAATCATACATAACTTCTTACAGCCAATATAAAAAGACAGTCATCACTTCACTGACACTTTTCAACACACTATACAGCTTCTATAAGACTTAACCAAAGACACACACCAAGAGGAGTTACATCTAAAAGAGTTATACATGATCTGCATGATTTCTATACAGCGTTAAGTCTAAGGGAAGTTCTGGGTGCACCGGCGTCAGGAGGGATGACTGAGGAAGGCGGCGGCAGAGGGTCAGTTACCGGGAGGATGTCTGCCATACAGGTCCATTAATCGGCAGCGGCAGGTTGTGCATGACGGATGGCAGTTTGTGTGTTGTGGCGCTGACAACATTCTTCGTCCGCTCGTTAGCATAGCATCATCCGCTGCCAACACGTACACGCTGTTGTGGTCACGCACGTGTACATTGTTGTTATGCATCTGTGTACACTGTTACAGCTGTGGATACTGTAGTCATGTACTCCTAATGATGTCAACGGCATGTACATCCTCATGACAACATCACTGTACTGGTGATAGTCAATTTAATAACAGTGACACCGGTGACAACATTCAGTGGTGCCAACAATGACAGCGGTGACAACGTTGACGACAGTGGGGAGGAGAGGGTACAGTCAGAGAGAGCAAGAGTGCAGTGCCCCCCCCCCCCCCCCCCCGCCCAGCAGTGTCGGGTACGATGGTAGGCGTCGCCTCAATATGTCCTTGATACCCTGGATCACCCCTTTCCTCCCCTCCCTCACAATACATGCTCCCCTCCCCTCCCCTCCCCTCCCCTCTCCACCCCTCCCCTCCCCATCTTGCACTTCATCTTCCTTTAAATCATATAAAGAGTTACAACATTTCTCCCTCACCTCCACTCCTTCCCCCTTTACTCATCCACCGCTACTCATCCACTCATCCATTGCTGCCCATCCACCCATCCACCGCTGCTCATCCATTATACAAGTGGCAACACCATATCAACAACAGAACCCCCCCACACACACAAATATCCCTTCTGCACCCCCAGTGTTGCCTCTCTCTCTCTCTCTCTCTCTCTCTCTCTCTCTCTCTCTCTCTCTCTCTCTCTCTCGCACAGTTGTCAATCCCTTCAGTGAGGCAGATCTAAATATTGGTTAACTCTTAAAGTGTACATCCTGTGTTCTTCCTGGTACTGCTGTCATCCTTCTTCCTCCTCCTCCTCCTCCTCCTCCATATCCTCTTCCTCTTCCTCCTCCTCCTCCATCTCTTCTTCATCCTTTCCTCCTTCTGCTCCTCCTCCTCCATCTCCTCTTCCTCCTCCATCTCCTCTTTATCCTCCTCCTCTTCATCCTTTCCTCCTTCTGCTGCTCCTCCTCCTCCATCTCCTCCTCCTCTTCATCCTTTCCTCCTCCTCCTCCATCTCCACCTCCTCCTCCTCCATCTCCTCCTCCTCCTCCTCCTCTTCATCCTTTCCTCCTTCTGCTCCTCCTCCTCCATCTCCTCCTGCTCCTCCTGCTCCTCCTCCTCCTCCTCCTCTTCATCCTTTCCTCCTCCTGCTCCTCCTCCTCCTCCTTTCCTCCTCCTCCTCCATCTCCTCCTCCTCCTCCTCCTCTTCATCCTTTCCTCCTTCTGCTCCTCCTCCTCCATCTCCTCCTCCTCCTCCTGCTCCTCCTCCTCCTCCTCCTCTTCATCCTTTCCTCCTCCTGCTCCTCCTCCTCCTTTCCTCCTTCTGCTCCTCCTCCTCCTCCTCCATCTCCTCCTCCTCCTCCATCTTCTCCTCCTCCTCCTCCTCTTCATCCTTTCCTCCTCCTCCTCCCTATGGATGTGCCACTATCCTCATCCTCCACCATAAGCATATACAACTGTCACCAGCCACCATCATCCTCCTTACCCTCCTTTTCCTCCACCCTCAAACACCTTAATCATCAAGGAGTCGCCACTCGAGTACATTCTTCAAGTAGTACCTTCACGTCCTGTACTTGCAGCTGCTGGCCATCCCTAACACGAGGAGGAGGTGAGGTAGGGGGTAATGATAAAGGTGGCAGTGTAGTTCCTCCGAGCACACCTGCACATTACCTGTTCAGTTTATGTTGCTTCGTCACGGGGGCAAGTGATAAACACACACACACACACACACACACACACACACACACACACACACACACACACACACACACACACACACACACTCTTTCCTTGAATCTTTCTCTGCTTTCTCTTCCTCCACTCGTTTTTCTTCCCCTCATTTTATCTTCCTTCTCTCTCCCCTCTTTCCTTCCTTCCCTTCTCCACTCTCATTCTCTCTTCCTCCCTCCTCCCCCCAACATAGGATATATTACATAACAATCCCACTTTACCAAACTCATAATATTGGTTTTCATATCCTAAGTGACTTTATAATATCCATAGTGACTCGATAAACAACAACATTAAACACTATAATCTCCTTTGACTTATATATATATATGTATGAAGTTTATGTGGTGAATTGTGTGTCTTGGTAAGTAATAATAAAGTACTGTTCCCCCCCCCCCCCCCACACACACAAAAGTACTGTTACCCCCCCCCACACACACACACACTTCTATGAACAGTACAGCATTACGACGCCACCAATTTATCCTACACCGTATATGTATCATTCCACACCAACACTGCCGCAGTAACACACCTACGGCAACACACTCCCAACATGACGGCTGCAGCTGACAGAAACACTACGACAGTACTGTCTCCTGCACATACTAGAGACCCTTAACAGAGAACAACCACACATCAACATTCTCACAGCTACACGACCACAGTCTCCCTCATACACCTATCATCTGGCTGGACCTTTCCGACCAAAAGTGACCAGTCGACTTTCATGTTGCAATCTTTCCCGGGTGGTGCACGCCAGGCCAGCTTCCCCGACCGTATGCGTCACTGCTGCTGCCAGCCCTCCACGCCTCTGCTCGCGCGGAACGTTATGTTAGACCTACGCTGCCAGCCACACCACTAGCGCCACAAGGCACCACTACTGTTGCTTCATACTCCTCTGGTCAATCTGCGTCACCTACCTCACATACATTGTAATTTCTAAACCTTTATGGAATCAGAAGGACGCGGGAGGCCACGGCATCCTCCTCCTCCTCCTCCTCGCTGGCTCCGTCAACACGGATGAAACATATGCCTCAGACACTTGGAGCCGCTCCAAGACAACACATATCTACGTATCACCCGACAGGAAGAGGCGGAGAGTCGCCTGTACGGCTTCGGTAAAACGTGCCTCGGACCATGTATGTAGCAGGGACGGTGACGCCACCCGCAGGTTACACCAAACCTCCAACATGGAACACCTGAGCCTAGTGAGGGAGTACAGGTGTGGTGCTCCATCATGCTGACCCACTCTGGTGTCCCACAGTGGCTAAAGTGATCACTGAGTTATATCACCGCTGTGTGTTTTCAGCCAAAATTTTTCACCGGCAACTGAACGTGGATCATGGACCCTATGACCCGTCAGGGGCAGTGTGGATACAGCTACTGTGTATCAAACTTACAGTGCACAAGGAGGCAGTATGGCCGGAAGTGCCCTTCCCATCTGGGTAGGGGTGAATTGGACGCAAACCAGAGACCTATAAGACAGGAGGCGAGCGCTCACACCACAAGCATACCTGCATTCATAGAACTCTAACCCAGAGCATCACACAAGTATAGTAGTCTGTAGTTCAAGGTGCACTACGACACCGTCCTTACCTGAAGTAATGTTAAAATACTGTACAAGGTCTTGACATAGACTGACTTTACAGAGACTTGCACGAGGACCCTGGCACTACCCGGTGGCTGCTGCACACGGACCTTGGCACACATTACCTGGGCATGAATCCAGTCATGCCACCTTATAGTAGCCTTGGCAGTGGGTTGTTGGCGGCCTCCTCTGGTGCATAGCCTGGCGGCGAGCATCTTACTACCTGGTGGCGAGCATCTTACTACCTGGTGGCGAGCATCTTACTACCTGGTGGCGAGCATCTTACTACCTGGTGGCGAGCATCTTACTACCTGGTGGCGAGCATCTTACTACCTGGTGGCGAGCATCTTACTACCTGGCGGCGAGCATCTTACTACCTGGCGGCGAGCATCTTACTACCTGGTGGCGAGCATCTTACTACCTGGTGGCGAGCATCTTACTACCTGGTGGCGAGCATCTTACTACCTGGTGGCGAACATCTTACTACCTGGTGGCGAGCATCTTACTACCTGGTGGCGAGCATCTTACTACCTGGTGGCGAACATCTTACTACCTGGTGGCGAGCATCTTACTACCTGGTGGCGAGCATCTTACTACCTGGTGGCGAGCATCTTACCTAAGCTACACAAAAACCAACAACTTAACAAAAAAAAAAACATTTACACAATCATCAGTAAAAAAATAATTTTGCAGAAATCACTAAGGTAGGTGTGTGTGTGTGTTATGCTACCCGGAAACACCTAAGAATTACCTGTCCTCCCTTAATGGTGGCGCCTCGGTTTCTTCGGAAGACACTCTCGAAATCTTGTGGAATAGATCGGAACAAATTACTCGCTTGTGTTCTCGAGCAACACTAAGAGGTGGGCTGAGTCTTGTGTTCCCATTATACAACACGACAGAAGACGAGTTAGTACTTACTGTTGTTCTTTCTGGCATTTTCCTCGACCACGTTACGTACCTGCAAGAGACAAGTGTCGATTAGATAAAGATTGGTATAAAGAGAGAGAGAGAGAGAGAGAGAGAGAGAGAGAGAGAGAGAGAGAGAGAGAGAGAGAGAGAGAGAGAGAGAGAGAGATTTATCTATAACATGATATACTCCACCACCAAGGCACTACTACGTGCGTCGTGTGTCTAATATTACCACAGAGCGAGAGAGGAGCAGTAGGCCTCACCTGTACACTAACACTTACACCCGTTCACACAGCCTCGCCCACTCACTAGCTCTTGTCACTAACTTAATGTTGCTAGCTATAAAAGACCTTAGCAATAACAACTACTGTACGTGTGGCGGCGTGTTTATGGTCAGCCATGAGTGGGTTACGAGCTGGGAATTCCTCGGTGAAAAATGTTCTTTGCAGTCAAACCTATACTGAGTGAGTGGTTCTCTACAGACACTTTATACATCCAGTTTATAGTCGATAGAAAACTGACTGAATGGTTCAACACATCCACCTCACATCTTCCACCCCAGGCACTGAAAACTATTAATTACTGACGTCAACACTGCAGACGAACACCAGCAACACACTGAGACGTTATCGATAACACAACCCGCACACCTCAACACTCGGGTAATATATGGCAAGTAACCTGAAAAACCATGGCGTATATTTACATCAGAGTTTAGGTAGTGGCGGTAGCGGCCACGCTTCAGTGACAAGGTGCGGATAGGGACAGGTGCCAAGTATTGGAGGGGATGTAGGCGGCACTGGTGCCAGCCAGGTGCGCCACACGTGTGCCGATCACCTCAGGTCGGGATAACATGATGCTACTCCTACACACACCTGTACGTACATAACTATGTGCATATATCTATACACATGTTCATGCGAACACACATACACACAGATAGCATGTGTCACAGCGTCAAATGATAGAAGACATTGCACTAAATATAACAAATATACAGTAAAGCAATGCCAGGTATATTAAACTACAACAGGTGACATAACCCACAACTGGCACCCTGACCCACAACCAGGAACAAGAGTTACCAAAGGTAAGGTGTGCCACGGGACACAATACTCCGGTAAGAAGTAGTGCCACCCGCCAGCCGTCACACACCAGTGTAACACAACTGACACTGTGCCAGACACGAGAGAGACGTTTGTTTTTCTTTATCTTTTTCTTCCTTTTTTTCTTATTCTCCTTCTTCTTCTTCTTCGTCTTCGTCGTGTCTTAAACTCAGTGACATACATAATGGTCGTAGACCAAGTGCCATTAATAAGACGTCATCGACCAGGTGCCATTAATAAGACGTGGTCGACCAGGTGCCATTAATAAGACGTCGTCAACCAGGTGCCGTGAATTAATAATATATGGTCGGTCCGTTCTAAAGTAAGTCAACAAACAACACGTCTTAATGATTGGATGAGGCGAGAGATGAACCCTGAGGGAGATACTACATCATGAGGGAGGGAGGGGGAAGACACGCCACTACGAGGGAGAGAGAGGGGGAGAGATACGCCACCATGAGGGAGAGAAAGGGGGAGATACGCCACCACGAGGGAGAGAGGGGGGAGGAAGATACGCCACCACGAGGGAGAGAGAGGGGGAGAGATACGCCATTACGAGGGAGGGAGGGAGGGAGGAAACAGCTTTGAGGGTTTTTATCAAAGGCACCGAGAAGGGCGTTTTGTGCCTACTTCTGTACTGTATCATGGCACTGTGTACTCCGGGTGACCAATTATAGCAAGAACATATGCACCGATTACGTTTTTACGAGAGAGAGAGAGAGAGAGAGAGAGAGAGAGAGTTATACTGTGGTGTAGTACAAGGCCAGTATTTGAGCCACTCCTGTTACCTATAGCCTCCCAGGGCAACTTGTACACCTGTCCACGCTTAGCTAACCTCTCCATACAAGCAATGTGTTCACCTGTGCGCCTCGCCACACTAGCAATAAGCAACAATTCGTGGAAACAGACAAATTCGTATTACAAATGGTGAGTAGCGGAGGTGACATTAGCCCTGAGAGGCACTTATTGGCCCTGGGAAATAATGTTTTTTTTCCCTCCTAGATATTTTCCCCCGAGAGAAGTGTGATTGTCTTGAAGGTGGTGTAGACCGGATGTGACGTAACAAGGACAATTTTTATCATTTGTCAGTGGTGCCGTTTAGGTAAGGGAAGATATTATATGATGTTGTAAAAAGTGGAAGGCTCTTTTAATTTGTTATTATGATGATTGAAAGTCATTAAGAACAGTACTGCCATCACCACTACCACCATCAACAACAGTACTGTACTACTACTACCACCACCAGATCAATAGCCTACCTGGCCACTGTACACGCACACTACACTCCAGGTGTACCCCGCTGTACTCAAATGTAGGTGTGTCATGTGGTGTTCACTACACAATGTTTGTTCACTCCAATATGTCAGCGAAAGTTCGTTCAACTGGTGTTGTTCAGAGGTAGGAACACACATCCACTCTGACTTCCACCTACATGTCCCACCCTCCACCTTTTGTATGTAGTTGACGGTAAAATAAACAAGAGGGAAATTAAAGATTGTGTGCAGTGTAGTGCCGGCAGGAAGGGGGGGGGGGGCGGAAGTAGTAAGAAAAGAGGAGGGGGGGAGGGGGGTGAGGTGACGTAAGACGCCTGCAGTGCAGTCATTCATCATGATAATTCCCAGAGCTTGGAGCTGGCCAGTACTCCCCCTCCCCGGCCCCACCCACCCACTACCTCGTCGAGCGTTCCACTACCTGATGAAACACCAGCAATTGTTAGTCTATCTTTTTTTTTTTATCAAAGCATAGTCAACAACGATGATAGATGGTACAGTACTCCAACACGACTGGAATATATTGCTTCAGGAACAACTGGTACTCAGCCATCACCACAACAAAGTTTACTAGCATGATTTAAAGATTCAATAAATCTTGTTTATTAAAAGTAAGATTCCTCCTTGATGAGCTTTATAAGTACGAGCTATATGAATGAAATCTAAGACAAGAGCGGTGAAGGCCACTCACCCAGTTGCCTTTCATCAGCTCACGTGCGAGGTGCTGCCTTGTGCGTCTGGCAGCGAGGCGGGCGGCAGCGAGAGCGGCAAGAATGCAAGGTTGCAACTCCCGTGTTTTGATATGCACTGCTGGCAAGTTGATACTGATGCCAGACGTCGCTATTCCCTGACTCGCGCCTACCACTTACTCATATAAATTTCTCTATGCTCAAAGACACGCGTAATTAAGCTTTTGTACCACCAGCAAGAAGGAATAACTCTGATGGCTAATATAGAAATTTTATTCCAAGTAATGCAGAGAAATTTCATATAAAAATACCCAAGAATTACATATCTGGCAACTCTCCGTTGACAACCAAGTCAGAAGCGAAACGGCGTTTCTGTTTACTTGCGCTGCCAGCCATTGTGTGGATCTTGCATGCGTAGCGACGTGAGTCAACGTGACGCTTACATTCTGGGGGTTAATGACACAATGCTGCTCAACCCACAAGAAATACTACATAGATAATTGTGGAGCATACGCCACAGCGGGTCCTGCTGTTACACCTACTGGACGGTGTGAGGTAGCCTGCCCCTGCACCACCACCACCACAACATTATCACGACTCATCATTCATGACCTACCTTAAAGATATCTTATCACACTTTCTGAGCCAATAAAGATAATCACGGAACAAACATGCACTTAGCATTTTTGTAGGACAAATTTAAGCCATTATTGGACGTAATGTACAGTAGTTGTTATTGCTTTATAATGGAGTAGAAAGAAACATTTTGACCTCACTGCGTAAATAACTGGCTTAACATATATTTATACCCTATATAGCTTAAGGAACCCTCATTACCCTTCCTCTATATGTAAACTACTGTACCTGCCCTTAGCTCCTACACCTGTACACATAACACCACAACAGGCCGCCCCTCCACCCCAGCCGTCGTACTTTACATTTCTCTACGTTCAACCTTTGCTAATTTTCAGTCCAAATTAAAAACTTATTTATGGTGTCTTCCTGCTTCTCTCTCAGGTCATCAGCTGAGTTAATTACACTCTATGGTTCTGTGTCATTAGTAACATTTACATACGTTAGGACAGGTGTGGGGAGGTGGTGGGTGTGGGGAGGTGTGTTGGTGGTGGGTGTGGGGAGGTGTGTTGATGGTGGGTGTGGGGAGGTGTGTTGATGGTGGGTGTGGGGAGGTGTGTTGATGGTAGGTGTGTGGAGGTGTGTTGATGGTGGGTGTGGGGAGGTGTGTTGATGGTGGGTGTGGGGAGGTGTGTTGATGGTGGGTGTGGGGAGGTGTGTTGATGGTAGGTGTGTGGAGGTGTGTTGATGGTGGGTGTGGGGAGGTGTGTTGATGGTGGGTGTGTGGAGGTGTGTTGATGGTGGGTGTGGGGAGGTGTGTTGATGGTAGGTGTGTGGAGGTGTGTTGATGGTGGGTGTGTGGAGGTGTGTTGATGGTGGGTGTGGGGAGGTGTGTTGATGGTGGGTGTGGGGAGGTGTGTTGATGGTAGGTGTGTGGAGGTGTGTTGATGGTGGGTGTGGGGAGGTGTGTTGGTGGTAGGTGTGTGGAGGTGTGTTGATGGTATGTGTGTGGAGGTGTGTTGATGGTATGTGTGTGGAGGTGTGTTGATGGTGGGTGTGTGGAGGTGTGTTGATGGTGGGTGTGTGGAGGTGTGTTGATGGTGGGTGTGGGGAGGTGTGTTGATGGTAGGTGTGTGGAGGTGTGGGGAGATGGTGGGTGTGTGGAGGTGTGATGATGGTGGGTGTGTGGAGGTGTGTTGATGGTAGGTGTGTGGAGGTGTGTTGATGGTAGGTGTGTGGAGGTGTGTTGATGGTAGGTGTGTGGAGGTGTGTTGATGGTAGGTGTGTGGAGGTGTGTTGATGGTGGGTGTGTGCGGAGGTGTGTTGGTGGTAGGTGTGTGGAGATGTGTTGATGGTAGGTGTGTGGAGGTGTGTTGATGGTAGGTGTGTGGAGGTGTGTTGATGGTGGGTGTGTGGAGGTGTGTTGGTGGTAGGTGTGTGGAGGTGTGATGATGGTAGGTGTGTGGAGGTGTGGAAGGCGGCGTAGCACAGCAGCTGGGCGTGGAAAATGGTCATTATACAGCAGCGCAGCAAGACGGTGGGTGGGTGTGGTGCTGTGGCGACGGTCCAGTACCTGCGTGCGGCGGTGTGACGGCTGGCTGGTCCTTCCGCACCTACACATTTACCGCTGCCGCTGCTAATGACCACCAACGGCCGCCACTCCGTTGCGGTCCACGTAAATACAACACCAATAAGATAGGTGACACAGCAATTGCGGCAGCGTGGTCAACAACAGCAGAAAGAGCACTAGAGATAACTTAACAGCACCGTAGAACAGACCGTGCAGGTAGCAACAGACCGTTGAGCAACAGTACCACTGTAGAGAAACAGTAGCGCCAAGGTAGAGTACAGGAGACACGGCTGGTACACAGACGGCACTACACAGCCACAGACAGGACAAGTGTGTCTCAAGGATGTGGTCGCCACCCTCACATTGTCAGCTACAGTTGACATCAGGAGGAGGGATGTGGTAGCCTGTAGTGTGCGAGGGCGGGGGCAAGACATACAATACCAAGTTAAGCTGTCACGCGTGGAGGGACAACCACTGTAGCCCACGGGAGTTTCTCACTACAGTAATCTTCAGTGTGCACGAGACCAGACCATCAGGGCTGACAGCCTCACTGATGCAGAGTAACTGGTGCAAAACATTAAAGTGACGGAGGACGAGCAGCAGCAGTAGCCCCGCGTGTACAGCAGTAGTGGGGAGACGGCAGCGCTGCAATGGGCCTACACGCGAGGGTAATTACCAGAGGAAAGGGGGTAAGTTAAGGTTATAAATAATAACAGCTGATTCACCGCCCCGGGCACGACCCTCCTCAGTTGCCAGCTACTAAATAATGGAATAATTACGATAACATACGACCCACTTCACATGCATGTTAAGTATTGGTCTGAGGGTGAATTCAACTCTGTATTCCAGGGACGGGAGTACTGCTGGTGTGGTGTGGTGAGTGTAAGGCAGGTGGAGGCGGCGGCTAGCTAAGAACACCCTCCACTCCTCCACCACTGCTGGCGGCCCTCAGCCACGCCGGCGAGAATGGTTGACAGATTTTACCATATAGTGAGAGTATAATGTGTTGACGCTCGGTGAGGGAGGGCGTCTCACGGCTCGTCACTGAGGCGTCCTTCCAACTAAAGATATGAATTATCTCAGTAAATTTGACTGAATATGATTGAGGAGAAATGCAAATGTGAAACGTCATATCTCCCTCTCTCTCTCTCTCTCTCTCCCTTGTAGGGCACACAGTCCTCACGACCTTCTATGTCGCTCACGGCAATGTCAACCACTGAGGTGCTGAAGGGGTAACTGGTATCTTCACTGGGGTTAACCTGACACATGTATACCTGTCTCTCTCATGTGTCCCCCACTATCCCCTATATGTCCCGCCTCCCCCCCCCTCCCCCACTGTCTCCTATGTGTCCCCCCCTCCTTCACTGTATCCCCTGTGTATCCCCTCCCCTGTCCCACTGCCTCCCATGTGTCACGCCCTACACGCAATGTTGGGCCAGACTGTGATTAATGAACCACATGTCCACACAACACTGTCTTTCTCTCCCGATGAAATGTGTTTATCTTTCACTGCTCTCTATCTTTTTTTTTATCGGTGTACCCCCCTTCCTCTCTCTCTCTCTCTCTCTCTCTCTCTCTCTCTCTCTCTCTCTCTCTCTCTCTCTCTCTCTCTCTCTCTTTATCTTCCTCTCTCTACCCTCCCAGACATCCACACCACAAACACCAAAACATTACCCTTTATCCCCTCGAATATCCAACAACCTAGAGATGCCTTTAGACCTGTGAGGAACCAGCCAGCAGAAGGGAGGAACAAGTGAAGGCCTGAGAGGCTTAAGAGAGACCCAGCCAGCAACCAGGGGAGATGTGTGTGTGTGTGTGTGTGTGTGTGTGTGTGTGTGTGTGTGTGTGCCCCATGCCCACGCCCGAGGCACACTAGCGAATCATTCTCCCTCCTCAACTCTGTGGAATGCCAAGTGGTTAAGTCTCTAGGGTTGAGTTGTCCTACAATGAGAGAGAGAGAGAGAGAGAGAGAGAGAGAGAGAGAGAGAGAGAGTTGGTTACGTGAGACCTTATCTTACTAGGTCACAACCCAACCTAATATAATCAAACCCAACTATTTTGATTGGCTCTTTGAAGATTCGAGCCCATTAAGCCTGGATAGCAGTTTAAATGGGGGGCCTCTTGAGACTAGGGCCTATTGGGACTGGGGCCTATTAAGACCAGCCAATGAGGCAACGCTACACATTTCCACCTTTAAGTGACCATATAGGGGGAGGGGGTGCCAGGCTCTCTCGGGGTCTTTGAGTGCCATGGGAGCAGAGGTTAATACAAGGCGCGGGCAGCAAAGTGATAGATGCCTTTAAATTTGGCTATCCTGGTAAGTAACTCCACGCCCCCTAGATCCCACGCCCTTGAACACACACACACACCTGCACTCATCAACCTCTCCTCACCTTGCCTGCAGAAGCCCATAGGCCAGATCAAAACCTGTACATGATCCTCCTGAGGGTATGTCTACGGCAGCAGCCACGTCAGGGTCGAGACGCCCCTGGCATGACCCTGGCAAGTTGCATTACATCACTGTAGTGGCTCCCGGAACTAAGAGATTATTAGTCGATCCATTGTCAGTTGAAGCTGGATTCTTAAAGGTTCGCATGTTGAGTCTTAATTCCTCGTAAGGGAAGGTACAGAGGAGAGAGAGAGAGAGAGAGAGAGAGAGAGAGAGAGAGAGAGAGAGAGAGAGAGAGAGAGAGAGAGAGGCTACAGTGACGACAAAAATTATATATTCTGCGAGTATATCTGATTAGTATGGCCGACCAACAAACCAAGTGGCGGGACACCTCATGTAAAACAGTACTCCTCGCAGATGCCAACTTGTATTAAGAAAAAAATAAAAGCAAAAGAATTCATAATTAACAACAAGGTACAATCACAGTACATACAAACACACAAAGATATTTACATTCATACATATATACATACAATATACCAACAGGATTACAGATAAGCCAGTCATTTGAATCCCTAGAATGTTTTACAGAGAATATAATAGTGAGCATAGGACCCCAGCTGTCACCTTGCGGTACACCACATTAAAACAAGAAAAAAATGCCAGAATTTCCGAATGTCGGGTTTACTTTGATAATTTGTTTTCATACATCTTGTTTTTTCTCTTCCTTGTGTGTGTTAAACTAAGGAAAGGTTGAGTGATGTTTAAATGTACTGTGAACGATGTTTACTGAGACGTAGAGACGAAAACAAAAATACTGCGAGACGAGAAGATATTAAAGTAGCATAAATGATAAAAGATACGATAAAAAAAAAGAGAGAATAAAGGGATCAAGTGATGATTAGACAACCTAGTTTATTTCACCCTAACATAACCTAAGTAGTGTTAACGTGTTTAAACATCAGGTGAAATGAACTGGGGTGTCTAATCTTCACATGATCCAAAGACAATAAGATCCCTTTCACCACACCTGTCGATGATTTGTGACGAATACTTTAATAACAATAAAACACACGTTAATTAGGTTCCTGCAGTAAAGGTGAATATTGTGTCTCATTAACCACCAATCATTAACTTGACATCATGTGGTGGTAGTGATGTTGGTGATAGGGTTGGTGGCGGTGATAGGGTTGGTGGCGGTGATAGGGGTGATGGTGGTGAGAGGCGAGGAGTCACACAGGAGGACAAGTAAGGGAGGAGGACCTGAGGGAAAAGAGAGTGGGGAGGGGAGTGAGGGGCGCTAGGTCACCCCCTACAAAGGCTGTACAATAACCAGTCTCACACAAAGGGCGGCAGCAAGCACCATACAAGACCTAAGGCAGCACCCACACCCTCAGGGGACGGGGTGGGGAGGAGGGGGGGGGGGTCACTGCACACAACGACCTCCACGTCACCACCATATCCACTCCTTGGCTCCTTCCTTCTACAGGATACACACCCCCACCTTCAGGTCACAGGGGGTTGGGGAGTCACCAGAAACCCAAATGTCATGAGATTTGGGTCCTGCTTCCTGCTGGTGGCTACTGTAGGAGGCGGTGAAGTAGTAGTACAGCATTATATCAACCACTGTCCCCCCTCCTTCAGTACTGCCCTTTCTCTCACCCCCCCCTACCCCCTTCACCCCCCGGACCATTCACTCTCTCCTCCCCTCACACGCTTTCTAAACTTTTCTAACCTTTAATCGCTGCTTTCTCCTCTCTTATTTATTATCTCACCCTCGGTTTAAAACTTCCTTTCTCACCCTTCTTTCCCTCTTCCTCCTCCTTATCATTCCCTGGCTTCTTCTCTTCATTTATCTTCCTTCCTAGTTCCCTCTTTCCCTTCCTCCTTGCTTTATCTTCCCTGTCGTCTCTTCTCCTCCCTGTCTTTCTATGTCCTCCAATCTTCCCTCCTGATATTACCAACAAATCGATAACAAAAGCAACGCATTTATTATAACTGGGGGGAAAACAAACAAAATAAATCAAATAAATGACATACTCGTAAGTAGAAAAACAAAAACAAAAAGGTACATCACATCTTTGAAAATTTATAATCAATTTTAAGAAGTTTTTTTGTTTTTCAATTGTCGATTATGAAATTACAAAGAGGGAAAGTTTTCTTTACAGGGGAACTCACGTCATTTAAAATCATAGTTAAGAGAGTGCCAGCTGTGTTGCTTCGTGACCTATAGTGCCAATGCGGGGAAAAAACAAAATCGGAAATTCCTAGTGCCTGAGTGGTGGCACTTGGTCTGAGAGGGCCAGCCAGTGACTTCCCGGTACAGGTGACGAGAACAAAACATTCCGGGTAAACACGTCCTTCTGGTTTACACGTCATTCATCGCTCGTCAGTGCCAGTGACTATTGACACAAGGACAGTGCCAGTGACTATTAACACGAGGCCAGTGACTATTAATCAAAGAAAGTGCCTATTGAAGGGGAACATGAGGAGTGAGGGGAACATGATGAGTGAGAGGAACATGATGAGTGAGGGGAACATGATGAGATGATGAGTGAGGGGAACATGATGAGTGAGGGAAACATGAGGAGTGAGAGGAACATGAGGAGTGAGGGGAACATGAGGAGTGAGGGGAACATGAGGAGTGAGGGGAACATGAGGAGTGAGGGGCTGAGAAAAAGACAGGATTCTGGACTGAGTTTCATTGACACATTGGTGATGGTAATAAAAAGTTGAGAACACACACACACACACACACACACACACACACACACACACACACACACACACACACACACACACACACCTTAAATATAACAGTACCTGGACATCACCTGTAATTACTAGACTTACCTTTGATAATGAATGTCTCCTTCATCTTATGGGTCAGCATCAAGAGCCTCACCATGAGCCAAGTGGCGCCTCCTCCCTCTTCCTCCTCTGTCTTTCTTCCTATCTTCTTTTCTCTCTCTCTCTCTCCTCTCTCTCTCTCTCTCTCTCTCTCTCTCTCTCTCTCTCTTTATGTTCAGAATCGCGTTTTATTTCCACCCAAACAGAAACTTTTTTGTTATTTGTTCTAAGTAGAGTTTATATATTAATCCATATGGTAGATACGTGAACTATCTTGACTCTGTGTCATACCTGAAGTACAGACAGACACACACACACACACGTCAAGCATGAGGTTGAGGTGTTCGAGGTTTGTAGTTGTTGAGGTCAGTTGCTGAGGTTTGGTTAGGTTAGTATATGAGGTTTGTATGTTGCAAGATGATGATATATCCTGATGTGCACAAGGTAAACATTAACACAGGCACGGGGGCTCTAGGTGGGGGGGGGGGGGGGGCGTAACAGTGAACTTCCGCAACACGCCCACAGTTGTTGGTAACTCTTGGCAACAGTGTTAAGACGCCACACCTCACTACACTCACATTACCAAGTCACTTGTTCTCCTGGTGACGTCTGTCTTCACTCAGTTGGTTTGTATGTTAAGAGATGTCAAGTTTATAGTGTGTTAGATGCGAGGGAACTCAGGTGGCTAGACCGTCGGGGACATTCTGGCGACAAGAATGGTTATAATTTGTACGTCTTCAAAGATTCATAAGAAATAATGATATGGAAATACACTGGCGATCATTTATACCGATGATATTAATTACTGCACTGGAAAAAGAGTGAGGTGAGGTATCTAGCCCGCCTCGCTGGAGTCCATCATGACGATGGCAACACTCAGTTGAAGTCTTCAACAAGCGGGTTATGTTGCAGTTGTTCCTCGCTGTTGTTAAAAAAGTGTCATAATCACACATTGGCCATGATTCAAGCGGCTCTCTTACTGTTAAACATGGCCACTGGGCCGGCCTGGCCTCACACATACACTCCGTCAGCAGTCAAGCCTTGAGTAACGATAAACACTAGATAAGGATTTCCGGCCATGTGTCTGGCAGGACTGCTGCACCAACTCCTTCACGGGACACCACCAGTATTACCAGCAGAGCCACGACCTGTGCCTGGCAGTGTGGCACGCTTCACTGTGGAGGAGTGCAGTGTTGCACGCCATATAACACCGAGGAGATGAGGTAGCACACTTGCAGGCTGGCCGCTGAGGCAACAGGGGAGGGGGGGGCGATGAGAGAGAGGAGGTGTTCATCCCTTGACACTCGGTCCTACAATGTTACACGGGCCGCTAACCTACCACACCAGCACCCGCTAAACACACTACACCGTGCCCGCAGCCATCCTCAGCTCTCTGTGGCTGTATTGATCATGCAACATGTGCAACACAGGCTAACACACAAACGTACGCACTCACATTCCGACACACGTACACACACACACACGCCGACCGCCTACTCTCGCGGTAGTATCGTGATCACTTATCAGCGTTTTGTTTGTGGTGTAGGAAGGCACTACCACTCTTCCTACCACACACATCTGATACAGCACATTTTACTGCAGCGGTGGGAGGTGAATGGGGGTAGAGAAGGCGGCGTGGGTGAGGTAGAAACATGGTGTTGTGAGCTGTGGTTGTCAAGAGGTCTGGCGATGACCGGCACCCACATAGCGCTGGAGCTGCCAGGCCCCGCCCCCACCCCATCCACGGCCACCACATTCACTCGCTCCACCTGATGGCACACGCTCTCCACCTGCTCCACTCGAATTAAACAAAACCTACTGTACAGATATCTGCTGAACACGTAGTAATACCAAGCTCAAGAGTAAGTCGTACGCCAGGTAAACAATACATGGCTAAAATAAAGTTTACTACGTCACACTCTGGTCGCTCCATTCATGCCCAGTTGTAAACAAACACCACCTTTAATGCTGTAGTGAGGAGAGTAAAGGTACACACGCTGTCTGTGAGCCATGCACGCACGCACGCACACACGTAACATGATTATGGTACTAAACATTGCAGCCTCACACACCTGGTCATAATTAAGGTAAATACTGCAGGTAATATTATCAAGTTATGGATCATAAAGCTTCTCATTCACAGCTGACTTAACCACTCCATTGTCATACCTGAGTTATGATTACGACACTCACTGCAGCCTCACACACCTGTCACACACCTGGTCATAATAGAGGAGGAACACTACAGCCTCACATACCTGTACACAGCAGACTCACACACCTGTCACCCACCTGACCAGATATAAAGTCCTTGAACCCACACAGGCAGATATAAAAGTACTTGTGGAGACTAGACCAGA
This sequence comes from Homarus gammarus, assembly GCA_958450375.1. NCBI lineage: Eukaryota > Metazoa > Arthropoda > Malacostraca > Decapoda > Nephropidae > Homarus > Homarus gammarus. The sequence continues at coordinate 1,547,993 of CAUDMG010003098.1, read as the reverse complement.
ATGTTAACCTGCCTCCTTCATCTTCACTACACTGGTATTTATAACCCCATCGAGAAATACAACAGTATAACATAAAATAAACTGATTGTATTTACCAAGTCAATGGACAGGTACTTATTATACATATATACACACACTTGAGAGTCATATTTTCACGGTGTATACATTCCCTTCATGATACATAGCTGATACATATGTTATAAAAAGTCTGTAATTTTGTGAAATATTCTACGCTGAATTCTAGGATTTTTTTTTTATACTATGTCTCGTACTGATGAAAACAATGAGACAAAATTTTCTTGGAAAGTTTTATGAGACACACACACACACACACACACACACACACACACACACACACACACACACACACACACACACACACACACACACACACACACCAACTAGGCGGTGAAGAAAAGTAAAACAATAAGAGGTACTCCATTTAGTAACCTTGGAAGATCTTAAAAAACAGGTCATGGAGAAGAGAATTTGTTGCACCTCACGTTTTCTAACATCTATTCAGGAGTCGTCGTGGGTATGATGGTAATAGCCTGGCATACAACTCGTGGGTATAAGACTGCATCTCTTGTTCGACTCTTCCCCTCAAAAAATGCAATAGTCGTCGAGGGTACGATGGTTAATGCAGGACTCACCAGAATATGAATACAGACACACACACACACACAGTACCAGGAATGCCTCTGTCTGCATATTGCGTGCCTGGCCAAACGTCCCCGTGCCGCTGTACCGACTCCATAACGCAACCTTACAAGGGTCGGTTAATAACATAAAACACCCAAACAGACCCAAGATCAACACAGACAACACACCCAGGTAATACAAACACGTTCCCTCACCAAGCTAGAGCGACTACACTCGACACCAGCCATTAGAACCCCGGTAAGAGAGGTACAGTGAAGTGCTGACAATCTAGGCGTCTGGGATCACCAGGTAGAGCGAACTGTAAAGGGTTCAATAGCATTGATTTTAATGCACGCGAGGAACCACATGTTGGAGGAGACGAAATGCTGCACCACCCCAGTCTCTCGTGTGTGTGTGTGTGTGTGTGTGTCTATCGGTTAAATCTTTCATATCGTCTGGTGAGTTTCCCGCAGTCTCTCGTCTCTCCCTACACTAACGAAAACCTTGTGCTGGGTGAGTGTACAATACACCTGCTCTTATCCAGGTGTCTCAGGTGTGTCTCATCCAGGTGTGTGTCTCTCATCCAGGTGTCTATCGTGTCTCTCATCCAGGTGTGTGTGTCTCATCCAAGTGTGTCACATCCAGGTGTCTCATCCAGGTGTCTCTCATGACCTCATCCAGGTGTCTCTCATGACCTCATCCAGGTGTCTCTCATGACCTCGTCCAGGTGTCTCTCATGACCTCGTCCAGGTGTCTCTCATGACCTCATCCATGTGTCTCTTACCGCAGGTGAATAAACTCATGACAAGCAGCGGTGTTAACAATGTAACCCACACTTCGCGCGACACCTGTAAATGGAATAGAGGAAGAGAAGAGGGGAAGGGGAGGAACAGGAGGAATAGGAGGTAGAAGAGGAGGTGTACAATATGAATCAAAAACTAAAAAAGAAAAAATACTACCAAAAAACACCTTTCGAAATTCGTCTCCTCGGGGCACGCGCTTCGCAAGGCACCTGGAGAACTTTTGTCTCGATAACCGGGAGACATAAGCAGTCCTCGATACTATACTTCTATTTCTTATGTTTTCTTGACTAAGGACTTGAACCTCTTGAGTATGATGATATAACCTCTTGAGTACGATGGCAACCCCTTGATTACGATGGCAACCACTTAAGTACGATGGCAACCACTTGAGTACGATGGCAACCACTTGAGTACGATGGCAACTCCTTGAATACGGGGGTGGGGGTGGGGGAAACTGCAGTGGGAGTGGGTAAACAAAGAAAAAGATTACAGGGAAATAGTCTTAGGAATGATGACAAAACTAAATTAAACAGGGAGTTTAAAACTAAACGCGGTAAAGGGAGGACTCAGAACACGACTAACTTAAATGTCTACTACGCGAACAGTAGAAGTATGAGAAACAAAATGGATGATATTAGGGCCTTGGTATGTACCGAAAAAATCGATATAATAGCATTCACTGAAACATGGATCAACCTAGATTCACTTCAGTTGCCGGTCGAATACCAAATTGCGGGTTACAAATTGTTCCATACCGATAGGCAGACCAGGAAAGGAGGCGGTAGCAATCTATGTTAGGGATAATCTGAAGTGTGAAATAAATAAGGAAATAAAAACTGAGCGGAATACAGAAACAATTTGGATAGAATTAAGCGACGGTAGGGAAAAATTAATCACAGGAGTAATATATAGATCTCCCAATCTTGATAGAGTCAATGAGCGACTTATCTGGGATGAAATGCGCAGGGCTTCCATACACAACAAAGTCTGTATAGTAGGCGACTTTAACCTTGGCCAAATAGATTGGACTGACCTTACGGGTAACTCAGAATCAGAGGATTTTCTCGAGACGATCCAGGACTGTTTCCTAAGTCAACATATAACCGAACCCACACGGGGTAATAATATACTCGATTTAGTTCTGTCGAACAGAGAAAACCTCATTAGCAATGTCGAGGTAGGGAACGAACTTGCAAACAGCGATCACAAAGAAATTAGATTCCAGTTAGATTTTCAGGGCAGACGTAAGGAAAATTCCACTGAAGTACCAGATTTCAGAAGGGCAAACTTTGACAGTTTAAAGAGGCAGCTGAGAGAGGGGGTGTCGCGCTTGGCCATGAACCTGACAGATGACTCCGACCTGATAACGAGATCTGAGATTGCCGAGTTCCACGACAATTTAAATAATGAGTTACTTAATGCACAAAGGCAGAACATACCATACAAAAAACTCAGATCAGACAACAATGACCCTAAATGGATAAATAATTATTTAAAGAACATCATTGGCCAAAGGAAGGCTATAGGTAGAAGGATAAAGCGTGGCGAAATTTACCTCCAGGATTATTATAAGTTATTGGCGAGTAGGGTTAAAACCGAGATAAGGAAAGCCAAGAGGAATAATGAGGTAAGGATAGCAAGGGAGGCGAAGACAAACCCCAAAGGATTCTACCAAATGTATCAAACTAAAACACGAGAAAAGATTGGACCAATACGGTCAGATACCGGCGAGCTCACTGATAACGACGGAGAAATGAGCAATAATTTGAATAAATATTTTTCAACAGTTTTCACCACTGATAATTTAAACATGATACCCGAGGCACCGACTCTATTCAGAGATAGTGAAGAAAACAAATTAAGTGAGATAGTAGTGACTAGTACCGATGTTAGTAAGCAAATAGACAAACTAAAGCCTAATAAGTCACCTAGTCCCGATGAAATATTTGCCAGAGTATTAGGGGAATGTAAGGAAGAGCTTAGTATGCCCTTAGCAAAGTTGTTTAACATGTCTTTAAAAACAGGTGTAGTACCAGAATCCTGGAGGATAGCGAATGTAATACCGATTTTCAAGAAGGGGGATAGATCACGATCCTCTAACTACTGCCCAATCAGTCTAACATCAATAGTAGGCAAATTACTGGAAGCAATCATTTCAAACTCTATACGAAATCACCTGGAGAAGCACAGATTGATCAATGATTCCCAGCATGGCTTCACAAGCGGACGTTCTTGTCTAACTAATCTATTAACATTCTTTTCATCAGTTTTCGAATCGGTGGACGAGGGGCACAATTATGATGTGGTATATCTCGACTTTAGCAAAGCCTTCGACAGAGTCCCCCACGAAAGACTAATTAGAAAGGTAGAAGCACATGGCATCAAAGGTAACATCCTTATATGGATTAGGGCGTGGTTACAGGACAGGAAACAGAGTGAGCATTAACGGCACTATGTCCCATTGGAGCAACGTCACAAGTGGAGTTCCCCAAGGCTCAGTACTTGGACCATTATTATTTATTATATACATAAACGACATAGATATCGGCATAGACAGCAACATAAGTAAATTTGCTGATGACACTAAAATAGGACGTGTTATTAAATCTGACGAGGACTCCGCAAAACTACAGGAAGATCTAAACAAATTTTTCGAATGGTCTGAAAAATGGCAGATGAAATTCAACGTGGACAAATGTAAAGTACTCAGTATAGGAGATGTAAACTGGGAAACCAGATACCAGATGAACAACGATGCCATAGAGAAATCCGACTGCGAGAGAGATTTAGGAGTAATGATAAGTAGGAACCTTAAGCCAAGTAAACAATGTGTTTTTGCTCGTAACAAGGCTAATAAAGTACTTGGGTTCATACAAAGGAGTGTTAGTTACAAGACTAGCGAGGTCATCCTAAAACTGTATCTTGCGCTTGTTAGACCACACTTGGATTACGCAGTTCAGTTCTGGTCACAGTATTACAGGATGGATATAGAATCATTGGAAAGAATTCAGAGGAGAATGACAAGACTAATCCCGGGTATCAGGAACCTTGAGTATAGAGACAGGTTAAAGCATCTTAATTTGCACTCCCTCGAGAGACGTAGAGCGAGGGGCGACCTGATAGAGGTGTATAAGTGGAAGTCAGGGCTAAACAAAGGGGACATTACAAAGGTACTCAAACTATCCAACCAGGAGCGAACTCGTAACAATGGTTTTAAATTAGACAAATTTAGATTTAGGCGTGAAATAGGTAAACACTGGTTTGGAAACAGAGTAGTGGATGAATGGAACAAGTTACCAAATATCATCATTAACTCGAATACGCTGAATAGCTTCAAACATAGGTTGGATGCTTATATGAGCAATAGGGGTTGGGTGTAAACGGGACTGCCCAGTATGGGCCAATAGGCCCGCTGCAGTTTCCTCCGTTCTTATGTTCTTAATACGATGACAAAACCCTGAATACGATGGAAACCCCTTGAGTACGATGACCTTCCCTGTTTTCCTCTGATATTTTGAGTAATTGATATTCACCTCGTAAAGTATAGTCATATAAGTTAATTTTTAGTTCAGGTTGGTATTTTTGACGGAACAGGTACACAAACACAGGTACACAAACACAGGTACACAAACACAGGTACACAAACACAGGTACACAAACACAGGTACACATTCAGTTGATTCATCATTATATACCCCAAGGAAGATGTTAAGAGTTCTTCACACACACACACACACACACACACTCAACGCTTTAATAAACCACGTCAGGCCTACCATACAGAGTCACCCTCAACGACGCCACCAAGACACCAACCCGGACACAGCTAATTTATAATGTGAGGGTAGTTGGTGTACAGTTACATTTGCACCGTCTATATATATTGTTTGTATACCCGCACCACATACATGTTGAACCAATAGAAACTTGCATAACGATTTTACTGAATAAATATTTAATTCATGTAGATCTTTAGTAGCTGGAAAATGGCGAGCGGGCGGGTAGACGGACAGACGGTCGCATGGGCGGTTGCGTGGACTGTCAGACGGGCAGACGGACGGACGGGCAGACAGACAGACAGAGCGGGCGGGCGGCTCATGGTATACAGTAGGTAGAGGAGAGCGGCGCCATACACGCGTCGCCGCCGCCACCACCGCCGACCTACCCTCTATATCCCTCCCACGCCTCCTCCCACGCCTTAATTTACTCCCGCCGCGGCCCACACGCCCTTAAATTCGATAGTTTGTCAAATCAATATGCTGCAGGGAGGGTGAGGGAGGAGGAGGGTGAGGGAGAAAGCGGGGGTGAGGGAGAAGGAGGAGGGTGAGGGAGAAGGAGGAGGGTGAGGGAGAAGGAGGAGGGTGAGGGAGGTGCAACATTCCTGGAGAGTGTTACGGGACCTCGCAGTTGGCAGACCTAGACAGAGGGTCGGCAATAAAGTTCTCCTCGGCCTACTCACTCCCGCCCACCACGTTACCACACCCGCGATGATGCTTAAACACCTCTCACCTGCCTTCTCCCTCACCTGCCTCCTCCCTCACCTCTGTAGTTCACTCTGGGACAATTGACGTCGACATCGTAATAATTTTGAGTGTGTCGACGGAGGTGGGTGACGAAGAGTACGGTACACTCAACGGGAGAGAATGCACGTTGCTACGCCGCTCACTCACGGGGAATTTTTACGCTATGTGTCTGGCACCACTGTGGCAGCGTGACGTCACCACCACACGGACTTCCCATGCATCTGGAGGGGGGCGAGGGTGTAGAAAGGGCTATGGGGGGGTGGAGGAGGAGGAGGCAGCCACCACAACCTACTCATTTATTCAGATTCTCCACTAGATGGGTCTCTCTCTCTCTCTCTCTCTCTCTCTCTCTCTCTCTCTCTCTCTCTCTCTTCGACGGAACAAAACTATATTTGCATAACATTGAAACACACTGTACAGCCGCCACAATACCTACAAGTTCCTGTAACTACGTTTTGTGGCGGTGAAGAGAAGTATTGTAAAGAAAAGTTGTACATAAGACACAGTACCTGCGAGCGACTCCCACAAGCTGGGAATAAACTGTTAGATTATCCTTTTTCGAATCGATTTACTGTTTACCATTGTTTGTATACCTGCACTGTTTATATAGCTACATTCTATACCTGCACTGTCGATGTACTGTGACAGAGTGAAGTATCTTCCTGAGGTCTTGACGAATACATAGCAGAACGGTTGAACCATTCGACACACACCGTGAGGAACCCATAAACAGTTGTCTGGCCTGTGGAACCTTTGGTCGCCAGTAACACCATGTTGGGTAGTCGAGTTTCATTACACTTCAACCACAGCTGAGAAGACAGGTTCATTTTCTCACTGTACATCAGATAAACATTGAGACGAGTAAACAGAAGGTGACAGCAAAATCCCTACACGAGATCTTTTAGTAACAAAAAAGAATAAAAGAAACAAGATATAGTTACGTGCTAAGTGATGAGTGAAAGGCTAACATGTAAACAGCTGGAGGTGGATGACACGAAAAGAGAGAGAGAGAGAGAGAGAGAGAGAGAGAGAGAGAGAGAGAGAGAGAGAGCACTATAAACTAGCACACTGAAGGAGGTAAATGATAATTAAGTTCGACTAGAGGAACTAGGCTGGAATAATAATGCAGATTAAGTGAGTTGAGACCAGGACTGAGGGGAAGGGGTGGGGGGAGGGGTGAGGTGGGGGGTAGAAATGGGGGGGGGGTGAGGGGGAAGGGGTTGATGGCCTGGCTTTCATTGGCCACGAAAAAACCCCCACACAGGTAGGCAAAAAAAAGAGAAAGTGGAGAGAAAGGTCAAGTGAGAGAAAGGAGTAACGGAACTGTTCGTTAAAGAGAGGAATGACCTTTAGATAGTTTTTTAACCGGGTGTTATAACTGGAGCATTTAAGAGTTCTAACTGGAGCATTCAAGAGTTCTAACTGGAGTATTTAAGAGTTATAACTGGAGCATTTAAGAGTTATAGCTGGAGCATTCAAGAGTTATAAGTGGACAGAGACAAAGTTACTAAACACGAGACATGAAGAGACAGACATAAGTTCCCAAGCATGAGAGAGAGAGAGAGAGAGAGAGAGAGAGAGAGAGAGAGAGAGAGAGAGAGAGAGAGAGAGAGAGAGAGAGAGAGAGAGAGAGAGACTGCACACGAGACATCATCTCTCAATGGGTCAGAAGACAGAGTGGACAAAAGTGACAGAGGAAGAGAGGAAGAGGGGGGGGGGGAGATGGGGGAGGGGGGAAGGGGGGCAATGTCTGTTAACAATAGTGTCTTTCAAGATTGGTTCATAAAAACGAGTTATTCTAATTTCCCTGAGTAATGGAATGTACGGTTGACGACGCCTCCTGACGAACCCTAGTGACAAAGCCTCCTGACGACCCCTCCTGACGAACCTTACTGACAAAGCCTCCTGACGAAACCTCCAGACGACCCCTCCTGACGAACCCTAGTGACAAAGCCTCCTGACGACCCCTCCTGACGAACCCTAGTGACAAAGCCTCCTGACGACCCCTCCTGACGAACCCTAGTGACAAAGCCTCCTGACGAGACCTCCTGACTATGCCTCCTGACAAAACCCGTTTAACTCCTTCACTACGAGAACGACTTAATTAATAATTCGGAGAGAAGAAACTGGAGGTGATGCAGAAGAGGTAGAGTGAGAGACGGGAGGAGGAAGAGAAGCAGTAGAAGAAAAGAGGTTGTAGGAGATGAGATAATAGGTAAACATAAGATTGGTAGAGAAGGAGAAAGAGTACAGAAAGGATGTAAAGGAAAAGAAAAATTGAAGAACAAATTATAATACTCAAAAACACTGTACACACACACACACACACACACACACACACACACACACGTTTATAAATCACTCAAAAAAAAATATGAGAAGTTTCTTTAATATGAGAAGACACAGTAAAGTCGACATAAACCAACTCCACAGTATCACATGAAGCAGGAGTTAGCGACACCCGAGACCTCTTGCCTTCGTCAGCGTCCTCAGAGCTGGCTGGAGGATCACTGTCAAGCTCGCGTCGATTGAGGGGGACCAACATCCGCGCATACCTTCCCACAGTAGAGCTTCATACTAACACCCTAACCTACACTACCTCCACCAGCATCCCCAATGATACTGGGAGGTCCTCAGGGGTCCTTGGAGGTCCTCAGAGGTCCTTAGATACCTTTAGAAATCCTCCCTCCGCTCCCCCCCCCCCCAACGCATACTTTCTCTACTCCTCCATCCCCAGTGCCCGTAAAGACATTCCCCCCAACTCAATGGTAGCAAAAGTAGGATGGAAATCGTTCTCTGGTATCGTCTGAAGGTCCTCCTCCTCTTATTCGCCTTGAGTACATGCACCTGACTATACCCACCATTAGCTTCCTTTGACAAGAGACAAATGGGTGCGTCTGTAGGTATCTCGTACTAGCAGGAGAGGAACTAGCTACAACTTGGCTACATAAAAACACCCTCTAACCAGCTTCTCATATGGTACTTACTGTCCTCTCAGAGGGATGAGGCAGCTCACTCGACCACGGTACGTACCTGCAAGAGACAAGTGTCCATTAATTAAAGATCCAATAAAGCTTGGTAAAATGTGTTTGGTTAGGTTATGTTGGGTTTGGTTAGGCTATGTTGGGTTTGGTTAGGTTAAGTTGGATTTGGTTTGGTTAGGTTAGGTTAGGTTGGGTTGGGTTGGGTTATCATTAGCATCTCCCTTCACCCCCCAGCCTCTCCCAACACATTAACACAGAGGCACAGTTCCCAGGCAGCTCAGGAGCATCCCGACGTGTGGACATTTAGTGGCTAAGATGAGTCGAGGGTTCCCAGCCTGAGTGTTCATTACTTCCCTCCTACGACCTTAAATATGGCACCCTACACCCTAGAACTCTCCCTCCCTCCCTCTACTTGGGCGCCACACCCTAGCTGTTGAAATCCTTGGATATAAACATACGGTGAAAGATGCTTATAAATTGCTGACTCACGTAAAAAACACTGATAACAATAATAATAATTCCAATAACAAAAACAAAACAACCATAACAAAAACAACAATAATAACAACTAAACAACATATAAACAGCTGCTGGACATACACAAGTCACAAGCTACTTCAATTTACAACAGTGGTGGGGGCAGCTGTCCACCCTTTGGTACACTACCCTAATGTTGACTTAAATACCATGTCTTGGTCGTCTTATAGAGATAAACATAATACTCTCACCTCTGACGTAGGGCTGCATCGTGCTAGTCCTCCTTGTTGGTTGAAATGGTGGCGTGGTGAGGTGGCGTGGGGAAGGATGTGTAGTGACTGGGCGTGGGGGAAGGAGGCGTGGTCTGAGGTGGGTGGGAGGTGGTGATTCTCCAGGTAAACCAACACTTGATAACTTATTCTCACCAAGTTCAATCTGTTGTTGTTGATATTATTATTATTATTATTATTATTATTATTATTATTATTATTATTATTATTATTATTATTTCTTCAATACATTATCAGAGTATTGCCCCTCGTGTCCAGGAAGGTATTATGAACGCTGACCATTAATGGTGAAGATGATGATGAGGTGATAGTGATGATGATGGTAATGATGGAGAATATGTCAATAATGTTAATAACATATACAAATTTAGAACACAGTCACAAACACACGCCCAACACACGCCTAGCACAGAGGAAGATAATATACACCAGCATCTACACCAGTGTTATTAAGTCCGCCAAGTCCGAATCAGGTCCACCACAACATGAACAAATTAACAACATCTTTGAAACGTATATATTTTTTGTTTAAGAATTTTTCCTTCTATTTTTTTCTTCAGCTTTTCAATATTTTGCGTCCATAGATGTTTTTTTTTAACCACACGTAACTAGTTGGCATCTTGTTCCTCGTCGGGTTTATTCATATATTTGTCATGGTGTTGAATGGTGTGCCACTGTCACGTAATGCCATCAGAGGCCTGTGGTGTGTATAGTAGGAAGGGAGAGGAGAGAGAGAGAGAGAGAGAGAGAGAGAGAGAGAGAGAGAGAGAGAGAGAGAGAGAGAGAGAGAGAGAGAGAGAGAGAGAGAGAGAGGTCAGTGGACTACCTACTACAATACCTGTTGGAGACCTGGGCAAGGGTACAGGTAGTTACAGGTAGGGGATCAGTACACTACATCAGTAAAATACAGGTAAGTTACAGGTAGATACAGGCAAGGGACCAGTACACTACACCAGTAAATTACAAGTACAGGGAGAGTTACAGGTAGAGCCGATCTGTACACTACACGAGGCTACAAGCGACTGACTGACCATACACTAGCTTAAACATATTTAGTCAGGTTTATGTTGGTCTTTTGCGAGTTGTCATTTGATTAAAATAGTTTTTCGTACCCACACGCGAATTCCACCTGGTCTGTCACCGTGTATGTATGTATGTGTTTCATGTGAATGTGTGTGAATGTGTGTGTGTTCATATATTCATGCGTGTAGGTGTCTACATCATAAATCATGGCCAGTACACATTAAATTACAACGAATGGCCAGACAGGTTTGTGTGTGTGTGTGAGCGTCAATATGCAGGTGATATTGCTAAAAGAAATAATCAATTATCACGTGAATACCTGCGACTTGATATTGTTATAAATTATTTTAATGTATTTTTTTTTCACAGGCTTATGACACTGACACTTGTTCAACTTGTCAAGATGTATGGTATGGTATGGTGTGGTGTGGTGTGGTATGGTGTAGTCTACCATCAGTTGCTACACATTCCCTACTAAATAATGTTGAGAAATAGCAGCTGTAAATGAAGGTTAAAGCCTTTTTATGTGATTGTAATTTATTCTCTTTATTTTGTCTATGTTTTCTCGACCCCTTCGTTTTATCACCGACAACACCAGGTTATTAGACACGACAAATAATGGAGAATTTTCTTTGTAATTATTATTTCCTTACGTGAAATTAACCTCCCAGTTTATTTCACTTAACCTTCGTAACGCTAATCAAACCTTACATAAATTAATATTAACCCAATCTTATCGAACCTGACTGACTGACTGACTGACACACACACACACACACACACACACACACACACACACTAAATATACCATAATGATTTTAATTTAAGAGCTTGAAAATTCTGATGACAATGGCGATGGCACGAGATAGATAGATAGATAGATAGATAGATACTTACTTATTAAGGGCGAAATATGACACAGGTGTAGATGCTTGTAACCCTTGACGATAAACAACACTGAAAACACTGATAAAAACAAAGAGGTCCTCCCAGTGCTAGAGACCTTAGGTTGTTTTGCTCCTGACGGTACAAACTACAGCGGGCAATTGGCAGCGGAGGGTAGTTGTTAGTCCTGTCGACCTTAATAATCTCCTGTTCAATTCGCGTATCGCTTACTCGTTCCAGTGCCCATTTTTATATATTAACATGAATTTTGTTGTTTAAAGCACTAACAAGGGATTATTGTGTATATACGATAGTTAATTAATGATCTTGGTAAATAATAATGATATAGCTACCAGGAGGCATCAGTTATCATAGAATAATAATAAAACGTTAATATGTTTGACAGAGGCAGTAAGTCTGGGCCGCCATATTTATATTTGCACAGTTGTCAGTTTCAACAGTGTGTAAAAAAAATCGTCAATATTAGATGAGTTTAATTTATTCACTATTATTGCTTCATTTACCCTTCATATAATTTATTCACTATTATTGCTTCATTTACCCTTCATTCTTCATCCTTCATTCATCCTTCATTCATCCTTCACTCACACTGACTAAGTATCATTTTCTTTACGCTATCAGCCTACAGGTCAAAATATAATTAACTTTTTAAACCATAGGAAACTCTACATGATGTTACGTATATTTGAGATGGTTAACTGAGTATTAACAACCACTCCTCTACCCGATAATTAAATGGTTCAATGTTATTCTTGTTAACATGGAGAGGAAATTGAGTAATTGATTGATTTATTCATAAAGATTTACTATACCTTTGTTGTTTACTATAAGAATTACCAGATGCTTCCACGGGTTACAGTAGTCTGGAGAGAGAGAGAGAGAGAGAGAGAGAGAGAGAGATATCTGTACCGAGACTTGCTTCAATAAATGTACTGTAGATTATATACCGTATACTGTACCTGTATAATCTGTTGTCAAGAGTAAATTTGCATGACACGACGATTGAATATTGATGTTGTTATATAAGGTGTCATGTATGTAGGAATGATAGAATGTGTATCAGTGTATGTGGTCGACACCCTCACGCCTCCATCATCTGTCGAACTTCACTTTTAAGTTACTATTAATGTTGTTGTTCTTGTTGTGTTTACATTGATTTTGTTGTTCTTTTCTTCACATGAGATACATTAATATTTTGTTTAGGAAGGAAGGTAATATATTAAACTCAAAGTAGAGATTAGTGTACGGTTTAGTGTTTATGTAGGTAATATATACGTGTCTAAGTCCAGTACCGCACACGATATGTAGAAAAAGTGTAGTGTCATTTCTGATCAGGTGAATGAACTGTATAGTACCTAATCTAACCTAACCTAAACTAAACTAACCTAACCTAACCAACCTAACCTAACCTAACCCAACCTAACCAACCCAACCAAACACAACCTAACCTAACCTAACCTAACCTAACCTAAACTAAACTAAACTAAACTAAACTGAACAAGATCATTCGCCACCTACCTACCAGTATACTGTCTAGAACTTATGAATGTTTTAGCAGGTGCAGCAGAGGGTGTGTGCCCTGCTGAGTGATGGCGGGGGGATAAAAAGGTGTTGTTAATGACCTTGTAGTATTGGGGGGGGGGGGTGAAAGAACTTACAAGACGAATAGAATGTTTTCACTTTACAATTAATACCTGATCTCTCTCTCTCTCTCTCTCTCTCTCTCTCTCTCTCATGATGATCAGCTTGCCATGTTTTCGTGACACTAACATATATGATGGGTCCCTTCCCTACCTACCTCCCTCCCTCCCTCCCTCCCTCCTTCCCTCCTTCCCTTCTTCCCTCCATTCCTTCGTACCGCCCTCCCTCCCTCCTTCCCTGGGCTGTGACACGCAGAATCGTAGGTCTTCAAAATTCATGCAACACAGTCTCTTACACACACACACACACACACACACACACACACACTGTTATCATCACATAACAGTAATTACTAAGGACCTGGGCCAGGACTCGTGTGTCAGCTGATAAGAGCAGAGGATCCCACCAGGCTCCTCAAGGTGATGGTGAAGACGAGATACTGACGAAGGCGATGAAGGAAAACTAACGAAGATGGTGAGGGAGGATGGTGAGGTGGGGGACTGATATAGGTGATGGTATGAAGGAGATAGTGAGGAAATGGTGATGATAATAATGAGTAGGTATCCGCTGTGAGATAATGGTGAAATAGCCAATTTAAACACCTGGTAATAAACCAATTACCAGAGGAACTTCTTATATAAACAAAATGTCAACTTATCGTCATTATTATCGACGCCTTTGTAGATTATTTTTCCGATGATTATTTTATTCTTCTATTGAGGTAATTTGTCACGAAGTTATTTTACAGTAATATTGAAGTAATCTGGACACACGCACACACACACACACACGTCAGAACCCAATACTATTAACGTACGTAGGACCAAAATTCCCCCATACTACAGAATCTAGTAATAATACACATGAATCACTTTAAAGAATTAGAGTTCAAAGCTTCACCTAATACTTCATAGGAGTGATGGTGACCTGTATCTCAGAGGTGGTCTATGAGTTAGCTCTGGTGAAGGCGGAGGCATTACTGGGGAAAAAAAAACAAGAATGGATACACCACCTTAGGTACGCCACTTGTACATAGAAATAGTGTTGGAATGGGTTAAAATTAGTGATCTTTTGGAGTCTTGTTAGAGAAGCTGTCATGTCTAGTGCCCTTTCATTTAAAAACCCTTGATTACGCTTCATCAGAACTTGGTAATTGTTAGCTATGTACAGCGAAGTCACGGTAAGTGGTATAATTAGTGTTTCACCAGCTACAAGTCTAGGAAAATAGAACGCTAGGATTGTTCTAATGGTCACATCTAAGGTGATAACTGTACAGGTTAATTTATGCACAATTCCATTCATCTCCTCGTTAGTCTTAGTTAAGGTGTTGTGTTGTTATCTTAATAGGTTATTTTGTCACCATAAAGTGTTTTGATTATGTCCAGTTTACAGGTCATCTACAGAGTTCTTAGAAATCTCTCTCTCTCTCTCTCCTCTCAGGGTCGTCCTCAAGTACAAGGTCGAAGAGGTTATACTTAAGAAACTTCTGAAACTTTGTCTTAGGAAGTTACCACGTGTTAAATTGATTACCCCAAGTCCACCTGGTGACTCTTCAGGTGTGTCCCAGCGATGGTGATAACGATGGTGATAATGATGGTGATAATGATGGTGATGATGGTAATGGTGGTGATGATGATAATGGTAGTGATGATGGTGATAATGAAAAGATGGTGACGATGATGATGATGGTGATGACGGTGAGGTGGCAGCTGGGGTGGGCAAGATAAGATGGATCTCAAAGGCAATTAGTGACTAAATGAGCTAATTAACGGGACCAGAGTAATGCTGGTAGGATGTGGCTTTGAGAGTGGTAGTTGGCAGTGGTGGTGGTGGGTGGTGATGGTGGTGGGTGGTGATGGTGGTGGGTGGTGATGGTGGTAGTTGGTGATGGTGGTGGGTGATGAGTTCTGGCAATATATGTTTGTGTGTGTGTGTGTGAGAGAGAGAGAGAGAGAGACCACCAAATCTCTCTCTCCCCAGAACCACAGCACACAGCATCCCATTGGTTGTCATCTGGCCAATCACTATAGACCATAAATATTTTTTAGCTAAGGGGGCCAGGCCAGGTCAGGTCAGGTCAGGTCAGGTCAGGTCATCAGTCTCTTGTGGTTTTTGTGATAGTGAAGGCTTGATAGTCTCTCCCCATCTCTTTATTCCGGTTCGTCTGTCTCTCGTTTTTATTCTTCTCCTCTTAATTTTCTTTATGTGTATTATTCTGTTCTTGTTTTCTTTATCCATTTCGTTTCTTGGTGATTTGTTTCATTATTTCTGTGTTTTTTTTTCTTTTCTTTGGTTTTTCTTTAGTTTGTCGATTGTTATTTGTGTGTTATTCTTGTCTCCTTCCCTCTCCGTGTACGTGCATATACCCTATACATGTACACAGAACACTTGGCTGTGTGTGTGTGTGTGTGTGGGATGAGACTGCGCTTCTAAGAGTGCTGCAAACTATCATGGCGGGCATTAAGTTTCCACCCAGAGATTAAGACACACATTAACATTAACACTTCATGGACATTTACCACACATTCTAAAGTCAATTGTACCCACTAGTTGCACGTAAGAGTTCAGACTGTTAATAGAGCACACACATGGTACAACACTGTATATACGTGACTGCTACACATGTGAGGGTTTTGTAACACATTTGGAATCTGTGTCAATGTGGTGTGTAAATGTCAGGAGTTAAAAGTTTAAATAGACAAAATTGACCACGATGGTGTAAGTGTAAATGGAAACGTGATGTTCATGTCTTGGTTATCAGAAATACACCGTAATCAGTGTGTGTGTGTGTGTGTGTGTGTGTGTGTGTGTGTGTGTGTGTGTGTGTGTGCGTGCGTGTGTGTGTGTGTGTGTGTGTGTGCGTGTGTGTGTGTGTGTGTGTGTGTGTGTGTGTGATGCAGGGAGCTCCTCACTACCAGCACTGCAGGAAACAGATAATCAAGACAGATGAGGTGAGGTGCAAAGCTGCAAGTCACTAGGTATTGTCTGTGAAAACTACATCGGATAACACTCATAGGGACCACCCACACCCCCACCCCCACACACCCACTACCCCCTCGAGTCATTAACCAATTACCCCCCACACACCCACACCATACCAGCATCCCATACACTCACACCCTCCCACACCCACAACCCCTCAACCCTACACATCTCCCACGCCCACACCCACCCACACACCTCCCACACCCACACTCATCCATACCACACCCACACCCGCCCACCCACACATGTATTACCTTAATGCCCCCACGCATACCCACTTTAATATCAAGCACCCGTACCCGCATCCGTACCCACATTCAACCCGCTACCCGTGAAGGCCTCTCAGTTACCCACCTGCCACAAGTAAGATACAACAGCACAGGTAATTTGACCAGCAGGTGACAGGTGTGGTGCGAGTCCCGGCCACCAGGTGTAAAGGTTAAACTCAAGAGAAAACTTCATAATACTCACGAATATATTTTTTTATTTTTTTTTCGTATTATTATTTATTCACTATTCTCATATTAAAACATCCTCATCTGCCCTATGACCTCCCCCTACAAGGGTGGCACCTCTTCCCTCCCCGACCAGATATCCCTCCTCCTAGCGACAGGCCTGGCACTTGACATTATTAGTGACCTGCCACATTTTGCCATAAACAGATAAATTGTACCGGGAATTTTCCCCCCACACACTCATCATTGTCACTTTATGTAACTTGCTGACAAAACCCATGACCCTTCAGGCCTTTTACGCCCTTAATGCATGAGTCATAAAGGCAAGCATGAACTCCGCATGCTTCCCAGTTGGGCGCTGTAAACGCTTCTGCGCTTCACCTTGCACAGGATGTAAGGGGGTGCCCAATAAACTAGCCCCCTCCGGGGCAATCTGTTAATCCGTCTGTATATTTACATTCTTCATCAACTTAGATTAACTTACCATAACTTTCTACTCTTAAAAAAATTAAATCTAAGCAAAAATAATATATGCGAAAATTTAACAACACCTCAATGTGCATTTCTTTACAACAGTGTAGGTCAATAAAGAAACAGTATAATTTATGTATGAATAATTATGGTTCTATAAACAGTATCATACTAACCTTAAGTCTTGGAGGCGTGAAATGAACAAGACTCACCCCAGACGAGGTTGTTAACACTGAGTACACGATACTGATATACTGTGGATGTGTTAGTTAGCGTCTCATGATAACACAACCCCCACAGTCTTCTAGTGGGCAGGTGTAGATTAGAATGAGGTGTAGGTAAGGGGAGGTGTAGGTTAGGGACAGGTGTAGGTAAAGGGAGGTGTAGGTTAGAATGAGGTGTAGGTAAGGGGAGGTGTAGGTTAGGGACAGGTGTAGGTAAGGGGAGGTGTAGGTTAGGGACAGGTGTAGGTAAAGGGAGGTGTAGGTTAGGGACAGGTGTAGGTAAGGGGAGGTGTAGGTTAGGGACAGGTGTAGGTAAGCGACAGGTGGAGGCAAGGTGTAAAGGTATATAATGGTGGTACGAGGAGGAGCAGGCCCCTGGGTATAGGAGAGGACGGTGGAGGAGGCGGCGTCGTAGGTAAGAAGGCGACATAGGGCGGCATGGTACAGGGAAGGGGAGGGGGGGCGTGGTACAAGGGGGGGCGTGGTACAAGGGGGGGGGCGTGGTACAGAGGGGGCGGCGTAGTACAAGGGAGGGGCGGAGTGGTAGGCCTTGGCTTCAGGTCACAAAAAATAAAAGGGGATCGTCCGTGATGATTGATCTCTGTACGCTGAGCCAGAACGAGGTGTCCCCCCCCCCCCCCCACCACCACCACCACCACGGTCTCCTGGTCGTGTGGTGTGGTGTGGTGTGATGGCGATAGTGTGATGAAAATAGTGGTGTGATAATGATGTATTTCTTTTGTCGATGATAAGAAATGGCTGATTGTACCTTCCTTCCCGTGTACTGTACCTGCCTGTCATCACTACTGTTTTATAGTCTCGTCTTCATAAATTACTATTAACACAAAGCAAATAATACCTGAAAATACCTTAATTAATTACATATTATGACCCCTTTATGACCCTTTATGACCCCTTATGAGCCATTTCATTAACTAGGACTTACTTTCATTTGGTGACGTCAGGAGTTTTCCCACACTTAATGGAAGACGTCTCCCCGCCACCTCTAGCTTGGACCTTTACGTTACCCTACAATTTTCCCCTAAACTTCTTCGCCTTACGATTCATTTCCCACAAACACCTTCAGTAATTGCCCCCATTTCCTCCCTAATACACCTTTCCCTCTCCCCTCCCTTCCTTACCTCCCTCGGCTTCCTCCCCCTCCCTCCCTTCTTTACCTCCCTCGGTCTCCCCCTTCTTTACCTCCCTCGGTCCCCCCTTCTTTACCTCCCTCGGTCTCCCCCCTTCTTTACCTCCCTCGGTCTCCCACCTTCTTTACCTCCCTCGGTCCCCCCTTCTTTACCTCCCTCGGTCTCCCCCCTTCTTTACCTCCCTCGGTCCCCCCCTTCCTTACCTCCCTCGGTCTCCCCCCTTCTTTACCTCCCTCGGTCTCCCCCCCCCTTCTT
Source organism: Homarus gammarus (assembly GCA_958450375.1). Classification (NCBI taxonomy): domain Eukaryota; kingdom Metazoa; phylum Arthropoda; class Malacostraca; order Decapoda; family Nephropidae; genus Homarus; species Homarus gammarus. Next base: position 1,529,163 of record CAUDMG010003098.1, on the reverse strand, counting down.
TACCTCCCTCGGTCTCCCCCCTTCTTTACCTCCCTCGGTCCCCCCCTTCCCTACCTCCCTCGGTCTCCCCCCTTCTTTACCTCCCTCGGTCTACCCCCCCCCTTCTTTACCTCCCTCGGTCCCCCCCTTCCTTACTTCCCTCGGTCTCCCCCCTTCTTTACCTCCCTCGGTCTCCCCCCCCCCTTCTTTACCTCCCTCGGTCTCCCCCCCCCCCCACTGTTCTTTACCTCCCTCGGTCTCCCCCCCCTTCTTTACCTCCCTCGGTCTCCCCCCCTTCTTTACCTCCCTCGGTCTCCCCCCTTCTTTACCTCCCTCGGTCTCCCCCCTTCATTACCTCCCTCGGTACGACTGTGTGTGTTTTTCTTATTTTTTTATACATATAACACACTCATACTAGTCTGTCTGTCTAACCCCCTCTCTCTCTTACTCTTTATCTCTCTCTCTCTCTCTCTCTCTCTCTCTTTGTCTCTGTTTGTCTATCTGTCTCTCCTCCTTCGTCGCCAGGAGTGCCATAACCCCACCACCCTCCTGAAGAAGTAGGCAGTCACGTCATCGTCGGCTGCCTTGTCATCGTCGGCTGCCTCGTCGTCGTGAATTATCTATGGTTCATATGGAGTCGTTAAGGGCCATATCCTGGACATGGTGGAGACAGTTTATGTCCTCCTTCGTCGCCTCCTCCTGTATGGATGAGGAGTGTCGACAGGGGGACTGGATAGACGGTAAGTATCGACAGGGAGACTAGACGGACGGTAAGTATCGATAGGGAGACTAGATAGACGGGAAATATCGACAGAGGGACTGGATGAACAGGGGCGGGAAGGAGGCTGCCTGCCGTGGTTGTCTTTCCCATGACAAACTACGGCACGAGGTCCTCCCCGGTACACCACCTCTAACCAAGCCTCCCCCCTCCCCCCCCACGGGACACAAAGTAAACAATAACATCAATACGAAAAAGATTGTTTACTGAGCTGTTCGCCTTAGCCTCTTCAGCACTATAGCCACCTGCTGAGTACAAACGGACTAATACAGTAAGATATCTAAACCCCTTGAGTACGATGTCAATCCCTGGATACATGTTGACTCTCTCTCTCTCTCTCTCTCTCTCTCTCTCTCTCTCTCTCTGTTATCCTAATTACTCCTCAACGACCCCAAGTCATCACCATGAGTCCTCGTTAGTCTCCTGGTATATTAATGACGTCATGTTCATTAATCTTCAGCTGGTGAGAACTCCTCAGCTCTCAAACACCACTACTGTCTTCTGGTGCTTCTGTCTACCGTCCCAAACACCACTACTGTCTTCTGGTACATCTGTCTACCGTCCCAAACACCACTACTGTCTTCTGGTACGTCTGTCTACCGTCTCAAACACCACTACTGTCTTCTGGTACGTCTGTCTACCGTCCCAAACACCACTACTGTCTTCTGGTACATCTGTCTACCGTCCCAAACACCACTACTGTCTTCTGGTACTTCTGTCTACCGTCCCAAACACCACTACTGTCTTCTGGTACATCTGTCTACCGTCCCAAACACCACTACTGTCTTCTGGTACGTCTGTCTACCGTCCCAAACACCACTACTGTCTTCTGGTACATCTGTCTACCGTCCCAAACACCACTACTGTCTTCTGGTACATCTGTCTACCGTCCCAAACACCACTACT